>OY735271.1:9951734-10551734 GCA_963457715.1 Argyresthia albistria | reverse complement strand
GTGAGGAAACCTTAATTACTCCATAGCTGCGGCGATGGGCTAGCCCCCTGTCACGCAAAATGGAGTATTGAATCACTGGCTGAAAGTGGGCACAGTGGTGCCTCTGCCACCCCGTACGGGAAAAGGCGTGACGCTATGTTATGTGCTGTAAACTGGTTTAACGTGGGTGATATTGTACCTCTGCAACCCAGTATGGGAAAAAGTGTGACATTTTGTTTTGTTTCCACTTTTAAATGAATGCTGAGATAAAAACAACTTGGCGTGATCTATATCTGTACAAGATGGCAAGAAGGGAGAAAATTCCCTCCAGACAAAACAAAGCAAAATGATCACCGATTCACCATCAAGCCATAGAAAAGCCTTCAAAACCTCGCTAATTATCTCGCTCATTTAATATCATTTATAACGAATTAAATTTAGTTCATTTTACCTCAAGAAAATCTCACAATTAAGCCTCAATTGAAAATGAACGGCGCGGATATTAGGTAACTTTCGTGACTTTCGAAAATGTTGTATTAATTTTTGCTACCTGACGTAATGACCTATTCGAATATTTTTCATTGATGGTCACATTTACAAAATAAGCGTTTCACTTTAAAGCGTTACTGGATCGCAGAGGAATATTTGTCCAAATTTATCCATGGAGTACTTTTGGATACAAGTAAATGTATTGAACGTGCCCGTGGAGTAGTTGTAGTAGTTAAAAGTGGGCACCCTTGTAGATACCATTGCCATCACCCAATATGGGAAGAGACGTGACGCTATGTTATGAGCAACATAAGTACATCTAAAATCAAACAGCTTCTTTACTTACGGTTGACATCGCAAAACTCTGTTTAGTTCCGCAAAAAATAATAATCTGTCAAATGAAACCCACTGGAACCCATTGATTTCCTTTTCCCCTCAAGGAAAATTTGGGTCAAAATTGCTCCCTCAGAGACACACAGTCCACAATCAGGCACCGGGGGATACTTTCCGTCATTATTGACATAAATGAAAATGTGCTTTTGAAATGAGGAAAATTCGTAAAACATCTTTTTGTGATATTTTTCGGCTGACTTCACCTACGTACCGTATTATTTCCCTTTCTGTCGAGATGCGATTACGAAGATACATCCAAGGACATTGTGCTGCTTCATTAGTTTGGTCGTTTGGGTATAATGCGATTTAAATAGCAATACCTAGAATGACAAAAGACAAAGACTTCGTCTTAGTTAATATTTCATATTGCATACAATGCCCTTGATACTGATAAAATAGGATTGCATTGCAAACCATTAAATTTAAGAAGAAATAAGAAGCGTCTTACGCCCGGACTTATAACTGAAAAGTTTAGTTTAACGCATTCTCAAAATCATGCTTCCAATGGCTCTCTCAGGAAATAATTCGCAGACGAAAACGAGGGGTTTTGAAGCGTTTACTGTCTGACTGTCTGTGTGTCTGCCTGTATGTCCGTGAAAATTTAGCGCTCGAATGATTTTACAGATTTTAATTTGTTTTATTTTTAATTTTTATGAATAGTTCAATTGCTTGTAACGTTTTTTAGCTATAGGTAACATCCGTTCAGTGGTTCCAATCTTATGAGCTTCACAAGATGACAGTGATACACATTTTATAACTTTTATGGCTTCCAAGAGATTGTCATTGTCCTGGCCGAAAAGGAAAAAAAATACATTAAAATTAGGGAAAATTAAGTTGTAATCCCCTTGCAATAGACATTAATTGACGCCTTGGTACCCACTGTCAAAGTCAAAGGACTCTTTTGTCCAGAAGCGACTGGGCCGGTTAATATATCAGTTCCAAGTAACTTGGAACTGATATATTATTGTTTTTTGTACTGTATTTATAGTTATTTTATTGTCATATCGTCACTTCTACTCTAATCAGAACGTAAATGCAACACTTGTAGAAAATATACCAAGTATTTCCCAAGTATCTTTGTAATTTTATAGAATCTCATTACTGAGTTATTGGAATTCACCCTCTTATTAGTCTGATTCTGCCCCTCATCGACAATCGTGACTTTTTCAAAGGAGCTTGGACTATCATCTCGAATTATGTTTTTGTTTTGATAAGACATGCATAAAAAAATATAATTCGACAAAATGATAGTTCAAACTTTAAACAAATAAATATTATTGTGCGCCCTCCGTTACAAGGTCACGTTATTGGATTTTGATGAAGTATCAATTCGGATTTCTTACAGTGGCCTTACTAGACTACGTTGGTAGGTATATAGTTTGATAACCACAAACCAGCCAATAAGGGGATATACCTACCTATACATACACACGACTAAGTAATAACAGAAATGACGCAATAAGAAGCAGTAGACACAACTGACCGAGCTACCTTCGCAGTCATTTGGAGCATACCCTTACCGACACGCAATATTGCAACAGATGTCCTAATTAAGGGACGGAACATCGACGGAGCTGAGACCTTCCAATAATGAAGACTGGGGGAAATGCTTATTGGGGTTGTCTAAGACACAGACGAAAGACGGACTTAAATCCTAAAAGATAGAATGTGAGTTAATAGCACTATTATCAGATTAAGGGCCGGTCTCTCAAGAGACGGATAAATAGTCAGATATCTTTATTTGACACTTTATGATCTTACGTGTGAAATGTCAAATGCCTCAGATAAAAAGACAGATAAACGCCATATGAGGATGAAGAGATCGGCACTGAGCTGTGAAAGTTATTCAGATAATAGTGTAGACTCGCTTTTGAAGTCAGAAGTGGGGCCTTATGTGACATAGGTCCATATGTATGTACATGTGGATACTGAAAAGGAACATGACATTTTGATACTGGTACAGAGGGAACGAAATGGTTTGGTAATGGAACCAAAGGAAGAAGTTACAAACGTTTACATTATAAAGTAGGTAAGTATTAGTATTTCAAAGTAAACTAGTTAGTAACTCACATCACTGATATATCAGTTTATTTGTATTTATTGCTCCGTGTACTTTAGGCACAGACTATACAGGTTGACATTTAATTAGCTGACCATATTTTGGGGAATGATAGTACCCATCATTATGAAGAACTTTCCCCATGGATGATACGGTCACAAACGAAAAAAAAAATTGAGTCCCCCATAGTAACTTGTAATCATATCAGCTGAACGGGGCAATGTACTGGGGTACGAAAAAAGTTTTTCATTTGCGACTATATGTTTTTTGGGGAAAGTTGTTCATAATGTACTATCATTCCCCAAAATATGGTCTGCTAATTAAATGCCACCTGTATAGGGTAGGGATACTAATAATATCAATGGACTTATTGAATATCTTAGGTACCTGGTTAACGACCGTGCTGCGTCATCACTCATCATTAGTTTAGATTATACGTAGGTCGTAGAGTGGTTATATGAATGAATATGAACTGATGGAAAAATATAGGCACATTGTTCATAAATTACATGATGAACTTAGACCACAGTCCAGGGAATAAAGGAAAATATTTGGCAATGAAATCCTCGCTCGCTGGTTATTGTAGCCCGGATAAGAACAGTTTTTACCGGAGAGAAAAAAAAACACTATTTATTTTATTGTGAGAAAAGAATAGAATTTAAATAAAATATAATAATGTTTTACTTATGTAAGTAACTTTGCTATGCCGTTTACCGGTAAAATTACACTGTACTTATCTAAAAACTGAACAACTTATATGACTGCAATTTAAGGCAATAAATGATTGAATTGAATGGGATTGAATAGACTAGGCTAACTTGGTAGACATGGTATACCTTGAATCGAATAGACTAGGCTAACTTGGTAGACAAGGTATACCTTGAATCGAATAGACTAGGCTAACTTGGTAGACAAGGTATACCTTGAATCGAATAGACTAGGCTAACTTGGTAGACATGGTATACCTTGAATCGAATAGACTAGGCTAACTTGATAGACATGGTATACCTTGAATCAAACTATCTCACATCTATCGTCTCATATAACATTGTAATTAAGAAAGTAATTAAGCGTAAAAACAAAGATTTTTAACTGGCCCATTTGAGCGACTGTAATATTAACTGGACAACAGCGCCATGAGCTCTTTCGATGCAATCTGACTTGCAATTTGTTACTGCAACTTGATAAGGGATGGGAAGGGAGGGATGCGACAGATTGCATCGTGAGTAGGCAGGTTGCAGGTTGCATGCAATCAATTGCAGCGAGATTGCATCGTGAGTAAGCAGGTTGTAGATTGCATGCAACAAGTTGCAGTAACAAATTGCAAGTCAGATTGCATCGTGGGTAGAGCCCTTTAGTGTTTTGATCATCCGATGAATGTTTGCTCTATTCCAAAATATTGTTTCCCTTTTGATCAATTATTGTAATATGATATACGGATAGGAATATATTTAAATAGGTACTTACGTATAAACACAAACTACTGGATAAAATCCAAAACTTTTTCTGTACGAAATATTGCCAAACCCTCTCCTAAGAAACGAAGTACAATATGCGTTTATCGTTCACTCCAACTATTTCTAGCCTGAATTAACAGAATGCTGATCAAATAATGTATCGCTTAAACGTCAAACTGGCCTTGTCGATTCCCAAACTATACAGGGTGTAACAGAAAGGTGTAGTCATATTATAGGGGGTTGTTAGGGACATCATTCTGAGCAACTTTTACTATGAAACCGATTTGATCAGAGCAACTTTAATTTTCACTTCTCTATACAAATCAGCTGACCGCCCGGACCAAAACGTATGGAGCAATGAAAAATAAAGTTGCTCTGATCAAATCGGTTCCACACTTAAAGTTGCTCAGAATGGTCTCCCTAACAACCCCCTAAAATATGACTACACCCTTCTGTTACACCCTGTATAGAGACAGTGACAGTGACTTTGTGTGTCCGTCAGAGTGTAAGTGGTTGTTTCTGAAGTCGAGTGTCGGTGCTCAAACGCCAATGAATCGCGTCACGTTGAAAAGGCCCTTCTTCCTTCAGTTCCTTCAGAAGTCGAAAGGAATAAATCTGGAAGTTTCATACAAAGGCCTTGGAATTAGGGGAACCTTATAAGGGTAGCGTATTAGACATGCTACGGTGGAATAGGAAATCGTGTCGACGATTTAAGAATTCGTTATTTAAAATTCTGGATATCACAATGCTTTATAGCGTTCCGTGGCCCAGTGGTATTCGGACATCGGAACCGATCGCGCGGTTAGCAACATCTTGCGCTGAGATGGGACTGGATGGGTGTCCATTTCTAATGTGACAGTTGTTTCAGACGGAGGAATGACGTTTTGTAATTCTCTTTGAAACTTCCGTCTTCTACTGTCAAAAAGACCATGATAGTATGAAGATACTGGCATGGCGAAGACTACAAATGGACTTCGTAGAAGACCAAGCACAGAGTAAAACTCTAGGCGTATCCATATTATAACAGCCGTTAGAGCCATTTTAACCGAAGTTAAATCGAGTGTTGTCTCCTTAAACAATAAAGGTACCGAAGTTTTCATAAATTTTCAGTTCAGGCCCTCCGAGATTCAACAAAAGTTATTTATGGCCTAACTTTCGTTTTGTACCAAAACGGACAATTCAATTTGTATGTAGTCGTTTAATGAAAACATTTTTTTTGCAGAATTTTTAAGTTTTTGTATGGCCGAGAGTAAAATAAAGCGTTTTGATCGAATACAAAGGTTCTTTGGAGGACCGTCATTAAAAATATTTTTATAATTAAAACCGGTTATAAAAAGTGTGATAATTTTATGGTGAAACCTTTATTTCGTATTCTAGGCTGTGCGTCACACTTAGTTAGGAAAGTAGGTCGTTTTATTTTTTTGTCAATTTATTTCATTTCTTGCAAGAAATAATGTCGAACCCGGAAAGTTTGTAAAAGTTGCTAACTATAAATACATAATATTATAGTTCCACATTTAAAAACCAATTATACAGGTTGAAATTTCGTTAGCAGACCATATTTTGGGGAATGATAGTTTCTTAGTCTTCATAATGATAGGATGATGATAATTCAAATTCAAAGTTGTTTACAATGATGGGATAACAAAAAACATTTATGAAAATAGTGGGCTAATTAAATGTCACCTTGTCACGATCCTTGCCAATATTTATAAAAATATGGAATGTCTCAACACAACAATTGTATTCATTTCGATAACTCAATAAGGCTATTCGACAGCCATTGCAAATATTTCTAGGATTTCGCTACATTTTGCAATTTCATAAAATAATGCGAAAAAGATAAGTAGAATGAATTGAGACACCTAGTTAACTTACTATGCTAAGTTTTTTTCTTTGTTAAAATTCTAATTCTTTGAAATTTTTATTTAATTGCTTATGTTTACATCCTTTACATTAAAATAGCTAATTAGAATATGAACATGACTCTTCGTCAGGGAGCACTTATCCAGTGGAGAGCGCATAGATACATTTTCCTTTGAAACACAACTCACCAATTTACGGGCGGCGGGGGACGAGGTAAGAGAGCTGTGATTGGTCAGCCGCTGCGAAACTGTCTGGCGGCCCGTCATCGTATGCGAACGTTTGTTGATTACAACAAACGTTTGGCAAGCTGCATTCCGCCGCAGGCGCAGTCAATTGGATATATAGTCTCTGCAAACATAGCGTCACGTCTTTTCACATACGAGGTGGCAGAGGCGTGATTGTGCCCACTTTTCACATACGGGGTGGCAGAGGCGTGATTGTGCCCACTTTTCACATACGGGGTGGCAGAGGCGTGATTGTGCCCACTTTTCACATACGGGGTGGCAGAGGCGTGATTGTGCCCACTTTTCACATACGGGGTGGCAGAGGCGTGATTGTGCCCACTTTTCACATACTCCATTTTGAAACCCAATAATACTTACTTACATTATCAAAACAAAAACACTTGATACGAAAAAATATCACCCCTACACCACATGGCAATAGTAATGCTGACTCACAAACCCCAACACCCAACAAACCGAAACATACCAACCACAGTTCTCGTACAAAACACGACACCAGTACAAGAAATGTGTCTCCCGAACGCAATATGAAAAATGGTAGCGTTCACACGCAAGGCCAAGCTCCCCTAATATTTTCCCTACGGACCTAATTCTTCGGAAAATATGCTACGTGATGCAATTCGGCAAAATCTTAATTTGAATCATCGCTGAGATGGCACGGCATGGAGTCGTGACGATTTAGGGGGCCGTAGAGTTGCGATTGATGAGTCGACACGGACCGAGCACGGGCTATGAATTTTAATGTGGTCTGTTGTGTTTTTGAATACCATAACTGGGACATTTGAGACGTGTGGCGGTATTTTTCTGTATACGATATAAATTGTCTTAATTCTTCGGGACTCTGTTGAACACATATTTATTTTTGTAACTCTATGTTACTAAATTACAAAATTACACTACGTCTTTTAAACTGCAATATTTATTTTTAAGACAATAACGTAATCATAGTTTTGCATTCATGTTACTAAAAATCTTACCTAAAACTAAATCAGATTCAATATATTATTTAGTTTAATAATATCCAAGAATGTTTATTAGGACACTATCAGAACCTACACGATAAAGAATGCAGTTCCGTTCGATATCCATCTATTGTTATTAATGTATAGATGGCATTCACTCGTATTCAAATGCATTGGTACTGATAAAATTATCATGTTTGTTTTACAATACCTTGTTGATAGCCAATCGCAAACCTGAGGCTAGCCTTAGATAAGGCGGTCACACCACCCGCGATAAAATAACTATGATCTACTGAAAACTGAGATTCGTTCATATTTAAGGAATCTGCGGAATTCGAACAGATAATAATGTTATATGTGATCATCAGAATGTTACGAAAGTAAATAGAAACTCATGTAAAATAAACAGTATTATGAAAAGTATTTTGTAGAGAACGTGGCGTCATGCTTACCTACACTAGTGATGATTCATAGAGAAGGCAAGAAATACTACCTACTTGCACTCGGTACCTTTACTTGTAGAATTCTGTAGGTATTTGTAAAATAAATTCATATTTTTTGTATTTTATTGAAATCAAATTTAATCATCAATGACCAATGATAAAAGTGAATTATCCTCAGTATTATACGGACGAACAGTCAGATAAAAAATCTAGTGAGGAAACCTTTGAATCTCTGCTCAGGAGCACGATTCTCGCGCATTCGATATATGATATCTCGATAGGTGATATCGAGTGATTTTGTATGGAAATCTGTAAATTTTGGTCTCGATATCCGTTGATCGAAGGCGCGAGAATCGACCCGCTGGCCTAGCGTCATATCGCGAAAGATTGACTATTGAATTACCAAGCATGTAGTACAGTGTAGGTAGATACACCACTAGGGAAGCATGCAGTACAGTGTAGGTAGATACACCACTAGGGAAGCATGCAGTACAGTGTAGGTAGATACACCACTAGGGAAGCATGTAGTACAGTGTAGGTAGATACACCACTAGGGAAGCATGCAGTACAGTGTAGGTAGATACACCACTAGGGAAGCATGCAGTACAGTGTAGGTAGATACACCACTATGGAAGCATGCAGTACAGTGTAGGTAGATACACCACTAGGGAAGCATGTAGTATATTGTAGGTAGATACACCACTAGGGAAGCATGCAGTACAGTGTAGGTAGATACACCACTAGGGAAGCATGCAGTACAGTGTAGGTAGATACACCACTAGGGAAGCATGTAGTACAGTGTAGGTAGATACACCACTAGGGAAGCATGTAGTACAGTGTAGGTAGATACACCACTAGGGAAGCATGTAGTATATTGTAGGTAGATACACCACTAGGGAAGCATGCAGTACAGTGTAGGTAGATACACCACTAGGGAAGCATGCAGTACAGTGTAGGTAGATACACCACTAGGGAAGCATGCAGTACAGTGTAGGTAGATACACCACTAGGGAAGCATGTAGTATAGTGTAGGTAGATACACCACTAGGGAAGCATGCAGTACAGTGTAGGTAGATACACCACTAGGAAAGCATGTAGTACCTACAGTGTAGGTAGATACACCACTAGGGAAGCATGTGGTACAGTGTAGGTAGATACACCACTAGGGAAGCATGTAGTATAGTTTAGGTAGATACACCACTAGGGAAGCATGCAGTACAGTGTAGGTAGATACACCACTAGGGAAGCATGCAGTACAGTGTAGGTAGATATACCACTAGGGAAGCATGTAGTATAGTGTAGGTAGATACACCACTAGGAAAGCATGTAGTACCTACAGTGTAGGTAGATACACCACTAGGGAAGCATGCAGTACAGTGTAGGTAGATACACCACTAGGGAAGCATGCAGTACAGTGTAGGTAGATACACCACTATGGAAGCATGCAGTACAGTGTAGGTAGATACACCACTAGGGAAGCATGTAGTATAGTGTAGGTAGATACACCACTAGGGAAGCATGCAGTACAGTGTAGGTAGATACACCACTAGGGAAGCATGCAGTACAGTGTAGGTAGATACACCACTAGGGAAGCATGTAGTACAGTGTAGGTAGATACACCACTAGGGAAGCATGTAGTATATTGTAGGTAGATACACCACTAGGGAAGCATGCAGTACAGTGTAGGTAGATACACCACTAGGGAAGCATGCAGTACAGTGTAGGTAGATACACCACTAGGGAAGCATGTAGTATAGTGTAGGTAGATACACCACTAGGAAAGCATGTAGTACCTACAGTGTAGGTAGATACACCACTAGGGAAGCATGCAGTACAGTGTAGGTAGATACACCACTAGGGAAGCATGCAGTACAGTGTAGGTAGATACACCACTATGGAAGCATGCAGTACAGTGTAGGTAGATACACCACTAGGGAAGCATGTAGTATAGTGTAGGTAGATACACCACTAGGGAAGCATGCAGTACAGTGTAGGTAGATACACCACTAGGGAAGCATGCAGTACAGTGTAGGTAGATACACCACTAGGGAAGCATGTAGTACAGTGTAGGTAGATACACCACTAGGGAAGCATGTAGTATATTGTAGGTAGATACACCACTAGGGAAGCATGCAGTACAGTGTAGGTAGATACACCACTAGGGAAGCATGCAGTACAGTGTAGGTAGATACACCACTAGGGAAGCATGCAGTACAGTGTAGGTAGATACACCACTAGGGAAGCATGCAGTACAGTGTAGGTAGATACACCACTAGGGAAGCATGTAGTACAGTGTAGGTAGATACACCACTAGGGAAGCATGTAGTATATTGTAGGTAGATACACCACTAGGGAAGCATGCAGTACAGTGTAGGTAGATACACCACTAGGGAAGCATGCAGTACAGTGTAGGTAGATACACCACTAGGGAAGCATGTAGTATAGTGTAGGTAGATACACCACTAGGGAAGCATGCAGTACAGTGTAGGTAGATACACCACTAGGGAAGCATGTAGTATAGTTTAGGTAGATACACCACTAGGGAAGCATGCAGTACAGTGTAGGTAGATACACCACTAGGGAAGCATGCAGTACAGTGTAGGTAGATACACCACTAGGGAAGCATGTAGTATAGTGTAGGTAGATACACCACTAGGAAAGCATGTAGTACCTACAGTGTAGGTAGATACACCACTAGGGAAGCATGTGGTACAGTGTAGGTAGATACATCACTAGGGAAGCATGTAGTACAGTGTAGGTAGATACACCACTAGGGAAGCATGTAGTATAGTGTAGGTAGATACACCACTAGGAAAGCATGTAGTACCTACAGTGTAGGTAGATACACCACTAGGGAAGCATGTGGTACAGTGTAGGTAGATACATCACTAGGGAAGCATGTAGTACAGTGTAGGTAGATACACCACTAGGGAAGCATGTAGTATAGTGTAGGTAGATACACCACTAGGAAAGCATGTAGTACCTACAGTGTAGGTCGATACACCACTAGGGAAGCATGTGGTATAGTGTAGGTAGATACACCACTAGGGAAGCATGTAGTATAGTGTAGGTAGATACACCACTAGGAAAGCATGTAGTACCTACAGTGTAGGTAGATACACCACTAGGGAAGCATGTGGTACAGTGTAGGTAGATACACCACTAGGGAAGCATGTAGTACAGTGTCGGTAGATACACCACTAGGGAAGCATGTAGTACAGTGTAGGTAGATACACCACTAGGGAAGCATGTAGTACAGTGTAGGTAGATACACCACTAGGGAAGCATGCAGTACAGTGTAGGTAGATACACCACTAGGGAAGCATGTAGTACAGTGTCGGTAGATACACCACTAGGGAAGCATGTAGTACAGTGTAGGTAGATACACCACTAGGGAAGCATGTAGTACAGTGTAGGTAGATACACCACTAGGGAAGCATGTAGTACAGTGTAGGTAGATACACCACTAGGGAAGCATGTAGTAAAGTGTCGGTAGATACACCACTAGGGAAGCATGTAGTACAGTGTAGGTAGATACACCACTAGGGAAGCATGTAGTACAGTGTAGGTAGATACACCACTAGGGAAGAGGCTTGCCACCTCATCATTGGAAATTCTATATTTTATGTCAGAAAACTTCACATTTGAAAGTAATCTTTCTGGGAAATTATTTAAATTTCCGTGAAGTAAACTGACTCATTTTTGATGAACATAATTCCTCAACATTTGGTGTTGGTTTCGCCAAGTTCTAACCGCGACCACAACGCATGATATTGTAAGAATGACGTGCTATTTCTCCTTTCGGTTTCCTTGCACGTGAAGGGTAGTTTATTGATTACTGCTAGTTATAATACTATGATGGTTCACTTCGGAAAGCTTTGGAGAAGTCGCAAGTTTAATTTTTTTCCTAAGAATTTCAGTACCTAATACAATGTATTTTTAATAAAATAATATAGGTAATAGTAAAGTAATGCTGTTACTATACCCCAGTCGGCAGAGTTTTACCTCGAAAAAATTCCGAATTCAACGAATTAATTAATTGTTGTTTGTGACTATTCAGTAGTCCTATACCCAATTTTCCGAACAAATAAAGCTTGTGCTAACTTGAGGAGGGGCGAAAAACAGTTTAATATTTTTCATAAACTCATAAACTTACAATTTTTTTTTAAATTTAACGTGAAAAATTGGAAGAATTCCCAAAAAAAACGGGTTTTCGCCCCTCCTCAAGTTAGCACAAGCTTTATTTGTTCGAAAAATTGGGTGTAGTACTACTGAATAGCCCACAAACAACATACTTTTCCGTTGAATTCGGAATTAACATTATTACTTTTTGTATGGATTGAAAACTCTGTCGACTGGGGTTACATACAGCTGTCCAACGATCTTTTAGCCTGCGGTGACAGGTGTAACTGACGATTTTTGGCTAGATCATTGCATGAGAATGCGTAGAAGTGACGCCCCCTGTAAATGTCACTCACACGCCAAAATATCATATATTTTGATTTTCATATTTTTTTGGCGACATAGGCACTTTGACACTTGAAAGCACGTTAACGCTATTTATGTTTACAACTGAAAGCTTGATCAAGGTTGATCTAGAAAAGCTCTCATTGTACACTACAGAATAGACATACAGAAAATATATGATAGAAAGAAAAAGCGAGCTTTATTTTTGCTGACAATAAATGTTTTATAAATAAATTCGATAACAACAACGTCCCTACTTTTCCAGTGTTTTTACTCTAGCAAAATTTACAGGCCCAAAAGTCATTCTAAAATGGCATTCACACAAACACAATCTTACGTTCATTCATTTATTTCCGTGTTGATAATGAACCACTAAGTAGGTACAGGCCACGCACGGTGTCTTTGGCTCTGAGCGAGCTGTGAGTTCTTAAATTGAGGTGTAAGAGAAACAGGTGACAGCTTCTGTGAACCAAATAAACTTAGCGAGAACTGTATTTCTGTGTGCTCCCATACAATTCAAACATCGAATACACACTAGTATTTCAGATCCATATTTGGAGTTGTTCGTTGAATAGTTCAAACTAAACTGACCTCTCTGACTATAAAATTAGAATAAGTATTTCCCTGTCAGGTCAGATATGTTTTTGGCATTAGACACTTTGGTGCGTAAATTATCGGTTTACTAAGCAAGTCGGTGAGTGTGTGAATAATGATAATAACTAATGTATACTGACTAACCATTGACATTGGAGAGAACATAGGGCTAGAGATACAGTTCCACCATCTTATCTGTAGAATTAGCGATGGCACCACCATCTACTCCAAGTCTCCAACTGTACAGCATACACCATGCATAGAATACAAATGTAGAGCGAAGTGACCTTTTCATAGTGGCGTCAATAGTTTCCGCTTTGGCAATTCTACAGATGAGTTGGTGGCTCCTGTAGATGAAATATTTTAAACTAGGTACCCAACTATAGTCTATGCCAGAATATTTGAGATAAAAGGTCAGGTAAAGGCAGTGGCGACAAACGTCAAATCGGATACATTTTCTTAGCGGGTCAATCATCTTTTATCAGCGCCACATCCCAGGGAATATCTTTCTGAGCCACGACTACCATCCACGTGACGTAGCTATTTGCATCTTTGTCTTTCAGCAGAGTGCCCCGGTGAAAGAGAAAGATGCAAATAGCTACGTCACGCGTCATCGTGGATGGCGGCACCTATACACTGTTACGAATTTGTGCCTCAGCCACCCTATTATTGAAAAAGCTAAACCGCAGTAAACGCACATGCAAAACAGGACAAGCTTATCGTCACATTCATACGTATGCTCACGCTTTTTTCCCGGAAGAGGGTAGGCAGAGACTAAAGACCTCCACTTGCTACGATCCTGGTATACATCTCTCGCTTTATCGACATTCATAAGTCTCTTCATACAAGCTCGCCGGTTTGAATATTCGCCAGAGTCTATATCATAGACCATCAGCAGATTTTCATCATTGAAAATATGAGTTAAAATCGGTCCTTCCAAGACTTATCCACATGGGAAGGTGAAAACTTAATTCTCTCAACATCTAATTACTATGAAGCAGCCTCATAACACCATCTTCGTCCGTCAACACCAATGACCCGTGATCGGTAACTCGGCCGCCCGGTTCCCACAAACCGACGAACGATCGGCTATTTACTATAGATAACGATCCATGCTAGGTTATGTCAATATATGATCTAGAATCTAGAATAAACAGCGTACTAGGGCCTGTTGTTATTGTTTTGTGCAAATTTTGTTGCATTATTCAGGTGTCTCGATGTAGTCCGTTATCTCTTAGATGTAAGCTTTCCTCGGAAGCCTCTTAATTTTTTTTAATATTATTGAAGCAAATATGTTAAAAACATTAGAAAAGTACAGACGAGAAGAAGTACAGACAACAAGGAACAGTATGTGGTACGAAACTAATTGCGTATTTTGACAGAAGCCTTATATCGTAATATGGTATATGGGTATCTATATACTATGGTATATATGCCATATACTATATGGTATGATTCTCGAAGTTTAACAAGTGAAACCTCGAGAAAACTTCTAAAATTCAATAGGTATTGTAAAACCAAACCACTCAAAAAAAGTTTGCGAGTCCCCAGGTAAAAAGTTAACGAAACCGAAACGAAAGATTTTCGCCAGTTGTACAGTCATAAAGCTTCCCTTTTGCCGTGTAATTTGAGTCCGTATCCCACTCGAAATAAGAACGGTGCAAAGGTAGAAGGTGAATCTGACCTTGAATTTTGTTTTAATATCCTCCGTCCGCGTATTAGTAGCAACTGCATCGCCCGCAGGCTATATCATACTAAAGGTTAATATAGATATGATCGTCCATCAATCAAATAATATATCAGCAAGCCAACACTACATTCGCTCACTTGTTAGGTCCAGCCTTCTTCTACTCTTCTCTTTACAGCATCATTTACTCCGGTCTTGAGCCTCCCGCTTCCAGTATCTGTTATGATTTAGATTTCAGATTTCAGATTTGTTTATTTGCATATGATGTTTTGGTATTACATAAGTTCTTAAAATAATATTATATGTCATTTTATTCCTTAATCAACTATATTATATAGCATGCAAATATTTTATTGTAGAAAGTAGAAGGTATATACATAAGGTCTGCAATATTAATTTTTAATTCTTAATGAGAAAAAACTCCTGCAGTGTGTAAAAATTATGCTGCAGTAGCCATGAGAACAGCTTGCGTTTAAAAAGATTAAGTGGGAGATGTTTTAAGTCGTTAGGCACTTTATTATATATTTTTACACCCATTGCGTAACAATTATTTTGGTACCTTGCTGTCCGTGGCATATGATCTAGTACTAGTCTATTAGGATTTCTTGTATTTCTAGGCAACCTTTGTTTTGCTGTTACAAACAAGTTAAGGTGTTGGTGTACAAAGCCGTCGATGCCGTCGATGTCGATGCCGTGTCGGCGATGCCGTCGATGTCGTCATCGCCGATGACGTCATCCACCCATCTGATGGTCTGCCTTGACGTCTTGTGGTTCTGGATAGCCACTCAATTGCCGCTCTTGTTGGTAAAATCAAAAAATGGCAAGTATTATGGTCAAAGCTTAAGGATTACTAAGAAGGTAGAACTGGAGTTAACTGGACTCAGGCCACCACTACATAGTTGTACTAAAACCAATAATATAAGGTATGTTTTTACTATTCTACCTATTTTGTTATTTACGACGATAACTAAAACCTATCTCTTATTTCGTAACGCTCTCCTTACTTAACAGCGTGACCACGTTTGCAGACACGTTTTGGTCCTTCGATAAATGTGCAAGCGCACCACATTACCTTTGTGTCTGTCCTTTCCTATCATCAGGAAATTCTTGGAGAATTTCTTCATATCGGAAATGAAGACGGACGTGATGATTTCAACATAATAATTGAATCGTCTTTCCACTCACCTTTTGACACAAATCAAACGTAAAATTAGTAAGTTTTGTTTTTTTTTTTTCCATACGGGCAGTCAGCTGGTTATAATGGAGAAGTGAAAAATGGAGAAGTGAAACGGATTATAAAGTGAAAGTTATTCAGAATTGTCCATAACAACCCCCCTAAACGTTCTGTTATATTTCATCCTGTATAATTCTTCGGAGGCCATACATATCAATACCATCTACTTCTGGCTACACACGACCATGTCCGAATAAACCGGTTGGTTGCTGTGTGATAAAGACAGAAATATTATCCTTTAGGACCGAGCAAGACAGCACCACAACGTTCGACAGGGTCCGCAACAAAACATGCTTGCATCGACTCTCACAATCTTATATTTCCCCTGGAAGTTCTCGAAATTCACTCCTGATCCGTTGGATTAAAGAGTTTTTGGTTTCTGGAAACGTTGCATTGCAAGTTTGTTAGTAGGAGATCTATCAGCTAGTTCCTAGAATATACATAAGCTTCTATACGCAGACTGAATGTTGAATAATGCCTTTATAAACTGGAATATTTTATCGGTGATCAGCTGTTGCCTGTTGCTTTATGGGTCGGTCTCCTATCGACAAAGTTTTGTAGAGTCATCGTTCTGTCGAGTCTTTTTGTAGTCCTTCGTTTTAGTATAATGTAAAGGTCTACACGGCACATCAATGGTCCAAATAAATATCCAAAGGTCATGTCATAAATCTAAACCTGCTTTTTGGCAGAAACTATCATTACCTTATAGATACACACATCTAAGACGTCATGTTGATATTGAAGTTCTTTAAAATGAGTGTGTATGATATTATACAATGCCGAATTATTATTTTATTAATACCATTATGTTCGGGTTGACCCCTAACCCGATACCCCTCCATCAAACTACACTAAGCCAGCATGGTGGAGTATGGCTCAATATTACTCGTATGCGAGTAAATGTTATTTTCAGTCAAAAGAAAAATGAAGATAAAGAAGATGTTATATGTTAGAGATACACTTTGTCACAATGGTTAAGAAGAGTGCCTTCGAAATCATGAAGGGCTATAAATTATGCTATTTTCTTAGTAAATTACAAACACTACAAATCTTTAGCCTTGAAATACTTAGTTATTATGTTAATTAAGTCTTGCGTGGTTTGGTTAGTGCATTTGAGCTAATAATTAGTATAATATTTACTTATGCTATCGCATACTTGATGACAATTTAACATCATTTGATTCTGTCATAGTTTAGTTTCTGTCGAATAGATAACATATTTGGCATTTACGTATTGATTTTAATAAGAATTTTCCAGTAATTTTGAAGTTGAATTTCTAGTAATGTGAATGAAAGTTCATTGCAAACCATTTGGGTTTTATTTTTTAGGTACCTTGTTGTTTATAATAGAAACGTTTAATCACATAGTTATTTTGAGCACAGTTTATTACTTTTAAACTTACTCGATCAGCGCCACCTCATTTTTCGCCGCATCCATTTTGGGCCGGGCCATCAGTTGATTTGTATGGAGAAGCGCAAAATAAAAATGTTCTGATAAGTTGGTTTCTTCGTAAAAGTTGTTCAGAAGAATACCTGCCAAATCCTCCAAATATACATATTTTATGTCTACACTTTTATACCTTATAACCTAAACAGCACGATATTTTAAAGCTTTTAAATCTAACTACCAATATTCAATTTTATACCGACCGATTTATCAAAATAAATATGTCGAATATATCACAAGCTTCATAATAAATATTACCACAGCATCATAGCATAACGCGCAAAAGGGTATTTTCATCCAAAACAAAATCAATCGACAAAAAGGGATACATCTCAAATAGGTACCCTTATTTTATACACGTCACAGCTTCTTACAACGTTCAACCAAAGGGAGACCCATTGCATATACCCTTCTCCCATCCATTACCAACGTTATCATCTGTTGCATTGAGTTCATTATTTCGTGATGTATTCGTATTTCTATCTTCACTGGAGATGCATCACAAATATCGACCTTATCATTAAGCATTTGAGTGTTTTGTTCTCTGTGGACGTTTGTTGTGTTGGTTTTTTCGTCCAAATCCCTTATTTCTGGGTGACATGAAATGGCCGATAGCATTCTATCAGCAGTTTTGGATTTGTTGGACCATCGTTTTCTGTCTACGAAATGTGAAGTAATTTTTCGTGCCTTGCTACGTCTTTTGTTGCTGTCATAGGTTTCATATCCGAATGGGGACCCGTATACATCATAAGTTAAGTAAAATTCGAGGCAAATTGATGTATTGACCTATATCCATTTCCATTAGGTACCCAATGGCATTTGTGTGATATTCTATTCCTAACAGACCTTTCTTTCGGTTGCGGAATTTTGGGTTGATATTTGGAAAATCTTCATGTTTGTCACTAATCAGTTATTTCCTATCTGCCCTCGGATGTTATAAGTTCAAAACTCAATTACGCATCAAAGGGTTCCATCACTAATACAAATCTAACATAGAAAGTTACTTACTGTGTAATAGTGATCCATAAGTGATTTTGTTGATAGAAACAACATCATATGATACGATTATGAGTCACGAATCACATTTCACAGCAGGTCAAGGTGTATGATGAATTGATTAGTATGACACATCAAAACCGGAGACCCTTTCTGAAATGCTATATTATTAGACATTGAACAGGCCATGTAGTGCCATCAGCACAATTATTGACTGTTTCTTAGTAGCGATGTGAAATTTGACTCAAGCACTCATATAAACAAATCCGTACAAGTGCGAGAGGGTATAAAGCACCGAGGTTTCCGAACCAAACTATAATTCTTACCTGACTGCAACTGAAGAAGGGTAATATTTTTGAGCGTATTGTAAAATGTAGTTTAAAAAGTTATTAGTGCTGCTACCTTTATACTTTATGATTTTAACCAAGTGCAATCTTAAGTTTGTATATGGTTCTGAAACTAAAACACAGTCGGGATATTTATTTTTTATAAAAAATCTTAATTATGATTAATGTACCTGTGCTTTTGATGTCTGACATTCTTCTTGCTATTTTTAACAATTCTATGTCAACGGAAGGTAACTTATACGTTATTAAACCTTGGCAGACGGATAACGAAGTGACCCTACAGGAACCATTTTAATTTGATTTGAGAGACAGAACCCTAAAAATGGTTCCAAAGTATGCAGTAAAATTTAATGTGCTGCTGACCACGCTTCAATCAGTAGATAAAATTGTACGTAGCAATAAAAAAGTGAGTCATACTCGGTAGTGGCTAGTACTTGTAATAGACCTGGACAAATAGAAGTAGGCCTGATTGTGCTGAGCAATTAACGATGTAAAGAGTTACTCTAGATCAATAATTCGTAGTTGTGCTAGAAAACTCTAAATGATTTCACACTGAAAAATTTCAAAGTGGTATTAGTATTTTGTGTTTGCCCTTTTGAAATATTCAAGAAGTATATTTTTGTTTTGCATTACTTTTTCATTTTCGCTGTATTTTGTTAGCGAGATCATTATAGATAGATCCCCATGATGAATAATGTAAACCGATACCTCTTTATCATAACAGACAAAACGAAGCGTCACGCCTTTTCCCATACGGCGTGGCAGAGGCACAGTTGTGTTCTTTTTTAGACAGTTATATATTTTGCTTGACAGAGGGTTAACCTATCGCCGCAGCTATGGACTAACTAATAAATGGTTCCTCACGATGTTGTCCATCATCATTGAAACGGCTGTATATCCTCATCTCATTAGTAAATGGTCAGCACTAGTATTCGAACCTACATCTCCTGCATTAGAACCAAGCATGAAACCCACAACCACGGACCTCCTATGCCACGATAATCGTATCGTATCATCAAAGAAGTTATCTCGCTGAATACTAGTGGCGCCATCTGATATCGAGTCGACCTAAACTGCATGCTGATTCAACAAGTTAGGTTACGGATAAAAATCTTGTAACATATTAGAGTTATGTAGTGTATCTGTATAATAATATTATACAATTGTAGTCAATCAGTTGTAATATTTTTTGCGAGCAATAATATCTACTGTTTTTGTCATTAGTTTAAACGATGTTATAAAAAATCATGTTAAAATTATAGGACCTAAATTGTTTTTATTCAATCAAGAATTGTTTCATGACTTTTCAGACATAAGAAAAGTTAAACGTTTTTTTAATTAAATGGTCAAAAATGCTTTTTAGCTTTTACATCCATAAAGCCTCACCTCTAATCACAGCAGCAATACAACTCATAAAAATATTAAAAGCTTCTGAACGCTATGCTGTGTTCTAAAGGTAAACCTTTAGGATTTCGGGAATCGTTAGCCCTACTTGTAATTACAGCAAGTTTCGTCCGGAATCAACGTTGTAAATATTCAGAACTGAGACCAAGTTTCTTTGGCACAGGATGAGAGACTTCGGTACAAAACCGCTTACCAGATGGTGTGTGGTTAGCGAACACTCACCCCGCATAAGCCATTGCATACTATAGAGACCCTTTAATATTTAATACCTGCCTGTTGCGAATGAGGAAATTCTGTCAGGTGGTTCCGAATTTGTGACGCAAATAATTCAAACCATGAGACCCTCTTACTTATAGGAAGATAGCAGGATTATACTCGAGAATTTCGGAAATTGATTTCGAGAAACCCGAGGCAAACTATATTCACGCCAGCTACTTGGATGATGCGGTGATGTTTGCCTTAGATGTTTTGATACGGCTGAATCATTTGGGGTGAGGACATGTCTGTAAATAATGGGAGATGTAGATTGAATTCAATGTTGGTTTTGGAGTTGATGTTATGAGTTGCTGAATCGAACACGTTAAATGGAAACCACCTAGGAACCTATACAAATACTTGTTTTATGTAATGTGCAAATAATGTGAGATGCAAATTTTGATGGAGGGTTCTAATTAAATCACAGTCAATTGGACGAACTGTATCAGCATATGAATTTACATAGTCATTGACAAAAGTAGATTATGCATTAGGGCGGCTGCGTACCTATTACAAAATGCTAATGACCAAGTGAGATGTGTGAGGTGATACCAACAACATTATTGTACCTAACCCGAGTGTTTAGTTTCATGAAAATTAGCATTTGAAACGGCCGCTGCTTGTGGGTTACGGTTAGGCGGCCACGGCTGCCCGTGAGTTCGAATGTTACGAGTCGGCTCGGTCATTAGACGGGTGACCGGTTCAACCGGTCCCGTGAGCTATGGAGAGCGGGCTCGGAGTACAGAGGTAGTTAAGAGACGTGCGCTCTCGAGCAGGGTCTCGGAGCGAGTGCGGGGCTGGCGGGGGGGAAGCGGGGCGCACGCGCGCGGGGAGGGCACGAACAGCTGAGCGCGCGGGTATATTGACAGCGAGGTGCACGTTGCCGCGAGTCAGTCGGTTCGCCGCCACCGCGGAGTTCGTACGTAGCCGCCATACAAGTTTACCGCTCTCCGATCTTCGCTTCCGGCGTGGGGTCGATTGATTATGCTACGCTCGGTACCCCGCAGCGCTCGTAAGGACTGAGCTGCGGTTGAGCCACTAAAATTATGACTTTTGGACCTATCGTCGGCAAAGAAGAAAGCGGCAGATATCACGTTCTAGAAGAGAAAGCTTCGAGGATAGTGTCCCGGTATTGGGAAGTCGCCGGAGCTGGATCAGCCGAGAGGCGATGCAACAACAAACGTAGGCTGCTAATCGCTCCGTTTGGACTGCTATAAGCCTTCGGGACTTGAGAATTATTTTTTTCGAACAGTGTTATTTTTGTGCAATAGGTGAACTGTGTTTTGTGTCTTACTTGGGGAATAGATAGATGAAAATGGTGCCACAGCAAGTTACGGATGTGCGCTCGATGAGTCCGACGTCGAGTGGGGGCCCGGTGTTCGGCTCCCAGCTGGTGGACAAAAACTCTTCGACGCCGTACACAGACGCTACACAGGTAAGCCAAAACTAGGGACTTGGAACTGAACGAAAAGTGTTGAAAGTGAAAAAAAATATAGGTATATTAAAAACTTTTTCTAAAAGTATTTTTTTAAACTTGTAAAAAAAAATGTTTTGAGATCGAATTTGGAATTTGAAAAGTAAAAGAAATAAATACATTATAATAATAAATTAAATGCGGAAGAATATACATATTTTCGTTACAAAAAATTTGGTGATATACTATCACCACAGAACGAACCTAGTAAACAAAACCAAAAAATGAAGTAAAAAAATAGTAATATAAAATATTATTAAATAAAACTAAATCAGAGATATAAAGATGCCAAAAAATTTAAATCAAAATATTTGTTTACCTACACACGCCACAAACTTAATTCTAGTAAATTGTAGAGCGTCAAGGAAAAAAAAGTTTAAACTCCGAGCGATAAATTAAATAAACTTTGGTCCAGAAAAACAACTCCTACCTAAATAGTGTATTTCTAAATATGTACTTATATTTCAAAATTGCTTACAAAAATATTCGCATCAGCAACTCGAGAATCAAATAAAGTAATAAGAAAAGGCTACACAAAAATAATATTATCCCCTTCTTACAAGTTTTGTCAACAGTTTTACCTCTTTGTGTTCGATAACCGATTTTGAGGATTTGCCAACATAAAATTTTATGCTCACCGAAAAGTTTTCATTAAGCGCAAAATTGTTTTGAATCATAAATTATGATCAGACCAAAATAAACAAACTTTAATAAGACATAAAACATGTCAAAAAACTTTACTTTACATAAACTTACCTAGGTAGGTTTAGGTAGGTACTACTAGTGGATTTATATATTTATTTTATTTCGCCATTTTTTTGTCGGTTAAAGCATAATTATATGCAAAAATATAGGGGGGTAATAGGTATCTAAAAATATAATACTGATCTAAAAAAATATAGGTAATGCTTATCTCAAAAATTTAATACCAAGTTAAAACATAATAAATTGTGAATAAACCTTAAGTCAAAAACACATAGGACCTAATAAAATTACATTTGATAGAATAATAACAATAATACGTAAAACAACACAAATCATGCAATCAAAAGACGCATCCGATAATTCTAGCTTATTCAATTCAGGCATGCATTGGCCAACACGGTTATTAGCAAGATACAGAAATTCAATTCAGCAGCTAAACGATGAGCTAATGGTAACTAATGAAGGCTTAACATGCAATACAGTGCAAGGGACTGAGGACTGCACTGATGAAAACCCTTGACGTATAAGTATTATTTTTTTATATGAATTTATATTAAACGGATGAATACAGAATATGCTTATGTTACAAAGCCTTAAATGCTTGTATCGTAGATTCGTAGAAACCTAGAAATAGTGAATTAAATTCTGATTTTAATAATGAGGTAGAAGGTAGAGTATCCGAAGTACGATAGATAGTACGTAAACTTACTAAATACTGAAAAAGTGACATATGGATCATTCTAAGATATTATTATTATTATTATGAGCCTGCAATATCCCACTGCTGGGATAAAGATAAAGACATGTTAAAAAATACATATGAAATCTCTGAGTGATCGAGAAGAAACAAATCAAAAAGAGATAACTTTCGCAAGCACGAAGTTTATTGCACTCAAATTGCGACTATTGCAATGTTTCATTCAGCCAGTCCGGACTTGTCCAGCTGCTAGCAGAAAATGACGAATACGATAAAACACGAGGGCAATGACACGAAAAAATACGATTTGCTCGCACCACACTTATCACAACACAAAATATACCTACGGCAATAACACGATTATTCTAAATAAAGCGATAGCCGGCAAAACAATCAATAAAATTAAAATAAACGCACCACTGATTTTATTGCAAACCGGAATAGGCTATAATATGAAATGCGCCAGAGAACCCAGAGTGCATTAACATTTTCAATGTCAACTCGCTATATTTTTAGTCATCTCGTGTGTGCGTGACCTTTCTCGTGTAAATCTTGTAGGTGTATGTCGGCACGTATCTGGTTCTGCGTTGGTGTGCGACTCTTGCTCGGTACTGAGAAATGATAATCTTAGGTCATTCGCGTTTAAGATTTAGCGTTCACCCGACAATCTTCAAGGAAACGCACACTCACCGCGTGTAAGTCTACGCATCAACCTAGAAACACCGAGAATATTTCAAAACGAGGTAAACGTTTAACATACATGAGATTTCTAATAAAGCTGGGCAAATGATGGGAACAGTAATATGAGGAAACGATTACAGATCATTAGATGTAATGGAAACAATGGGTTAACAAATCATCACTGGTCGGCATTATACCGAGTCTACAAAAAGAGCCCGTCATTCAATTGAAAATGACTGCTCGATTGAGAAATGTCGATTGAATTATATTTTATAATTGACGCATTATGTATGTATGTTATATTGCATATTTAATGTGCTTACAGAAGACATCTCATTTTGTTGGAATGGGGAATGCTTCTTAAACCTTAGTAATACAGCAATGTACGCAAGCAAAGAACCCTAGGTCATTAAAAGTGGAGAGGTTGGTCTAAAGTTTCGTTTTTTGTCAGCGTTTTTTGTGGAGCACGTTAGTTGCTACGGCGTATGGCAACTGTTCTTTCCGTCCAAGGTTGCCGAGCCAGCCCGGTTTTGTGGCTGGAAAATGGTGACTGCTGGCCTTTCCAAACCGATTGTTAGATAATTCACAATTGGTGTGAAAAAACCCTCGCCTGCTAAACTTTTAATTTGTTTCACTTCCTCGAAGGGCGATTCTGTTTGTTATAGAAACTCCTGTTTCCTAAGAACTGTTTTTGCGTCATGCAATTTCAGTTCGTTTGTACCTTGTGTGGCGTTAGTTCTAATGTGTTCACGTCAGTAGCCTGCAGGTTGCATTCATAAATTAACATTTAAGAACACGACTCGCGTTTCAGTTGTATGCTCAACTCTTGTCGTTAGTTTATCGTTTAGTAGGCAAATTTATGTACCCTAATGCGTTACTTGCAGGCTTGGTACAAATCAACATTTGATTGTAAAATACAGACTCATGTCGGCAAATGCAATTTGCTTTGCTGTTGTGGGTGGCGTTTTAATGGTACCATTACGACAAGCGAACGGCGAAGGTTGCTCAAGCAAAATTACTAGCACGTACCAGACAAACACACCATTAGCGATATTTACAACTAAATTACTTTATGAAAAATTCATACTCAGAATAAAGTTCTTAGTAAAGTTACTCATTAGAACTTGAAGGCACTTAAAGCGATAAAAGATTAAAGTATTGTAAAAGCTGGAATGATTTCTGGAGATCTTTTGAAAACTTTTGAATATATTGTGTATGTTAAGAACGCATTAGTAAAGCATACTGAAAATGCAGCCAAAAGTTTAAAGCGAGCTTATTTGTGTCGGTCTGTCGAACGTTTTTGAAAAACAACCCGCCGAGACAAAGTTCGTTGGTAGCCTCACAGTTGTCTTGCGAATCTCAAGCCTGACATGTGAAAACAGAAAGTCTGCACTGCAAATAGCAATAAATTTACTGGGTCCACGTTGACGCGACTACGACCGCGGAGTCGGCAAGTGCTGCAACTTTGCTGTAAAACCACAAAAACCCAACAATATATCTTATGGTTAAAATTGTAGCCCCGAAAATACCGTGAACTTTACTTGCTCCTAAGTTTAGATTATTCCAAAGCAACTCGATTAATAACGGAAAAACTAGGTAGACAAAACTTTTATATCAAAGGATTCAGCGAGTGTTGATAAATATATCTAAGACATAGTTAAACACGACAGTTAATACGCTTACCGAGGCTTATGATGCCACCAAAAAAAGAATGATGGCACGTTATTACGTACCCATACCATTTCCGAATATGTAAAGATAGACAAAAAGAACTTTCAACTTGTAGAAATATATGAGTGATGAATATCGATACCGTACCGATCAACTTTGAGGAGCAGCATGTCTGCCATTTTGTTTACCGACGTACGGGAACAACCTCATTTCAGTTCCCAAGACTTCCCCCATTTAACGATTTATGTATGCTGATTGGATTCCCAAAAAGTTCCCGTTGAGTTATTCCGCTGTCTCTTAAAGGTTCACGCAACGTTGATTAGGTGTTTTTAGCTCGCCCTTAGCAACTTTATTGTACAAGTTTGATTGGAAAATAATGGAAGGTTGGGGAAGGGCGTTATGCTATCGTTGTTTTCTTTCCTCTAAAAGGTTTTCGGGTTATCGGCTTTAATTTTATGATCTATGTATCCTTTTAGCGGGATATTGCTCAATTTAATATTGAACTTCAAGAGGTCTGTTTGAAGAGCGATACTTTCGAAAATTTCACTTTTATTAAAACAAATGACCTTAGCCGGAGTGCTAAGTAAATTCTGCCCTTACTTCGTTCGATGGAGAATTTCTTACAAAATTTCGCCGAGGGAAATTCGAGGCGGGTGATTAATTTTGTTGGCATTTAAGGGATTTACAGAGCGTTCTGGGAGTCACGCGAGTGCTCCAAGTAAATCATCTGAGAGCTGAAACTCGTTGTCAATGTCTTAGCCAGTTCGTGCTACCTCGATTACTTGTATTTTATTTTGTGACATGCATCCTCTACATAATAATTTTGGTTTACCATCCAAGTCACTTAATGCCATCTACCTATTGCATATATTATGTTTTTGTTAGAAGGATAAATAACCTAACAATAGGAATATATTTATGCTAAAATAAACTTAGTTATTGAATAACTTAATCTATTTATGAGACTATTTAGGTAAGTTTATGGTGCGACTTATATCTGGAGGAAACTTTTCCGAACAAGAAAAGTTAAAAGGCAAGCGAGTAGAGGCAATTTATACGAAATCGATACTTGAACGAGACAATACGCTTACAAGCAAACTCGGTTAGTACTAGATCCAAATGTGCAGCAAGAAACAGGTTCTTAACCATTTGTTTTTAAAGATTAATTTTATAGTAGAAACGAGATAACGGTAGGTCTTTAAAGATGCTAATGAGTAAATTAATTAAGTAGCAGAGAACGTTGATGACAGAGCTCTAATTCCAAAGATAAAAAAACGTTGTTTACCTGGCGGCGATATCCATTCGATTAACGAATGTGTTCAGGTTGGGCCAAAAAACCAATCCCTTGAGAGTAGCAGCTTTGAAACCGGTTTGGGTTCATAGAGGCGGGCTCTCAAGAGAATCTTTACTACACACAAGCACAATCCCCTTACTTTGGTAGTTGTGAATTTGTGATGCTATTCAGCCTTTGAAAGGCGAAGAGTTTCTTGTTGAAGTAGAAAAACAATTGATGGCTCTAACAAGGGTCTAACTAACTAAAGTCTCAATCTGGCAGGCGAGAAGTGAAAAAAGAAAACTAATCAAAATTAAACTGCGCGTTCGAGCAATCTTGTTTTGTTGGAGGCAACTACTCCAGCACAACCTTCCACGTCTCGACTTAGCGTTTCTGGAAACGAAAGCAATTGTTTCTAATCAGTGTTGTTTGCTGCAAACTTGGCAAGGGGATGCGAAGGGCATTTCAGAACGACTCCGGTCTGTAGTACGCTCTCCCGTATTCGATTTATTTTTCTTAGCCCAATTCTTTTAGTTGCGAAACGGAGCTGGTTTCTTCGGCTGCTGTGTTTGCTCAGACGCGTCTTCATTGCAGGTAGAGGTTTATTTTTGATGGCCTCTATTTATTTTAGTAGGGCTTTGCTTCAATTAGCGCGCTGTTCAATCTTATGCTTAAAGGTTAAACATTAAACATATAAAATTACTTCGTATACACATTATGTAGCCAGGTACCTGCATAAAGGTGGTATTATAACGTGAACTTTAATTTGACACGATTAATTTTTTTAAATAAGGGTGGTCCAAAAACTTAGGTTAATTTCGCCAATGTCACACGTTTTGTAGATTTTACTGTATTTGAACAGGTTCTCTTTTGAAAACCTGGAAATGTTAGTGTTGATTTGTTTCTCATTAGCACTACTGTGGCACTACCCAGGAAGGAAGTGAAGGGCTGTAGGTACCAAGTATTTCCTTCGGACGTGATCCCCTTTAAATTGACTCCTTCATAAAAAATAAACATGTAACTGGCTATTTCTGACAATATTATCTTAGCTATCTGTAGTCTGATATAAACAAACGTGTACTGGTTATATATAATGCGATAAGAAAACAATGAGACAGCTTGTGGGCCGTAGTCTGCTTGGGTTCAGGGTCAGTTAGTCAGCGTTTGCAATCACTATGTTTACTGAGTTATGCTAAAGCGGTTATACTGTTCCTTATTAATAAGGTACTTAAAGGAAGATAATAATGTGTTAAATGATGATGATTGATACCTTGATCTCCAACAAATTTTTCGTCATATTTTTGTTACAATTGTTTTGAAAACATGAACAAAATTACCATCATCAATCAATAAAATGTTATTCTAATCATTTTGTAACTAAGTGCATCACAAAAGCGGCATAGCAACAAAACAAAAACAAGCAGCATCAGCCAATTACACGAAATAAGGAAGTTTAATGCAGAACAAATTGTAAATACGTTTCAAACCTTGACCTTTGCGTACAAGTCTTTCGCTGTGAGCAAAACCGGACAAGCTAGTGTACCAAGAAACCAGTAACACCTACACCTTAAACGTACACATTATTTCTTGCCCCATAAGAACGATTATTGCACAGCAATCGTTTAACTTTCCTAGAACGTGATAGTACTAACACGTTACACATCCCTCGGAGATCGAGCAATTTAAAAGCTTATCGGAAGAGTAGACTAGTAGAGTATTATAAAACCAGCTGAAGAGTATGGTTTAAAAGTGTGTGGTTTGTTTGTTTTCTACTCGAGTTTATTGATTTTGTTTGATACTACACAGGTTTATGATAACGTGAGTTCAGATAGAGAAAACCATTCTTCTTAAGATAAATCTGTTCTGCTGAAGTTACCTATAATTTAGGGAAACAGTCACTAAAACGGAGGGTAATAAAAAAGGACTTCGTAGTCATCGAAAGGGACATATCCATTTTCATATTATGAAATTAGTAATAGATTTTAGGAAACTGAGCGTAAAACCACAGGGAAGTACCTACATTCGCATGATGATCCATGAAAATGAATCATCGCCAATCACCACTTGTGACATTATAAGTTTATATAAAAGTGGTAAGACCACCAAGACTTATAGGTTCATAAAGAGCACTTCGCAAAACATACGACTCCCAAAAAGTCCTTTTCCCAAAAATTCCGTCTCTCAAAACTTTAAGTTCAATTATTCACAGGCTATTCCACATTATAATTCCAGTGAAATTAGTTGCCATTTCCAACGTTACACGCCCTGGAGAAGGGGAAGCACTAAACGCATCGGAGGACTGAAACGACGTCTATGTTTGTGCAACCTAACGTCCCCGCTTCGAACATCCTAGGGGAGTCTGTAGCCTCGCAAATATTGGAAGTATATTAGTGAGGTACCCTACACTGTAACAAGTCACTTTTGAACTGAGTAACGAACGTTTACTCTCCTTCCTCTTTTCTTTCCAGGGTTCTGTACCTTCTAAGGAAAAAGGGATCCTGTAGGATCACTCGTTTGCCTGCCTTTCTGTATGTCTGTCCGCCTGTACAAACATTAATTCGTATGACCCAACACGAATGAATTTTGACTTAGGGGCACTTTTGGGAAGCAATTCAGAACATTTGTAACATTTTAATTGTACGGAACTCTCTAGATGCGAGTTCGGATCGTACTTGACATGATATTTTTTCTTCCCAACATTGTAAGGTGTAGAAGCTAAGACCTTTAATTGTTTACTTTGCTAGTTTTAAATTCAGTTGCTGCAGCAAATTGAAAGCGTTTTTTATCGTCATCGTGTTATATGAATTTGTTAGGAGTGAATGCTTTTTAGCAACTTTCTTGAAATATGCACAGAAAGCGTTTTAAGAAAACAGCGAAAAGTTTTTATGAATCCATGAATTTAAATTTGATAGTTCTTATGTTATTAACTTCATAGTAAGTTCCATTGAAAATAACAGTACCACAGACGGAGATCAATATTCGCTAGGCAACGTATATAGTTTGAATCCAATCTAACAAAAACAAGTTTACGATTGTATTAATTCCGATTTCAATGCAATTCCGAATAAATTAGTTTTTACTGGGTGGTCCTCCTATTTTTGATTTAACTAGCCAAAAAGATCACTAAAAGGAAGTCTCACAAGAATGCAACCACATTTGGCGTTTGGCATAACTTGTCTTAAGAGACCGGCGACCGCGTGAATTTCCCATACAAACTTAATACTAAAATGATTTGAATTTGGAAACTAGTAGTTCAAAGCATTTAGACTGTTAATCAGATTAATACAGTGTTTACGCAGGTTCCTGGTCGTATACCAAGGTTCTTATTCAAATTACTTAAAAATATTTTTAAATTGGTTGAAGAGGAACTCTGTTATACAGAACAGGAACCTGCGTAAACAGTGTATAAATCCGATTAACAGTCTAAATAATACGTTAAACTATTTCTCAAATTCAAATATTTTTTGTATTACGTTTGTATGGGAAATTCACGCGGTCGCCGGAGTCAGAATTATCAAATGTTTTATTAGATTTTTGCTCCAACTAGCAATTTTCTCATGCTTGTCAAATGCATCTGACTTTAGATAGAGTAGGTTACCCAGTCTTGTTCTAGTTAAAGCACATGTTTTATGAGTCAGGCCTTAAAGTATGAACTGTTAGAATTTACTGCAGACCATTTGTTCACATGATAATAAAATTTTGGTAATAAATTGCTCTACTTACAATAAATTACGCTTTATGTTATATCACGTATTAGTTCAACTTAAAGCAATATTGGAGATTATGCAATATAAGAAAAAAGTTGTCTGAAAGAACAATTACTATTATATTATTCTTTCTTGAAGTTGTTAGCTTGCAAAGAGGCTATCGATCAATCTTTTCGCTACACTTGTTCCAAGCGAAGTATTATACTCAGCATTCATAAATAGTTGCAATAAAAATGCAGTTACATATATTTTTTTATAATTTGAAAACCATAAACCAGAGGAGAGGTAATTGATGTAAGAGGTAATTGATTTAAAATCAGCTCATCCTCATTAAGTTTCATAAGACAATCAAAAGTATGCTGTAAATAGCATCAACACGTGGGAAAAGTTTTCTTATTACCATTTGTTGGGTCACATCCTGTGTGTTCGCTATTGGCTTTGTCCGATACGTTTTTCAAGTAACAACATCATGGCAACATCTGCTACCTTACTGCCACATAGAGTGCATTCAGAGACGTCAAAATGTTCGAGTGGAAATTCAAAGAGAACAAGGCAACTGTCGCCCCAAGAGACCGAGCAAGTTCCGTAGCCGACTACCGACTGGGTAAAGAATTGCCAAAGTTACCTCTCTCTTCGCCGCATGTAAAATTGTCGGGCGTTCGACAGATTTGCTTTGCAATGCCTTCTTGAATACAAACTCGATTCCTGCTTCGAAACCTTCTACTTCCTGATACAAACGATAAGACGTGTTAGTTAATCGATTTATGATAATGACGCAAACTGCAGGAATAGTCCGGTTAGTTGCCAATTTCGCATTCCGCTCGCACCGGGCTAAAAGTTAAGTTAAACGGGATCGAGTCAAAGCGAGACCTTATTGACTGTGCCGTTCGCTTTTTACCGAAGTCTATTGACTCAGTAATGTCTCTCATTTCCCGAACACGCCGACTTTGGGAAGGGAATAAGAAAAGTTCCGACATCCTCACAGGGTGCCAAAAGCGGAATGAAAAGAGGCCTCCTTTTACTAACAGAAGCGAGCGCACTAAACTTAATACCTTTTATCTTTCGTCCGAAAGTTGAAGTTAACTTGAATACAAAGACAGTCATAGCCATCTGCTCGGGACCCTTTACAGAAGTAACTAATCCCAAGTTTAATGAGAAACTCGTTAAAGGAAAATAATTCGATTGTGAAGACAACCTCGTTAATTTGAACGTTTGCATCTATTGTCCTGATCTTGGGTCGGTTTAATTTCTTCTCTACCTGGCACTATGGCGTCCGAGTGTGGTTCGACATGGTTATTACAATACGTATACAGCAAATGATGATTCATCTGGCATAATGCTATCTTGTGCCCTTTAAAGCATTACTACGAGTATCATTAGCGTAATTGCTTCGCACCAGAGCGCCCCACTTGGCCGTGATGGGAACAATTTCTTTGCGTGGAATCGATCCCGGTTCCCATTGTGCTCGCTCGAGTCCGCCGAGTCAACATATCAAACAATTTACTTATAACACGACTATGATTTCTTTATTACGGTCCCTTTATCCCTTTGTCCGTTGGGGCTTCTCTCGGAAATTTCTGCTTTCAGTTACGATTCCTTCTGATCTCTTTGCGAGATAAGATGTTATTGAATTTTGAAATGCATCCGTGTTTTCCTTTCTATGTTTTCCGCGGATTTGTGTATTCCAGCTTAAAGTGGTTTAGGCGAGTGGTCCATTTTATAAATTAGCATTTCTTGTATTTTGGCGTTGTGCTATTTTTACGAGTGAAATGCGTTTAAAGATTAAAAAAGGAATTCAGTTGGGATTACGTTCAGTCTCAGTGTACATTGGAGCCATAAGCCGCATTAACTCAGTTCGAGATGAATTGTGTTCCCGTTTCTCTCGAAAGTGAAGCAGCCGAAGCTGTTGCAGTAATGTATTTATAATTACGGCCCATATGCCCATTTTGTTCAACGTGACAATACGCTCTAACTGTCGTTTAGATTTCTGGATTCATTCTTATTCTAATGACATGTTTTGACAGAGAACGTCAGTAACGTATGTTAACGAACAATAGATCGAACAGCTGAGTGTATAATGAAACAGTCCCGCTGCTCGGTAATATGTCAGTCCATTATCTGCGTAATTAAATCCCTAGCGAGTGTTTTACGACTATCCAGAGGCAGGCCAAGATGTAATAAAGCGGTGGGTGCGTTGTTACATCGTTCCCATGCTCGCTGTGTTTGCTGCATTTAGCTCCGTTAGGACAAATATAGTGTATAAAACGTGTGTTGGAAAGGGAATCATCTGAGCGATTCTGAGAAATTACTGTTCTGTTTACGGGGTTTTTTATTGACGATAGTGTTTACGGAGTCGTTGATGAAAATAATAGGTTCAGTAGTGTAGTTAGCGCAGTCGTGATGTGTTTTTTGTTTGTTTGACAAGTTGATTGGCAGCTGACGGATAAGTATTTCGTTTCATGCATTGCATTCATGCATTTCTATATCCCCTTTACTCGAATCACTTCATATTATACGTAAAGTACTTAATAGCCAGCCTCTCCTTTGTACTTCATCAATAAAAAAGAAGGGAATGTGCATTCTTTCACGAATTCATAATTAAAAAGTTACGTCTTATTTTATATCTTTTTAAGCGTCATTCGTGTCAGATAATTTGGCGTGAAGCGTAGTCAAGATTCTGGATCATCATAAATTTAAGAAAATAACGAGTTATATTCACTGAGAAACCGAATTAATTGTGCTGCATATTAATTTATTGTGTATGGCAAAGGAATGCAAGAACATAAATGATCTTCTCCAGACATAGAACATATCGTTGGTGCTGCTATGTCACGCAAACTATTATATGTATATTGAATAACTGGGTACGCGGCAACGCAACATCTCTGCCACGCCATGTAGGAAAAGTCGTTACTCATTATTTTCTCTGTCGGAGATGAAAGTATGAAACGTATTACGCGTCGGCTTACGTCGAATCTACTATGTAAATTGCTGCCTGAGAACGTAAATAGAACGTCTTTCGGTGCAGTGAGGATAGTGCTAACACGTGGCTGTATATATAGTGTTTGTTTGTATAGACGTACGACTTCTCACATTTATATCCGAGTCGATGGCAGATTGAATGGTTTTCCTATTGCCATTTGACGGAATTTGGTCATATGAAGAGTTTTTTTAACACGCTTTGTTTGTATGTTTGTAACTCGCTTGTTGCCTTCCTTGGATATGGTAGCTGTTTCTTAGGCTCCCTCTCCAGAATCGAACGCTTTTAAAGACTATTGAACTAAAAAGTAAAAAATAAATATAGTTTAAAAAAATATATAAACACGCTTTTAAAGAACATCGAACTAAAATTTTAAAAATTATTTTTAACTTTTTAGTTCGATGTTCTTTAAAAGCGTGTTTATTAGTTTTTTTAAACTATATTTATTATACCTATAGCTGCGGTCCGTGCGGCTACATCGTCTGGTCCTCGACGCTACACACAGTTATATGTTTATGACGCAAATATAGCAGACGGAGGTTTTCTGTCGACGTTTTCTATGCTTACCTAACTGATAAGAACGAAAACCAAACGATACAGTAGTGACGTTAGTGTTAAGAACGAAAACCAAACGATACAGTAGTGACGTTAGTGTTAAGAACGAAAACCAAACGATACAGAAGTGACGTTAGTGTTAAGAACGAAAACCAAACGATACAGTAGTGACGTTAGTGTTAAGAATAAAAACCAAACGATACAGTAGTGACGTTAGTGTTAAGAACGAAAACCAAACGATACAGTAGTGACGTTAGTGTTAAGAATGAAAACCAAACGATACAGTCGTGACGTTGGTGTTAAGACGTTCTGTTCTTTTACAAATATATTCATAGTGTGCATGATTCTACTTCTTATGTGGTGCCTCCCCACTACTGGAGTTGTGTTGTGGTTTACTTTTACTAAGTATTGATTTAGAAATTGACCCGTTCATTGCAGACGAATAAAAATTTTCAAATTACCTTCGACATCTTGTAGATTACCAATCTTAAAAATTTAACCATGTTGGATCATAAATTCCTAAATGAAGGAAAGGAGAAAGTATGTGGCTATTGCACTGAAATGTGGTTAACGGTTAGCAGATGATAGTTATATTTTTTATGGCTGCACATTGCATTGATAAAACTCATGTCGTTAAAAATGCTAACCACACATTGACAGTGGGGTCGGGGGATAGTCATTTTTTCTGTCTATTTCAAATAAAAAAAAAAAAAAACTTTTTTCCATTTAGGTAGCAAGGGTGCTATCAGGTGCAATTTCGTTTTATTATAAAATAACCAAAATAATCTGATGAGCTATAAATAAAAGAAAGAAAAACCATTCTTTCTCAATTTGAGCAACTTTACTACTGGTGAAAGCCGCGCAAAGTTTTACGGCACTGAGCCTGTGACCTCTCTTGCTTGCATAGAATATGGTGAAATAACAGCTCCCATAGTGCCACAGAGACTAAGCTCGAAATGTATGTGTTTATGTATATGTGTATATGTATCTGTATCATAACTAGAGCTTAGAGTAGTTAAACCAATACCTCTCCCATGTCCCACAGACTGCTTATTATTCAGAAAGCAAGACTCAAAATAACCACTACCTATTTGCGTTCTCATACGACGATGCTGTAAGACTGGTCTTGTCTTGGGCTCTAATTTGTCATTTACTTTCCATCTTTCTATTCTGCAGTTCTTTGAACGTGGGCTATTATTTTTTCTTTGACTGTTGTCAAAAAATGCTATACATTTATTATTCATGTGTTTAGTGGGTATACTTGATACATAGGTAGATAAATTATTTTTGCTTTGAGAAAATCGACGAAGAATAGCGATTGTTTTAAATCGGGGTTTTGCTTTTACAGATTTCTATACTTGGTGGGTTCATGAGGTCTATTCCAAAGTCACCCTTTATTATGACCTCATAACTACCTTTGTACAAGATTATCAGCAACACGCGCAGAAAGTTCTTAAAAAATAGCGATCTTCATAAAACAGATAGCAAAACTTGTTTGCGTAGATATCTAAATATTTACCGACTGATATATCAATGATTCAATAGAAAATAAATAGTCATCCAGAGAACGTGCTATTTTTCACAACTTTGTTTACCCGATAAAAGATTTGCGCAGCCACTTTAAAACTTATCGTTCCAGGTATAGAAATGATGTTTTTTTAGTACCTACCAACGCAAAAAAACAAATACGTGGTCATTTTCAAAACTATTTATAAACTTAGCCTTGGCCTTGTTGAGGTCTAAAAGTTAGTCTTAGTTAAGCAATTCAGACGTAATCGAGACACGTAAATACCATCACGCCATGTTTTAAAGGCTACACAATATTTGGAGCACCTTGTAGGTTTTTATAGTCTGTGTCAATTATTCTAGTGCCCTTGATAAATACTTATGTATTGTGGTTGATATAACTGAAATATATCAAACATATTAATGATTATAAATAAATACTTACACTAAACTTTCAAATTAATGGCCACAATATTTAAAAGTGTTTTGAAACCGATACGTAGACATTCGAATACGTACCCATTTAAACATAAACATTAACATTTGCATACAGGCACATACATTGCTTCTGGTCCCACACTGGGATACCCTGTGTCGACGGAACCAGAAACAGTGACATCACAAACATGTAAACATCCAAGATCTGGGGTTTTTTTTTGTCCCCAGCTTGGATTCGAACCCGGAACCTATCACATGGTAGGCAGATGCACAACCACTTCGCCACAGCGGTCGTCACACGAATTATTTACTGTAATTAATCAAAAGTAGGTTACTCAAAACCTTTAACCATCTCTAGACTTTTCCAAATACTCGTACAAACGAGTGTTTACACCATACATCGAGCACTGAAATTACTGACATAAACATGCCAACTTAAACCTTAAATCAATGGCCATAAGTACTACGATCAACCCACTTTTAAGCCCGACTTGTGGTAGAATTTAAACTCTATGTGTATCGTAGTAAGGTTGTAAGTTAGTTGGGTGTGAGTGTTACATCGGTGCACGCGCCGCTGCACCACGCGTCTGCCCCTGCGCACATTAATATAAATAAACAACCACGTGTAGCCGATACGATAGTGATGGGGGCTTCCTCTTAAATACTTCTGTATGGGCTAGTGAAAAATTTTATGACACTGTGTGTGATTGATGAGATGTCTAAACCTTAAAAAAAAACTCCTTGACTGTTAAAATAAAATTAGTTCACTTTATTTAGCCTCTAGTCACTAGAGTCTAGTGTGTGAGATTCCCGCTCCGGTACCGCTCACTCTGGCGCCTGTGTGTGGCGGCCGCCGTCTCCGGGAAAGCGAAATGCGAAAATCAAATATGCGCTGAATCGGTTATAATTAGTCTGATCGCTTTCTATCTAATGAATGAATGGTTTTATACTCTATGGCAGAACAGGCTACTTAAACCATAGAGAGACTTTGGAATGTAACCATAGAAACATGTTTTACTCGTATAATACTCATGATCATAGTACCGATACAATTTGAATTTGGCCCAAATGTTTTATTTAATCAGTTATGTCTCAACATTGAACTATGTCTTTCAGAGATGCATTTAACATTTCAACTGTTCGTCCATATCTCTGTTTATTCAAATTGGCAAAATCCTCCGTGCTCCCCCGCCAAAACATTGTATTTCAGAACGAAACTTCAACCAGACCAGAAGCTGCTCACTATTCAGTCGCAACAAGATTTCAATAAAGTTGTCATCACAAAAACGAGCTGCAGCCAAACTTTTGCTTTGCACGCGATACATGGACTTATTTATCAACAAATCCTTGGCACGTTAACCAACTCATAACTACGTACGCTTATAATTTGGGCCAAGTTTCCCGAAAATGTATGTAATTGGAATTTTCTTTTGCGCCGCATAATTTGTCTTCAGTGAGATACTACAACAGTAGAATCAGATTAATAAACGTATGGATCGGGGGATAGATGGGTGTCATAGGAATCACCCGAGTGTATAATACGGAGCTATGTGTCACTTATAGCGACTATTACGGCGTTAGATACGTACGAATGGTTAGTGTGTGTGTGGACCAGAAGTGAAAATTGTTGACTCGGTAGTGTTTGTGATATCTCAGTAATCTCACTTTTATATTATTACTGATATTACGTAATTATTTGATGGTGTTGCTAATGTGATTTTATTTGGTTTTAGGTAAATTTTCATGCTCAATATGGAGTTTTAATATTATAAGTGGTGAGTAAATTATAGAATATCTGTACTCAGGATTTTAATTTATAACCCATAGGTTGATTTGCATTGGTGCGAAGTAATTTATACAATAAAAATTACTGACTTATTACTTATTCCGTTATTAATATGAGCTTTATATTGCATTAGCTATCAACTTGAATAGGTATATCATCTGATCTTTATTTTTTGTTTAAAGCTCATAATCACTTACTTTACTTTTCATCACTAACACGTGGTGTTTTCTCTTCAATTGCCCTTTCGTTTCATTCTTCAGATAATGAAGAATCTACCTCCATTATATTAAACCTTTATCTCTTCCTAAAAACCCACTTCCTTTTGGGTTGTAAAAGTATTATGATAATACTTTTTGGGTCACAATAAAAACCACTGGGTCTACGCATACTTGTTTACTTGCCTTACCTGGACTGGTATTATATTTTTTGTGTGTGGTAGTTTAGATCTTTTTGAGATTTTAAAAGAGCAAACACATTTATTATATTGGAATAACATGTTGATCATCTTTGTCAGTTATCTTGATTGAAATATTTTGATTGAAAACAAGTCATTAAGTGTAACCTTCATTTAACAAGTTTAATAGTGGTTGAAATATTCAGCTCTATTTCTCAATCGCTCTTTTGCAAACGAGCGCTCTTTTCTACCGATTTTCGTTCGTTATATTCAATTTGCTTTGCAACGATTGGGCAGAACCACTTGTTGCGCAAGTCTAGATATCACACGAGTGATTGAAAGATATAGCTCCAGGGCTCGTACACTACTTTCCCCCAATTTCTTGCATAGACCTGGAAAATTGATTCAACAAACTAAAATACTAATACTAATAACAGAATACTAATATTAAAAGAACAAACATTAAATGCAGTTATCGCAGTAACCGCAGTGTAATGTAGACATACAACGAGTATATCTCCTCAACGCTACCTACTACAAAAGAAAAGCCTTTGCTAATATAAAGAAAATCTATTTGCATTGTCGCCGGTCCTTTTAATTATATGTCGACACAAACTGGTTTGTGTAAGAAAGAAAACATTGTTTTGAACTAACATTTGTACGTATATCAGCTTTGCACACGCCCGTCTTATCTTACAGCAAATACTGGATATACCTAGTACTTAGATTAATCTAGATAGATAGAGGCTAGTTCTGTAAACTCGTATCAGCTTAATTTGTAATGTTGAAGCTTGAACTAGTCTGGGCATCAAACCTGATGGAGGTGCTTTACCAGACCCGGATGGTGCAAAGACTTACGAATACGTAATTGTAGTTCACGCCGCGGCAGGTTTCTGGAAATCTAAGCGAGCTACTATCTTTCTCTTCTATAGGGTAAGGTGGGGTGGAAGAGACTTGAAGAGAGCGAGAACGACATTCGTTTGTGATGCCGCTGTAAAATATAGTAAAATTAGAATAGAATAGAAAGCACATGTATTCAACTGTTACAATACAGAATACACAAAACACAGCAATAACAATTTTTGAACAGAAACAGGTAGGAAAAAAATATACACAAGACAAAAAGAACAGTAAAAATAAAATTGGGCAGAACGGCGCGCAAATTAAATAGTTTTAGTAGTTAATACTACATGTTATGATTTAATAACAACCCTGTTCACTCGACTCCAAATATTAGCAATTCTTGTCAAATTAACAAAAAATGTGCATGGAAAAAACGGTCAATTTTACATATTTTTCGGTCGATACGAACTACTGAAGGGGAAGCCCAGAATTTTAATTCCCCATAGTATACTTACTAAAGCACTGGATATATTAGTGTGCTCTCAGACAGTCTCAAGAGGCAAGGCTGAATATAACGTGCTTATGGCTAATAGGAAAAGTGACGAAATATGATGCGCTGTAATTTTGGAACCGAATATCTTGTTAGGAATACGAGAAGACTTTTAAATGAGAGTGGTGGAATGGTGTATAAGAATGTCGTATTTTCTGAGTAAATATGAGATTATAGAGAAGTAAACGGAATTAACTAAGTTTGGATTAAAATGTTTCATTATTATATTTAAAGTAAATAATATAAATAAAACATTTCACAATTTCCATTCAAGAAGTTGAAAATACCAATCGATTCTTGTAGCACCACACTAGGCATAGCCTGTATTGTGGGTGTCCTCTTTGGGTACATAAAGTTTAGTTTAGTTTCAGTAGTTTCAGTCATAGGTTTGTTTATTTTTAGGGTTTCGTATCTCAGAAAGAGAAACCCTTACTTATAGGATCACTCGTTCGTCTGTCTGATTGGTACACTTATCAATATTTGTGACCCAAAGACAGAGGTGCAATGTAAATATATAAATATGGCATATGGCGGCCACTTTTGGGGGACAATGGTTGCACCCATATCCCATAAAAACTCTAAAATCCACAACTTTGACCCCCGAATCCCCTAAATCTGGGCCGCAAAGTTTTTATGAAAAACTGAATTTTAGGGTACTTTTGAGGTATTTTGTTGGTGTTTGTTCTATTATTTATTGTTGTACGAAACCCTCTCAACGCGTGTCCAACTCGCAATTGGCAACTTATTTTACTCCTAGGCTGTAGGTAGGTACCTACTACTTTTTAAATATAAACCGTAGGCAATATCTATATCTATCTGAAAACAAATGAGCGTGTATGTTCTTAGTAAATAAAATAATGTATGTCTTTGCAACTGATACATAAGGTATTAGAGGTAGAGGAGGTTTAAAACTTAAATTTGGTTAGACATAATAGGTATATTGTCGTAAAGATCTTCCGCCAACGCTCTAGAATTTGATACTAGAATATTGCAACGCGAAAATGAGCAAATACCTACGTACAAAGTAACATCTGTTCCCAAAATGTGCAATAAATGTATTTTTGCCAGCTATATTGATACAGTTGTTTAAATAGGAGATATTTGTGTCGTGTTAAGATATTTCATTTGTTAACTTAAATTATTGAGGAAACATGCGGTAAACTTCCTTGAATTATTTACCTCGTTATGGGTTTAATGACCTATGAGTATAAGTTGAGTTCAAGTAGGATATTCAAATGTAAACAAATAACATCAAAATAACATGCACAATAACATGCAAAAATAATGTCAATACGAAATGTCATATTCTATATCTACAGAAAACTTCGTCACAAGTTTAATGGCCGGCATACACCATCAAGCCTATCGTCAAATCGGCATGACGCTGCAGGCTTGATCAAATCTGCAGTTCGTCCATATACACCACAAACGATCAGTTTGATTGTCAAATCGGCATGACGGCGTTCAGTTGAAGCCATGGCGTCAGACGTCAAATCGGCATGATCCACCAATACACAATCAAATCGGCATGATCAAGCCTAACCGAGATTCGATTTTGCCGTCAAATCTAACTGTCAAGCCAAATCCACTCATACACACGGTCAAATCTTAACTGAATCGTCATGCCGATTTGACGATAGGCTTGATGGTGTATGCCGGCCATAAGTTACATTTTAAGTTAGGTTACATACTATATTTTGAGAAAATACGTATTTTTATAATCCTATTTACATTAAAGTAAAGGATGTTAATTTTAAATCAATTAACAAGTAAGTGTCACACGACGCAATTTTTATTATAATACCTACCTACTACTTACTTGCCAGAAAGTAATATCCCTGCGTCGTAAATTGTAAAACGTCAGAGCATAAAAACGAAGAATCAATTGTCTGACAACGTGGGGAACAAATAAATGAAAAGCGCAGAAGCAGTAAAAAAGTACTTGAAAAAAAAGGAGATAGGACAAAAACTTTTGTGTCAAAAATGTTTGATTATTTATTTTAACTATAACTATACTTAATAATGCTCACTTCTTCCTACTTCAAGATACAATTTATTCATAGTAAGCCCTGAACCATATGAACACTGCGAAAATCTCAACATCGCGAGTTACAAATGAAATAGTGTCCTCTATTGGTGGAAAGCTAGACTAGAATCATGACATTGACAAACCTGTCAAAATATAAACAAATATGTCATAAAAACCAAAAATCATCAATAATATTCAAAACTTAACATACCTACCTACAAACAACTAACGATAACTTACAAAACAAAACATTACAAAACAAGATAAAATCGTATAAATGGTCTCCTAGTCCGGTCTTCTCTTCTGAGGGAGAAATCGCTACAGAACCCTCCGCCTTTGTCCGGCCTTCTTCCAAACATTCCGGACTCCTACGGTCCGTCTTCTCCGGTCCGCCTGGTATAACCTCACTGGCATGCTCCGGTTGTCAGATGCTTCTCAACTCAGTGAGCATCTGACATCCCACTCCCCCTACCAGGACGGACCGGCACAACTTCTTCGCTAAACTTTGGTCTCCTCCGTGGGAGAAGCGTCCTGCCTTTCCGCAGTCCTCTTCCAAAAAAAACCCCTTTGGTCTATTCAACCAAAAGGCCCTGACCCCAAGTGTCAGGTTATGGTCCGGTCCAGCCCAGTCTGGTCCGCTCCGCTCAAAAATTCCCGTGGAAAGGGCTCACTGACTTTACTTGACTCACTACACTGGTACATTTTGTTTTGAAGGACCTTTGTTTGATTGATTTATTTTAACTATAACTATACTTAATAATGCTCACATCTTCCTGCTTCAAGATACTATTTTATTCCAAAAAATCCTGAACCATATTAAAACCAAGAAAAACTCAACAAAGAATACCCATACATCAGGGCTAAGCAAAAATCATGAAAAAGTCTGGTATTAGAAAAAAACTTATTTTTAAATAGTAACATGCTAAACTTCTTTGCGGGTCGCAAATGCCATTAAGAAGGGTCGATTTAATTTCAATCACTCAGTTTTTTGTCATAATAGGTAATAAAGTAAAAGTTTTGACACTAAACACAGGTTATCTAAAAAACATAATGATAACTTGAAATCTGAAAAGTAAACTTATGGTAAAGTAAAGTAAATGTAGCCCATTAATGTCCCCACCGAGGGGCATAGGCCTATACCCGGATCCGAGGTTTGAACTTATAAACATTTATAAAGAAAAAAACTTTGATTTGAATTTGCATTTCAGAAAATAAATTTAACCATGATAAGCAAATAAAGTTTATTACATTTTCCACCACAGACAACTAGAGTTTCTTTTACCCAGTTTAATATCAGTTGACACAATATATTGAGCTAGAGCCTTCCCGCTACCTGTCCTCATCAATTATATTTTTTTACATCAGTACGTTCTTTTCTAATACACCACGCCATCTTGTTGAGCAGTGTCTTTGATTGATGGTTCTTAAAACATCCTTTATTTTTTAGTACATTATCCTCGTTTTGTATGTCTGGCAAAGCGAGTCTTGGCTTGACTGCTCTTGGCAGTTGAATATGTCTGTCTGATTGCCACATTTTATCTTCTTTTCTTTTCGATAGTTGTTTTAGTATATTATTCTAGTTTTAGCGTAAAACTGAGTGCGAGTATTGATCGTATAGATTTACCCTTTTAATAGAATTCTTAAGAGCGAGTTTTACCTACGAAGAGTAACTTTTTACTCGAGAGTATCTTCTACTTTTCCTAAGAATGACCTCATTTTGAACTGTCATTGTCATAAAAATTATCCCCGGGATAGTTATTCTCGCATAACATTTTCTTGATAAAATCCAGCTTTAGTCGTTTAAAATGTGTACAATTAGTAGGTAGTGGCTTCAGAAAATTAAAAACGATTAAACTATCAATTGGTAGTATGTCATTAGTAAAATAATTGCTTGCCAGTTCATAACCGGTTATTTGGTAGTTTTATTCACGTGATAGATTCACAGTACAAGAGACCCATGTATGCATTTTTTAAACAATTTTGATACCTATTGATATTCAAGACTTTTTTAAAAATATTATTTGAAGTTACAAAATCAATTCTTTAACTACCGTCTATACAAAAAGATTTCAGGTACCTTTGACGAAGACGTGTCTTCCAGTAAATACCCTAATAAAGAGCGATATCCAATAAATCTATCGACCGTAACTGTCAATATAAAAATGCGGTTTCTTTCGAATAAAAATCAAATAAAAAATCGCTAGCCTCGGAACACGAGGCGACGACAACGGCAGTTGCTCGATCTCGATAAAATTGTATAAGAAGATTAAAAGATTTATCCAGCAAAGCCTCTTCAAAGGATGTTTTCTTGTATCCTTGTTTTATTTTGTACGTCTCCTCTTTCGTACGATCCGTACGTGCCTTCGCATAAGTTAGTGCGTCGTTCAAATCGCTCATTATTTAGGTTGTTCGGTGAACGCCAAACAAGATTTCGTGTTGTGATTGAGTGAATTTGTTATTACTCGCCCGGCATTTGATTTATCATGGATTTGAATTTACTTTACCGCCTTTTCTGAATGTTTTATCAATTGATGTCTAGTTATTCGCCTCTATGTATCACCTCTAATTAAGTTTTTAAGGCAATTCCACAAAACATGTTCTACTGCTTTACTTATTTTATTTCTTCTTTTACAGGTAATCATAAGTTTTACTTTCTTCATTTAAGTCACTCGTAAGTAACACATAATCTATTTCCGTAACTGTACTATTTGGATGAACTTTTAAAACGATATTTTTTTGAAAACAAAAAGAGAACAGCCGAAATGTTTGAAATCTTTTGTTCTGTGAAGTTCATGCTTCTGTCTAAAGATGGTGTTGGTATTCCACGTCTGACGGGTCAGCAGTATTGCAGAAGCCATAACATAAGTTTTACATATTTTTTTACTCAAGTTGCTAGAAGTCGTAGGCTCTTGACTTGTTTTATTGTGAATATAAACTCAAAAGTTCCTAAAAACTTGAAATCGAGAGCGATCACGGAATTGAATAAAGATCGCCAAATTTTATAAAGTTCACAAATCTTAATTATTGCAAAGTTGTAAATAAGGTACCTATTTACATAAGAAATCGATAATAAAAAAAGCATATCTTTTGAATGGGCATCAAAACAATGTTTTCAGTAAGGACCAGTACAATGCACTTGATAATTACTGCGCTCCTCCAATGCCCGCCCGGTGAGAGAGAAAATTGTGAAATAAAATAGGAAAGTGGTTTAAAATTGCAAACGCTCTGAAAGTGTTATATGGGGCTCCAAAGGAATAACGAAGCAGGTGTGTGTGTTTGCATTTTTCTGCACAATGAAAATTGAATCTGCTTGTAGATGTTCCATCATAGTTTTTGCTACGGGACGATATTTTTTGTATACCCCAAGATTGATATTGAAACACGTGGCTTTAAATTTTAAACTATCACCACGTCAAGTGCTACGTATAAAGGTACATAGTTAAGTGGCCAACACTATGATAAATAATAACAAACGACTAATGAGGAAGTGGTTCATCAAGTAGGTAGTCCCGAGAATTGATATGTCACTTAAAAAGTTCCAGCACAGGAAGCTGTTGGTACGGTCGCCTGCGCCTAAAAGTATACAAGCAGTATATGCGGGATTCACTTTATAATATGACCGCCCGTATACTTTTAGACGCAGGTGACCGTACCTAGCGATGTTAATCCTAGATTGGTGTTGATTGTAGTTGGTTAGAGTAAATGAAATCTGATTTCGACAATTGACCCTTTTTAGGGCGGCTTGGTTAACTGGTTTCTATGAATTGGCTAGTGACCTTTATAGGGATAGGTAGTATATAGTAGTATGATGTTATAATTAAAATGCAAATGTTTATAATATACCAAAGTTCTATTATCTAATATACGTAATCGGTATACTCTCTTAAGGACATAGGCCGAAGAAACTTACAATGGAGAACAATAGACGTCGGAGTGAGAGGTTAATTGTTGATGTTAAGCAACAGTTACTCATTTTTTGTCACAGTAGCCAATCATCAGTCGTATCAATTATTTTAGCATAACTTTATTATTATTGTTTATTATTACAATAACACATTTTTGGTCGAACATTAACACCTTGAAATCTTGGAAGTTTAATTGAAAACTGTACAGTTTGATAAAATTCTAACAAATCTCTTAGTTTTGAGGTTTCTGTTGTCAGTCGATTTCAATAGCTGATATTTTGTGAATAATATTCTCAAGACAATTTGTTAAAATCAAAGTTAGCTAACTAACTTGTTTGGGAGTTCTGTCCACCTTTTAATTACTTAGGTATACTTTCTGTGCTATGACGTCTAAAATTCTTGTCTTTTTCAAGTAAGTTGAATAAACCAAGAACAAAGATTATGAGTTTCTGTCGCTGAATGGTTATTACAGTATCTGGTTCCAATTTACGTAAAATGCTTACCTACTTTTATGAATTGGAAAACTTTTGAAGCGATACTACTTTGTCGTATCCTATCGGTTTGTCATCAGTCAATGTCCTATTTATGTTCGGATGACAAATTGTTACAAAGTGAACAAACAAAATCGAGTTCATAGCGTTCGTTTCGTACCGTTCGACGAGTGCATTGTAAATTGATTTTTTAATAAACATCACGAATAAAAATTATCGGAGACAGGCGCAAATATTACTTGTGCTCCCAACGTCACACATATGTCAAAACATCCAAGGGTTTTCTATCCCTAGTTTTGGTTTGAACCCGTGACCACTAGCTTGGGAGGCAGAGCCTTTACCGCAGCACCACAGAAGTCACAAAATATATCAGATGTATTCCAACAAATCTTTAATTTCTACTTAAACGAGTCTGAATCCACTAAGATGCGTGATTATTCCAATCTTAGTTACAACTTTAGTTGGTTATACAAAAATTTGTTGTTCAGTTTTTTTTAATTTGTTTTCGTAATGATTATCTTTATGTTTGCTAAATGCCATCGCTGCGGTGAAATGGGAATAATTCTCAAACTTCTCCGGAGCTGAGATCCATTTATTTAAACTAAGAAGTTCAATTCAAACAATTGGAACCTTAACGCCGAGGAGTTTCACGGTACTCTTTTAATTTGTACAAGTTTCTTTATTATTGTTTTCTCAGAAATAGACCTTTTTCTTGTATGTATTTTTTTATTTGCACTGTCCGTTTCTTTTTTCTTAATGCCTTGATGACGCGGCTAGAAGTAGGTAATTAAATCTAATTGACCGAGCAAGCGAAGTGAGCGAAGCGTCTCCGTTTCAGGATTGGGCAAAAATGCTTTCGTATGTCTGTCCATCTGTTCTCCTCTACAGGTCGAATTTCTCAACCGATTCTCGTGAAATTTTGTGAGCAGGTTGGATAATTAAAAAGTTTTTTTTGTCGATTCAGTTTTTGGATTTTTGTCATAATGGCAGAGAATGTAAAAGATATGACGGATCTGTGTTTAAATTAAAAATAAAACGCTACAACCCAAACGGCCCGACGGATATTAACAACTGAGATGTCGTTGGATTTATGGATACCGTGAGAGTTGAGAGTGACACAGACTAATTTTAGTGAAAAGTCAATAGGTTGTATTTTAGACCGCAAAATGTTGTTTACAAAGTTATTGGTGCGGCTTTTTTCATACTCCATGTACGTAACCAGGGACATTCATAAGTTTTTATGTGTTATTGAAAGAAAATGAGTCAGTTTTTTTTTCATATTTCCAACTGTTCATCCGATAAACTTCAACTACGATGTGAGCAGTGAGTGGATAGAACATAATGAAAAAATACTCTAATTCCCGGTGTCGCTCGTTAGGTCTTCAGCTCACAAAGCCACTAGTATACTAGATGTTCAAATATAACTAAAAGGGTCACGTACGTTCTAACTCTTTGAACCTTTATTTTTGTGAAAATTATGAAGTATAATGAACCAGGGCGGCGGAAAGTAACTTAGCATTAAGTATTCACATTTCCTTGGCTGTCTCTGTCGAGCCAGTTAAAATTTCACTTGGCTAAGCAAAAATTTTGTCCGCCCCAAAAGTCTTCTTTCGCTGAGGGTGAGTCCCGGACGAATTCCTGCATAAAATTTACATCGAGCGGTCCATACAAATTACCATTTCGCGTCTTACTCTTATTAAATGTTGTAGAAAAATATTGCTCCTGAAACGGTTGAGAAAATTCTCGGGTTTTTGACTCATTTAAATTTATGTTTTATTTTGTTAGCAACCGCTTTTTGAGTGATTTGTTCTTTGTTTTCTTGTTTTGTTTTTTTTTCTGCTTCGTTTACAACTAATTAATGCGTAATTTGTTTATCTGTCTAGTACAGTTATCAATTACGTTTTTCTCTACAACTTCTCTTAATAAACAAATGCGTTTAACCCCTTTTCTCTCAAAAGCACACCGCTCGAACGACCGAACAATGGCAAACTACTATAAAATTTTTCGGCGAACCAGTTAAACATAACTTGGTAGAAGAAGCTTTACATTCACAAGTTTTACTTAGTGTTAAGAAAAACACAAGAGATAACTACATTTTAGACCGCAAAAACGACGATTGCAGCCAGCTTACTATCATAATGTTCAGGACAAAAACTTGGCAACACTTGCCAACACGAAAAGGGTATCCGTCCAAAAACGAACACCACTAGACTTTTAACGCAAAGAATTGGGTGTGAAATACTGACGACTAAGTAAAGATATTTGGCAGGCCGTCTCACAGGCTAATGATCCAGTTGATTGCGGTAAAGTGTGGCAATAAAAATGTCCAAATGTTGCCAAGTAGAAAAAAAACAGTTGCCTCTAAAGTGCGGGACTATTTTTCCTGGCAGTTGTTCCCCATCGTGGGACAATTGACTTTCCTAGTTCTTTAAGTGGCCGAGAATTGGTGTTTTCCTCGTTACGTGATTTCTTTTGCGCAAATACAATAAAGCATTTCACTAAACGTGATATCGAGTTGAGTTACCAACCGAGTGTTTTCGCGTTTGGTATAACCTCTGTACCGACGATGTCCATTCCCGAGATTTGAATACGTAATTTAATTAAAATTTTCATCTTCATCGTACTGCAAATGTTTAATTTGGTCGTTCCAGTAGCCGATGATTCGCCATTTTTAAACTCGAGTCGACTTTATTAAAAGTTCGTTTCGGAGCGCTCCGGGTATCTGGCACTTTATAATACTTTACTCATCGGGTAAACGTTTCAATATTCGGTCTTCCATTAATCAACATAATTGACAGTTTGAAGGGGGGAAGCTACTGGGTTCCCCGTTGTTCCACCCACCCCCAAGCGGTCCCTCTGAGCCCAGTTGCGATCCAGAACTTTATCTTACTAACTTGTAAGAGTCAACAATTTATTAAATACGATTTAATAAATTGTTGACTCTTACAAGTTAGTAAGATTTTACAATTTATTATAAAAGTTGACAGTTTTAAGAGGCTTTAATGAGAAAAAGTCATGGACGCTTCTTATCAAATCCAAACAAACAAATATAATTGGTATCAATCGTAAAGGTATAGGTATCGCAAAATTAAGCTATTTGTTGCTAATCGAAATAAAACAATTTTAATATAATTGGTACAGTTTTAGACATATAGGTTTTCTATGTTGATCGGTCTGTATTCGTAGCTCGGTCTGAATCGGTTGGTTTTGTGTGTAGGAGGTTTAATTTTGTATAGAGTGCTTCTTCCCCCTTTGCTTATTTTTCCTCGAATCCGTTGTTTTCCATGCCTAATTGGGTATTAGAACGAATTTGTCGCACACTTATTACACTCTTGCTGATAAGTAATGTATAAAGCGTGTTATTAATTAATTTGAGTATCATTTATATTTCTTTCACGGTCATCTCTTTTAACCTCGCGTTCTGTACCCGTGTTCTGTATTTCATAAACATTATTTTATAATAAAGTGAATACACAAATGGATCTTGAATTTTTGGAAGTATCTTATCGAATGTGTTTCCACGTGAACCTTTATTAAGTAAGAAAGCAATTTTCTGACGGCTTTATTGGCAGCGATCAATAGATAAGGCATACTCATTCTGTTCTTTACAATTTTAACAGTATTTTATCTCGTATACCTATTACAGCCACGTTTTAATGTTGTATGATAGTTATATAGGTACATAGTTATAATATTATAATGTCTCTCTCTCTCGTGTATGCTTCTCTTTTTCCGAGACACTCAGATGTGAAGAAACGCGACGAATACATTATGTAATGAATCTGAAATCAATTCATGCGCTCTGTAACCAAAAGATGTCATCATCGAGCACAGATAATCCATACATAGGAGTAGAAATATTATAATGCCCATCCAACACATAAAGCTCTTGACGCCTCGAACAAATGCTTCAACTGAGGCGAAAACTTATTTGTCATAGATTTTGAAAAAACAGTGGATGTGTAAAAGGGGAGATGGGCGGTACTCTTAGCTAGGATGAATGGTGGTCAAGGGACAGTATGGAGAGGTAGACCACCCGCCCGATAGTCAGATGACATCGCCAAAACTGCCAGGCATCTAGCAGGTAGTCCTAAGACTGCTATAAATGGCGTAATGAAGAGGGGAGGCTTTTACTCAACTGTGGTTGCCGGAGGCTGGATACATCTATCTAAAGGAAAGACCTTCAAAAATATGTAAAATAATCATTACCTTCAAAAGAAACCCTTAAAACTGAATACTAGGAAGATACGAGGTCGTCATCCCATATTGATGGTATTCACTAACGACGTCAAAGTTCCGTTTGATCGGTCATACTTATCCAGCCTATTATTATCCCGGATTACTGATATCATTCAATCCCTGTCAGGGTTGCCGACTCTTCCTAATTTTGCACATATCACCATTTTTTTATTTTATATTTTTATATCAACATCCTTAAACTATACTTTTGTGAGTTACTTAAACTTATCTTGCAAATTATAATGAGACACACAAAAATACAAACTAATAGAATATATTTTTGATAACATGGTACTTTATTTATTCTTTAATTTATCTTTAAAAATATATATGTATATTTATTATTTATTTCTAATCCATTAGAACCCAGAAAATCGTTACACAACCACCGAAAAATTCCAAATCACAGTCTCCGATACCTTATTCTTATTAATCCAAAGGGTTTTAGTTCGGTTTAAATTAATTCGGCCGTCCGGTCGTTGACCCACCACATCTCAGGACGGCCGAGGTTAAAGGTCGCTAGGGTTCTGGGGATGAGTACTGAGCAGTGCTTAATATAAGTTGTAATCGATTACAAGATTTACTTGTTTTTTGACCTTTTTGAAATTGCTTTTCGGGCGCGCTTAGTGATCTGAAATTAAGAACATCAAGCAATTGATGGTTAGAAATTAATGTAACCTTTTTTTTTGTGAATATGGCTTTCATCGTTCGAGTACCTACTTACCTAATTTAAATAGTGTTCTTTTGATAAGACTTGTAATTAATATAAACAGCCAACTACTTCTTATACATCTAATATTCCACTGACTTGTTAACTAATATCTGGGTACATTAGATATGTAGAAAGAACGACTGGCGGGCGTATGAATGGCAACGATAGATAAGGGTACGACCCGTTAAAGTGCGCAATTTTACTTAAAATTGCCGTTTTCGCTCTTTGCCTAGTTAATGTGCACAACAACGGATGGTTTACCGTTAAAATGCGAAAGACGGTACGCTATTTTCCTCACGTTTTGTTTGCATATGCTTCGCTCCGCTCCGCTCCGCTCGCTCCGGTTTTGCTTCTTCTAAGTTCCAACCTAACCTAACCTAAACTAATTAAAATTTTGCCACAATAACCTACTTTAGCCAAAGGTTTTTCAGTAAAAATATTGAACTACGAAGTTGATTTCCTGTTGGATTTATACTTTTATTAAAGACAGTAGTGAAATATGTTGTATTAGTAAAAAATAATAATAATAGATAATAAATTTTCGATTTATTGTTGTTATTTAAATAATAGAGAATTGAGGAGGTTAGGAACAAAAGGTGTCATTTACCTATTCAAAACCCTGAATTCTATCATTATTTATACAATGATCAACTTCAAAAGGCTACTAATTTCATAGAAAAATCAACCTCAAAAGCTGCTTCTGGTACAAAAAGTGACATTTTTATATCAAAATAGATCAATGTGAATATGTATTTTCTCAATTTACTTAGAAAAAGGAAAAGTGTAAATGACACCTTTTGTTCCTAACCTCCTCAATTATCACATAAATTATTATTATTCCGACGTTTCAATTTTTCAATTCAATTTATTTATTAATTTAATTTTAATTAGATAACAATGATCCAATTATTTGTTAGTAACACAAACATAAGTTTCATTCAAGTAAGAATCTGCTTTATGTACTTTAATGTATGCTTGGTCGTTATTGTGCACATTATCGTTCGTTATCTAGTTAAAGTGTGAAATGAAACAATTTTGCGCACTTTAACGGACTCAGCCAGGTAATGTATGCATTACCTAGCACTGTAACTGATTTGCGCTCTCTAACGGTAACAGATACATAAATATGCAAATATCTTATTTTTTTTTTGGATGTGTGAACAAACCTCAGTCAATAAATAAAACAAAAGCTACCAAAATCCATTAAACGCTTAAACATTAACTCTGTTACCACAAAAAAGATAAGACGTTGTTTAACCTCAAAACTAACGTCATATCCCATACATTTTGGATTTTAAACAGGTGTTGAACGGGAGTTTATTTTTTTGTGGTAAGACCCTAAACCTTCCTATTCTAAAACAAATGACTATCGACTGCCAGCCCTAAACTATCAGACGGGTCGAAGGACCAAAATATTTTGCACACTAACACCGTCTTTTTCTATTTATTCCCTTCTCTATCCCCCAAATGAGGGACGGTCAGGATTTTCTTGACAAATTACTTTTTCTCTTTCCTTGTTTACGGAGGTTGAAGCCTCCTTTTGGAGATCCTTTGAGGGCTTAGGGTGAACCCATTGATGTGTATGTAAGTAGTTTTTCATCTCGTGCCGAATTCAGTCGGGTTGACTTGGGTTAGAGTGAAATTTAAGAGTAGTCGATTGGCTGGGCTAAGGGTCTTTTTGAAACATAAAGGGAGTTCAAATTGAAAATTGTACTTTGATGGGGATGATGCTGCGTCCTGTCCTACTTTCTAAATAGAACTAATCTTGTCTAATGCATCCTTCCCTACTTTCCTAATATAAATAATCTTGTCTTATTTTATGCAAGCGTATGAAATGTTTAAAAAATCGGCTTACAACCACAGAGTATCACATTGTCATTACTTTAGAAAGATGATTGCGACTCTTTTATAGCGTTACCTACTCGACTTTACGATAAAAATTTGGCTCGCCGTGAACATACCAAGATTAAAAGTGGCCAAGTGCGAGTCGGAGTTGCCCATGAAGGGTTCCGTAGTAGCAAGTAGACTGGATGTTTGTGTTGTAACTTTGTTTTTCATAGTGTTTGTATAAATGACAAAGTTATCTTTACGGTTTGTAATAAATGTTTTAGATCTTTAAAACTGCTTATTATATTTTGTTCAAACGCATTTTCGTTGAAAGTTTGTATTGAGATACATCATATTATAATACATATTTTTTTTTAGATTTTTCACTCTCTTACTTTAGAAGTTAGTAAGGGGGGGGGGGGATGAAACAATTGTTTCCACTTTGGAAGGGTCTGTCTCTATAACGATTGACTTTGAGGAAAAATAGTTTTAGGAACCTCAACGTCATTTTCAAAGATCAAAGAAAGACGGACAGACAGACAGACAGACAGACAGACAGACAGACAGACAGACGGACGGACGGACGGACGGACGGACAGACAGACAGACAGACAGACAGACGGACGGACGGACGGACGGACGGACGGACGGACGGACGGACGGACGGACGGACGGACGGACGGACGGACGGACGGACGGACGGACGGACGGACGGACGGACGGACGGACGGACGGACGGACGGACTTGACGAAACTATAAGGGTTCTCTAACGGACCCCTAAAAACTTCTATCGATCGATCCAAGCAATAAATTAAAACATACAGAACCGCCGAAGGTTAACAACTACCCCCAGAGTCTCAGACTTGACCGTTTTCGTTTTTCTTCTGTATCGCCATTCAGTATTGGCAAGTAGGTTTGTTTACCTAAAACTTTGCGAGCGTAATTCGGGAGCGATTTTTATTAACTTTTACCTCCCAAGTAGCAAACTTTCACGTATTGGCGTTTTTCGTTCCACCGAAGGCCCTTTGCCGAGTTTTATCGCTTATTAATTCATGAATATACTTTGGCTTTGGTTAGTGGGTTTACTTTTAATTTTGTTTGTATGGCGGCTTAATGACAGGGGCGGAAAATTGCCTAAATGGCTCAATGCTTGAAAGACATTTTTGGGGTAAACCAATAAAGTACGATATAAAGGAGGCAGCAGGGTAGGCAGGTAAAATCTAATTTTATCATTTACCCAACCTTTTTAATTATTAGCTGTTTTTCGTGCGGAGGTTTTACTGACCGCCATTTTTCTACGTTTTAAAAATGATTCCTCTTTACTTTCCATAAAGATTTTTTGCCATATTCATCGATATTATGTTTCCCGTCGGATCCTTAAAAGTAAAATTATTCCTATTCAAAAGTAAGTAACTATAAGTTAAGTACATCTTAAAATCCATGTTGTAATTATGTCACTCAAAACTTTCCACTTACAAAAGCTACATTCTGCTTGTCTGTTTGTTTGAACAGTCGAGTTGGTTAACATTGAGCTCTGTCCACCCACGCGGGTCGCGGCGTGAAGGTATAGCTCTCACAAGGTCAGTTGGTTTTAATAATTATACACGGCTTATTATTTATCTTTTAATTATGCAGAATGTATATCTACGTTATAATGTGTACTTGTAAAATTATACCGGAATATAAATGCGAACGCCACATAATAAATATGTACATTGTAGATTAATCTAGACGCCATATAGATCTATCTACAGTTACTTGTTACTGATATTTAATCGCTATGTATTATGTAGTTATTATTTTAAAGCAAGGAAATAATAATAATATGAATCTGGTCTTAGATGTTTACATGTTTGTGATGTCGCTGTTTCTGGTTCCCACGACACATGGTATCCTGACTTAGGCACTCTTTATTAATCTGTGCTTAGGGCAAGAAGCAAATTATATGCCTGTATATATGTGTTAGTTGTGACGATAGTTCGTAACACAAATTAGCGTCACGCTTTTTCCTATACGGGGTGGCAGAGGCACAGTTGTGCCCACTTTGAGACAGTTATTCAATACTCCATTTTGCGTGCCAGCGGGGCTAGCCCATCGCCGCAGCTTTGGAATAAATTCATACAATTCGTACAACTTTTAAAAATTATAGCCCTTAGTCATGCGCACATTTTTTTTTACGTAGTCATAATAGTGTCCCACTGCTGGGCAAAGGCCTCCCCCTCCCGAATCCACACGTCCCTGGACTGAGCCACCTCCGGCCACCCTGGCAGGAACTTGTCGAGGTCGTCCCGCCATCTCCGTTTAGACATGCGCAGTGCGCACATACATACATTTAAACATTTACATCCTATTATCCATCCTATTATCTGTGGTCATACCATTCACAGTCCACACAATCTGACCATACGTCACCGAATCAATCGAGCTGTAATCTGAATATGAAAGGTCGACGATCCGTGCGTAGTGCGTTTTGGAATCTTTGAATTTGGAATTAGCACCCTCATTGATGTAGATTCACATGTTTACGTTTATTTTACAGTTTATCTGTCCTAGGCTTAGATGTCCGTTAAGACGGCGCCCCAGGCAAAAACAGCCTTTAGCAAAACACAAATCGCTCGGAATGATGAATATTATTGCTGTACGATTTTTCACTATATAGCTTGTTTATCACGTGTGTCACGGACACTTCGCTTTCCCATAAACGTAATTTTATTAATTTGCTCGATAGAAAAGTCTCCTGAAGTTGCCAGAAAATCTGTCTGTCACGATGTTTTATTTTACAATTTCGCACCGCATCTGAATTTGTGTTCTTGTTATTTATCTAATCATTATAAAAATGGCACAGTAAGTTCCTCAGTTAGACTTGCTTAGCTTGTCTTCAACCTTTTTTTAATTTTTATTTAATTTCCTCTGATAATAAGTTAAGGATGAAATTCTGATGAAGTTCTGATTGCCTAGGGCCCGCCCTCTGTTTCATGTTGTCAGTCTCTGTCTTCTAGTGTATCTGAACGTAAACGTAAAACCTTTTTTTTTACTATTTCGATGTTTGCTTATACCCGTTCTTGGGATTAAAGCAAACATGCATAATTCTACATTATTTAGGGTTCCGTGCCATATAATATAGGTGACCAAAGGGACCTTATTCTACTCATCCGCTATATATCTGTCTGTTTATTGAGCGGGCTGTATATCATAAACCATAATAGGTTAGAGAGTTGAATGATTTCAATTCATGATTCGAAATCATTGCATACAATTTGTATTGCTGTAGCCACTTTTAATAATAAAATTACCTCATGCATTTAAATCAATATGAGGGGTCTTCACTTCATGTCAAAGATTCGTTTTATACTTTTTTTTGTAAGATGGTGTTGATGGTTTCTACGGAACCCATTGTGTGTAAGTTCAACTTGCACAAGGGTTTTTATTATCTTTTCAAGGGCAGATGGCCCGTTGACACAAATGTTTAGTTAGTTACTTATGTTCTCACATTTTCATCTTTAGGTTGAAAGTTCTGTGGGCGGCTTACAAAACTGATTAAGTTTATGTTTGAGTAACTTTGAAATTTTATTATCTTGTTGATTGTGGTTAGTTTTAACCGCAACACCAAGGCTTAGATTGTTTAATATTATTTATGTACCTATAACATTGACTATTATTATTATGTGGTTATATTTTCTATTTTCGTGTTTGATACAATATATGTTCAATTAATTCAATTGAAATGCTCATCACATTAATTAACTTAGTCTTGCCTTCAGTTAAACAAGCTATGTCTTTGCCACCCAAGCAAAACACAACATAAGAATTCGAACCCAAGATTCACGTTCCGCCGGCATTCGATCAAAACAGCCTCAGAGGTGTTCAAGTACAAATCTAATGACTATATTAAGTTCAACTAATAAATCATATCATAAATCGTACGAAGTTATTGTTAAGTGCACCTAAAAAATACACTTGAGAAGGTCAAGATATCGTTACCAATTCATTCGGCCCTGATAATGAAGTATTACAGGCCGTGTACTGAACACGATACTTAAACATTCATTGCACGTACGAGGTACCTCGTAGTTACCAGGCTCATTGGTTTAGCCGCCAAGGTTAGGTTTACTACAATCGAAGAGTTTTGGTTATAGCAGAGATAATATTAAATATGGCCTATTAATAACCCTATTGAGCGGCACAGTCCCTTAACTTGGATACGAATCAAAGTGATACTTCTTATTGTTTTGTCCGGATAAAACATTATACCTAAATAAAAAATAAAAAAAAGTTTATCCCGCTTAAATAACCTAATCTACAATCATGACGACATAATTTTAATCCGGAAAATAGATTCGTGAGCGAGAATCGAGTAAGACGTTACGATTTTATGTCAAATCGTTTCGATATCCATTCGATACGGTAACGTTAACATTTTGACCGTTTCCGGGCGCGCTATTAGTTAGTAATAAAAAAAATATCGCCGTGTCTAACCGTTTTTGGTTAAGTTTTATTGTGGTTTAAGAGTTTCAATATACAAAGATGACTATAGTATTAATATATGTCGGCGGCCGATCGTAGAGTCGGATCGTAGATCATGATGTGCCCTGCCATTTCATGATATGCCCAAGCAATAACTGGGCACATTATGATGTGGCGGGTTTTAACGAAAATATGTATTTTTAACAGCATTTTTATTCAGCACTACGTGATGTTTTTTGTGTTATACATGTCAAACGAACACGAAGACTATTCGGGGGCTTCGCTACGCTCGCCCCCATTAGTCTTCACCTAACCTACCGCAGAGTTTGCCTTACATTTTATCTTTTCATGATATTTCACGTTTGGGCACATCAATAATGTGCAAATTCTACGATCGGCCGCCGACATATAGATTTATTAAGGCATGTATGGCTTACTTTTATAGCATAGTTTTAAATGTTAGTTTTTGTGTTATATAACATTAATGCAATTTGTTATATTACTAACATGCTTTTCCAACATATGGCAGCAACGAAATTGTAGCGATAAATCCTTCTTGGCAAGGACAAAAGTGTATTGCCATAGCAACGCGCTAAGGGGCAAACTCCCACGCTTTTTCTCGCCTAATATTATCTCTGTAACGGCCCATAAAAGTCAAGAACGCTTACTGCACAAATTGTGGTTACATACGTTCCATTCTACGCTGAGTACCGAAAAAGCCTTTACGCTTCGTTCATATATTTCTAAATGGATAAGGAGATCCATTTGGGAAAACTGGTAAATGATTATAAGATGTATTTGTGTATTTGGACGGGTTTATATTTATTTTATTTCGCATTTAAACTTTACTAAGCGGCGGCGGTCAAATATCTTCTGCAAGAAGACCTAAGGTAGAAAGTTTTTTAGCAGCATAATATTTTGTTGAATGAACGATCAATGTCAATTTTGCCATAACAAATCTTTCATTTTTACACGCCTGAGGTAACTCAGATGAGAGAGTCGTTTAATATTACGGCTCTAAGTAGTTACGACTCCAAAACACAAGGTATCCTAGTGTGGGACCAAAAGCAATGTATGTGTCTGTATGTAAATGTTATTGTTATTAATATGATAGAGATAATCGACATCGTTGACTGTTAAGTTCAACTCCAGTTAATCACGATACAGATGTCAAACGACACGTAACATAGCATTAGCAATAGAAGAAAATGTAAAAGCAAGTGCTTAGAACTAAAGCACGAACATAATTAATTCAATGATTTATGAAGTAATTTCCTCATACCTTAATGTTTTTCACCTATTCAAATCTAACATCTCATTTTAACATCTTGACGAGAAAATTAGTGACGCATTAATTGTGATAGAGGCACCCATTCAACGAGTATACTTAGCTTTTTTGATATTACACCGCCGAATGAAAAAAAAACAGTAGTTTCAACAAATCACTTAGAGCAGAATACGCTCCACAATTTGGTAGCGTAATAATGTTTGCCCCAAAATAGAACACGAAGGTATTAACACGCAAAGTAATTCTGTTAAAGATTTTATCTGTTCAATGGATGGTTATATAGCTACGAAATGTTGAAAACACAAAATTAGTTAAGTGCGCTTGATACTATCGCTGCTGTGGATTCCGTAAGCGGGTACAAAATATATCATTGGCTCAAATAGTAGGTGAATGGAAGAAAAATGGTGCAACTTAATGTGTCAAGTCGTCGAGCAAGTTGGGAGCTGTTGCTTTGTTTTTCTTAATATTTCATTAGCTGTCATCACAAAGTAGTAATAAAAATAGATCCATCAACTTATCGTCATCGGTGTCAATACTTACATTAGTACTACGTTCTTACGTACCTACTTTCATAACAAGTCATCATGTTTTTGAAGTGAAACATCCTCAGTCTCGATAAGAACTTTTGATGATGTTGAAGTCTAGATCATGCACTGATTAAATTATTTCGAATTTGAATGAAATCAAAACTTCAGATAAAAGCGTATAGCCCGACGCTTTTACTCAGATACCTCACTCCATACAACTTAGTATGGCGAGAGGTATCATAGTTAATATTAGGTCGGGTAAAAAGTTTCTTTGTATTTTGTATGAAGACCGTAACAGGTCGAACAAAAAGGTCCATCTTTGACTTAAAAATTTCAGGATTGAAAACGCTTAAACCATCTTTGTAAGATCTTTGTGCTACTTTTACTGACACTGTTTTAATGTACTGTACTGTTTAAACTTTTTACCCGACCTATTATGTCGCCATAGTAACATATTCGTTAAAAAGCTTACATTACACGGATGTGATTTCGTGCGTGGGGTTCAGGCACAGAACGTAACAAACAGTGCGTGTGCGCACAGCATAAAAAAGTAAAAAGATTAAAAACAAAGATCTTTATACATAATTATGCGTTTAGTTTAACTTAATGTAACATGATACATTAGAAACTAATAACATTTTATGAATAACAAAATAACAGTCCATACAAATGTTTTGATTTTTTAAACAATAGCAACTTGTTTTTTCTTCGTTTTGGTTCTTTATAATTCTGTGGTTAGATATAAAAATATATTTGATTCAATGATTCTCATAAATATGATAAAATGAGCATAGTATATGAATATTATCCTTGCTTAAAATAGAAGCCCTAGTGTGTAACGATGCCATGTTTCCCAGTTCGTGCTCAATAATACTTCCTATGTAGAATACAAGACCGGTCTTTCCATAGCAACAGTTTGTACATGCCACAAAAAGTCCAAATAATTCTAGAATGAACCAATACCGAGATTTGAAACAATACAGCACAGTGGTATATCTTTCTATCTAACCAAGCAAGGTCAGCGAAATATGATCTTTAGACCACGGAGTAATCGGTCCTTCCGCCTCAATGCGCTGAGTTATTGCTGGCCACATATCGCCCGACGACGACGACGACGGAAGAAAAATTCGAAATTTGAAACACTCCGCTGAAGTTGAGATTGTTTGAAGAAAATTGTTTAGTTTTTCTTTTTAATTAAAAACTTCTTGCTGACATTGCCGGCCAGTCTTGAAAAGAGAAACCGAGTAACCGCTTTATTATTTTGAGCTAGTGTGGCTACAGTTGTCAGAATCGATATTTTTTGCTAAGTAGCTTTAAGACATAAAGCAAGCTTATCTAAAATATGGTCATATTTTAGTTGTTATTTAACAAGTAAGGTCTTAAAATACATATTTACATTTGAAATTACAATACCGTGGTGTGAAATAAAATCCGTTACATAAATAATGTTTCGTATTAATGCTACGCCCACATCGAAATCTGAGAACATTAATTCTTAGCCTTATAAAGAAGCATTTGACATAAACCTTAATTCGTACATGGTCAGATTTCATCAAAAGACGGCAACTTTACATTTATGGCTAAAAATGTATAAGTAACGTTAATCGATAAAAACTTGAATAAAAACAACTTGACACTAACAACCCATGCTTGAATCAGGATGATTGACCCTATCAAATGGCAAAGTGCAGAAACATTTCATTTAGAAATGACTTTCGTTCAGTTTTTCCTTTTTAGGGTTCCATAATCGAATGGTGCTAAACGGGACCCTATTACTAAGCCTCTGCTGTCTGTCCGTCCGTCCGTCCGTCCGTCTTTCCTTCAGAGCGGAGGGCGCAGAGGGCCCTTCAGCACGAATTACCGTAATAGCTAGAAAGTTGAAGTTTTACAGAATGTGTATATCCGTCCTATCATCTCCGTCTCCTACCCAACATGGTTTGCTGGAAGAAATCTCTTATTAGAGATAAGCTCGCCTTTGTACATATTTTTTTCTATATCAAGCTATTTACTGTCATGTGAGTGCAATAAGGAAATTACGAATTACGAATCCGTTGCCGCTCCACCAACAAATACTGAAATACACAAAATATTGAAAAATAAAGGTGTCCCCATACAATAAACGTATTTTTTTACTTTTTCGGTACGACTGGGGCGGAACCCGTGAAAGTTTGACTCGCACTTGGCCGATTATTTAAACCTAGTGTCATTTACACAACACGCTCCCTTTGACTTGAAGCAATAACCCTCTCTGTATTTTCATCAAAATATATTCGACATAAATTCCCTAAACGCCTACTTAAGCCTTCTGGTGGCAATTCTAAACATTAGCTTCGCTCTCTTTGCCAAGTCATCTTTATGTTTACGACCGTTGTATTCCCTTCTTACACTGAAATCACATGGGGAGGTTGAGTGCTACTAAGTTTTTCCCTTTTCACCCTCAGCTTTCACCTGATGAAATACAGAATGCTCTTAAGACGAAACATCTACTACAACTATTTTGATGACTAGCACATAACATTAACATTGACATACAAGCACATTCATTGTTTTTGGTCCCATACTAGGATACCCTGTGTCTCGTGAAAACCAGAATCAGCAACATCACAAATATTTAAAAATCCAAGACCTGGGGATTATTTTTCTTTTTTCCACAGCGGGGATTCGAACCCGAGACTTCTCACTTGCAAGGCATAACGTCGAGCGCAAAGTCACAGAGGTCATCTTCATACTTATAATTAAAACGCATTTTTTTTAAATTACATTGGCAAAAGTTGTACCGTAGTATGTAAGTTGTTATTGTCACAAAATATCCTAAGAATACCAAAATACACTTGTAAACATAGTCCATAATTGAAAGCGAGCGACGTCAAGCCTATCTTTAGAAATGTCTACATGCTTAAATGCATTCCCATGGAGGTTTAACATGCTTGGCTGGATCCCCTATCGTTCCACCCCTGCTTGCATTGAGAACCCCTCTCTTGTTTCAAATTACTCCTTCAAGATTAGTAGATACCTATTTGGTGATGTTTCGTCGCTAGTATTAATACTCTGCATGTGATTTGAAATACATATTTATATATACTGAAGTACGTGCATATCATCAAACCTATGTATACCGAAGAGAGATTAACAGAGCACTTGATATTATGTTGGCATACATTTATTGTTTTCTTAACATTCTACTATACATATAAATCATAATTTTTCGGTAACCAATATTATACCTATTGTAGGATTTCACTTACCAAGCCTTACATATTTCTTCTCATTCCCTCTCACACACCTCTCCCACAGGCATGTTCTCACCTTGTTCAGGACGCAGCTGGTATAACCTCAGACCATTGTGAGGCTGTGGCCTTTGTAGGTGTACTGTCCTCGGACATGTCCAGGTTTATTTTTATGTCATGTCATCAGGGCGATGAGCCATCGCACGTCGAATAGGTAACATGTTTTGTATCTCGATATTTCGTATTGATTTATTGTACGATGTATTCTTCTTCTTCTTCTTTTTATTAATGGCGTCCTAACCTCTTTTGAGGTTAATTTTGCTAGTGTCAAGTGGTCAGGTTCTCATTTAAGAACCTGGAAATTATAATGTCTTGAGATGATTTGATGACTATGATGATGATGATGATGATTTGTCGCTCGTTAGCACTACCCGGGAAGGACGTGAAGGGCTGTGGGTTCCAAGTAATTCCTTCGGACGTGAGCGACTGCCTCCCCGTACGATGTATTGGTCAATACTAGAAATGTTTTTGTTGTGACTTCAGACGTCAGTCATTTCCATTTTCTATTCTGTGTTAATACACGCCACGTAGGTTTGTAACTTGTAGTAGATATCATTACGAAGCTATATTTTCCTGGCCACGAGGCGAAAACGTCAAGAAAATTTAAATTGAAATGCTAACTGGAAGAAAGGAAAACGAGTTCTCCTCAGAGATCGGACACGCATCACACGCAGAGAGAGGGTTTTTATTCTCCAAATCTCGTTGAAGATACTACTTGTGAACTAGATCTTGCTGGAACCTACTCCCTGCTCTCTACCAGTGAACTAATCCAAACAACAACCTTCATTGAACAGTTGGATAATTCTATAAACCCTTGTCTGAGATAACAAATCGATTGTCTTGAGGAAGTTTACCCTGCTGCGTACGAATTTCTTCAATCTGTTGCTATTGAATTTCTTCAATGTGTTACTGCCCGCAAACACCATTTATATGGATTCTCGCAGTTTTGTGTGAAAGTGCCATAAACATTTTCTTGTCAAAAGGTCATTGCTCCGGTTACGATTTTATTATATTATAGATAAGCCCTGTAAACCTGTAGTCTAACATGTAAAATAAAATACTCATTTCTACTATTTCTCTCTTGTTCCACTTTCTAAATTCCCTATTTTTTCCTAAACTCTCTTTTTTCTAAATTCTCTCTAATTTCACTTCATCCCTTGATTTTTAAGCTTCCGTTACGTGGTTTAATCCCTTTTTATACCCGTAACGTGACACTATACATAAGTAAGAAGTAAATTTGAATATCAGATATTCAACGTAAGCACAACTTTGCGCCTCTGCCATCCGATAAAGGAATAGGTATAATAAGTTAGTTTAAAAAATCCTGAGTCTATACCGTAAGCGACAAAAAATAAGGTGTTTCTCGTATCGTAAATATGTGTGAATACATGAATGTTTTACATACATTCTGTCGCAAAACAGAACCAAAGTGTATGTATGCGTATGTGTGTACTTTGTATTCATTATGCTGTTTCCATAGATCCAATTAGCATAAATTCGGCTGAAATCTGGGTGAAGTCTTTTGAAAACTTGGCCGGGCGTTGAACTGTATTTTTTATGATTGTGTCTTATATTGTTACAGGTAATTTGACGAGAATCGTACAACTAGGTACTCGTATTGAAAGTGAAAATGAGGCAGGTAAGTTAAAATAGAGACAAATTCATGTAAGTATAATTAATTAATTAGATATCACCTTAGAATATACATAATGAAACTTAACATAAATAACACGATAAATTGCGGCTAACCTTTCTCAAGAACAATATAATATTTACCTTATTATAATATATTTTATAGATAGGTACCTAGTACCTACCTACTTGTCAAATATTTTTACAACAAATATTTTAAAAGCCATACTTTTTTCCCTATCAATCAAACTCCAAATTAACTGAAACGGTATTCCAGATTTGAATGTTTGTCGACATCGCTAAGTGTCTCGCATCGCATAAATTTGTACCTTATAAAACAAGCAAAGGTCGACGACCTCATTGTCGGACTCTGGTGAATAATATATAGAACAATTTCCACGTCCGGTTTTCGTCAAAAATTACGATTCCGTGGAATTGCGTCATCGCGCGCTGAATTTCGGAACTTCCAAGTAAGAAAGGAATCAATTTATTCGTGAGTTTCTGTGATGTATCCTTGACTTTAAACGTTATAGATTTCAGACATGTACAACTACATTTTGATTAAAAGAGCATTAGACACTATCTAAATGTCATGACCGCCTATTTTTATAGATATTTAAATATTGATAATTTATATATATTTTTGGTTTTTCGATCTGCATACGCTGGCATTATGATTGCAATTCGATTTATCTGATGACAAGGTGAATGAACTAAATAAACTAGCGTGTCGCGCGACCGTTTTTCAGACCACATGTATCGTATGTAAAAAAAGTGTTTATTACTGCGCAGTTTCGAGAATTTCAAAATACCTGTTAAACATAAACAAACAGTTTATATTATACCTAAATCTGACTAACTGGTTCTAGATGTATATGCAGGCAATTTCTAAGGCTAAAAACTTTTTTTTAAATAGTTTTAGGTATGAATCATGATAAAATAGCAGCAAATCGGGGTCTGATTCGGATAGGCAAAATTCTTTGCGATAGCATATCGATAACTACAAGGGGCGTAAAATGCCTTATATGACAGTCAGTCTCGAAACAAAACATATTGAAACATATTTATTTGTAAGTGTTAATTACATGTTAGATTTGTAAATTGAATATTATTATACACTTGCCGACAAGGCAAATACAGCATTTTGCGCCCTTGGCAACAATAATCTTTACGCTATCGTGATGCATTTTCCGTAATTGCATAAGGTCCTAGATATTTTCTGCGTAGATATGAAAATAAATATAACTCGAAAATAATAATAATTAAAATAATCCTATTTGAAAACCGTTAATTACTATTAAAGGTAAATACAATCAATATTAACAATAATATTCTAGAAGCCGACCTAGATTGAGTGTAACGGCTTTCCATATTATTATTATAGTGTAGATAACCTAAGCCTGGTACTTACACATGACAGCACGTGCCTATCACTTTTCATTACTCGGTGTCAATCTTTACTTATCAATTACCTATATTATAATACGAGCAATATGAAGCACGATGTCGGTAAATTTAATTAAAATTGTAAATTCAATGCTAAAACGTCGAAAGTGCCACTAGGATACCATATTTCTTACAATATAAATATATACTTTTGATATCATCATCATCATCATCCTCAGCCCACATCGACCCACTGCTGGGCATAGGCCTCTTCTCTATAGCGCCAATCTTCCCGGTCCTGTGCCAATCGCACCCAGTGGGGATCCCGACGACTTGACAATATCGTCGGACCATCGGGCCGGTGGATACACAACACATATTGATTGATCGTTGAGTAATGCTTGTACGAGTAGCATTGTTCAATGTGTGTTCTGTATACAAAACTGTTTTTACGTAGTAATAAAATATATGGCTTGCACGAGGATAATATTTATTTGAATAGACACATCCAACTCAATACTTCCGCTAGTGCTATAATTACCTCAAGTACCAACATTTCAGCAGGGAATTAAAAACAAATCTCCATTCGCCCAAATCGCCGTCAGAATGGGTGCAGGCAAAATATTCAGCTTTCGAAATTTTAACTAAAAATGTAACCAGAGACTGCAGCAAGCAGCGTCCGGACCAGATTAAAATGACAGCAATAGAGATGGTATTATCCCGAATTTATTGGCAAAATTCATGCCCGGTACCACGCAACACTGATGTCGTCGTTCGGAAAATGCAAAACGCTTTTACTGGCTCTATGATGCAGTCTTCGTCGTTGTATTGATAGCATTTTTTCCAAGCTTTGTTTGTTTTCACTGTTTAATTGCTCAAAATGAATCTTTTTATTCATAAAGAAGATATTTATATCGGAAAATATACTGCCGTTTGCTTATTCAAGTCAACGATACACAGAGTATAAACAGTTTCATAGTACGAGCCCGTTTTGTAATGGTCCGAGCTGTCACCTATGGAATGGGAGATCCTTTGATCCCACATCTGATACGACATTCACTACTCTTCCACTATGGATTTCCTCATAGATTATACTATAAAGTATAGTATATAGTAGAAAAACATGGCAATTTCATGACAATAATCATTTAAAATTAAAAGTTAAAACTTTACTTCGTTACTGTAACGATAGAAACATTCTTTATTCGAAGCGCTAAAGGACTTTCTAATAATAAAAAGATTATCAAATCAATCAACATTAACCTATCCGATAAATCAGATCTAACCTAATCTCTAATCTCGTCCATTACCCGGAAAACTTTTATCTGGCCTCCTTTCCCTGTTTTTGTCAATATCATCACTTTCGCTCTCGATTCTGCTAATACTGTTAAGTCCCTAATATTGTCATTGTCACATGTCTTAGACGCCTAATCCTACTTTATCAGTGGGCACAGACATCCGATATCTATCGGCATTTCGACGGGAGTCATTGACATCTGCGTCTGCTGTTACCGTCTCTAGTATAATACCTACTTAAACGTCTATGTTGAATCTTCTAAGCTCGCAGTAATATTTAAGAATGAGTGATGATAAAATATTGCTAGTTCATTGGCTTTGATTATTACATGTAAAGCATATTTTTGGCACTGTTCTGTATGACAAAATTTTGGATTAATCTTCACTTTTCATCATTAGTTCTATATTAACAATTAAATTAAAGTAATAAAAAAATTTTTGGGTTCCCAATTCCGATCCTTAAAAGAAAAAAATCGGTTAAGTGCGGTTCGGTATCGCACACGAAGGGTACCGTACCATCGTACCTATCTATCAACTAGATGCTAGGCAATCACTACGGGACAAATTCAAAAATATCAATATACTTACTGTTACCTGTCAATACATTTATGAAAATATCATGTATACCAGAAAAAACATAGGTTTATTTAAGACTTTAGGTCATAATCATATTAGCACTAGAAATAGAAATAAGATTGCTATGCCCGCGTTCAGACTCAGTAAGGTTGCTCACTCTTTTATGGGAGTATGTGTTAGTTTTTATAATAAAATACCTAATGAAGCAACGGACCTACCAGAAAGGAGGTTCAAAAACTATGTTAAAAACGGCCTATTGAAGAAGTCTTATTACAGTGTAAAAGAATATTTAGATGACAAAACTGCATGGTCTTTACCATCTCAGCGCACAGAAATCCAAAGAGGGGCGATGGACTGAGTCAGTACGTCTCTCCTCGGTGTATTTCCTTAGACTTAAGTAGAAATACATAACATTGTATTTTTAAGGCTCTGATATTTTAAAAAGAGGTACGGGGGAGGTTTCTTGCCCTTCTTTGCTCCATCCCTAAGCCCACAACTTCCGAACGGGCGGTAGTATACAAAAATATTAATATTATATTGACGTTGACTAAGTAATATGTATGATTTTATGGTCAATAAAAATTTTGAACTGAACTGAACTGTACAACAAATCAAAAGCACTCAAAACAATAAAAAATAAACAAAAAGAAAATTTAAAAAGTTTATGCCTTCGCGAGATTTGAACCGACGACCTCCGGATTGAGAGTCTACATCATACCGGCTGAGCTACCACAACCATGTGGGTTGACGCAAAATATGCTATCATATTTAAATGTGTAGTATATGTGTCTATGACATGGTTGCTATGACAATAAATAAACAGTTTCAGCCAAGATCTCCATTTTGAAATGCGTAAGTGTATCTAAACACGTCTCTTGTATCGGGGCCCCCTTTAATTTGCAATATCTCTCGTATTTCAGTATTTGTGGTTGGTGCGGCAACAGATATACACATTCTGTGAAAATTTCAGCTTTCTAGCTATTACGGTTCGTGCAGACGGACCCGGTGACAGACAGGACGGACGGACGGACGGACGGACAGACGGACAGCGAAGTCTCAGTAATAGGGTCCCGTTTGGCACCCTTCGGGTACGGTACCCTAAAAAGGAACCCTTAGAGGATCACTTTGTTGTCCGTCCGTCCGTCTGTCCGTCTGTGTGTCAAGACCTTTTATATCAAGAACGCGTGGACGTATCCTGAAATTTATAGCAATTGTTAAAGTCTGTAGTCGCTTATAGCTGTGAAAAAATCAACCTTCTAGGTCAACACAATTGAACGCTACGACCGTTTATGCTGTAAAATTGTTGGATTTTCATAGTAATCGCAATTGACCCAAAACCTATGGTACTTCCCGTAGGCCTACAATCATGAAATTTGACACAAAGCAAGGTATTGTAGCACAAGTAAAAGGAAAAATCTGAAAACTGCAAATTTCTGTCTATCTACAAATATATTCAATTTGGTTTACATGGATGACATTATACTTTAGTTTTTTATTTGGAAACCAAATTACACGTCGGAACAACCCGAAACAACAACAATCGGAACCCTTGGTGCACGAGTCCTACTCGCACTTGACCGTTTATTTTGTAAATACACCTAGCCTAAAATCAGTTTAAGCGGCAAAAATGTTTTGTAGAATTTGACATTCTTCTCCAAAATCCGAAATCATTGAATGAGCAACAAACTCCACGACGTGAACACATTTTGATCTTACTCAAAGATTTCAAAATAATTGAGTGCTCACACTTAATAGACACCACTAACAAGGTATCATATTTAATTGCAACAAGCATGAAACGAATACCAGTAATCGTAGTAATGTAGATTTTAATTACTCTTTTTAATGAAAGGTATGATACCAAAACGCTTCATTTACAAGAGAGTTACTAGGGGAGCTACTCACTCAGTGAAGTTGCTGCTAATTACGTATGTGTTAGATATCAACCATGGAGTTAAGGATTTTCCAGTGTTTTAGTATGAATGTACGTTGTAACTCCTCGTTAGTGAAAATGTTCATATAAACTTCACTCCTCGTGTTCGATTTAAAATCCAAATTGTTTCAGTGTCGCACAAGAAATCGTGACTCGTAATCACGTCCCGAGAATTTATTTCGACAATCGATAAAAGCTTTCGACCTACTACCTGTTTCATAAAGTTCGTTGTCGTTTTCGCAAAAGATTTATTATTACTTAAACAACTGTGAAGCAACATATTAATCTTGTCACGAAGAGAATCTTGACTCAATCGGTTTTAAATTGAAAATATTCTCAACGGGGCGCGGTGTATCGTCAAAAAATTCTCAAAGTTTGTCGAGTTTAATGCAGAATCGATTTAACCATATCTAAATGTTAGTGGATAATTCCATCAGCTGGCAATATTTCAAGAAAGCTCTTAAATTATTTGACAGAGCCCGAGTGGACTGGAAGAAATAGCTAGGTACTGGCTTTACTTTTCAACTTCTATACACAGACGTGAAGTAGTCTCTATTCGAAAGGTACCTTGAGTTGAGTTTGAGTTTGGCGAAAGAATTCATTTGTACGTCCACTGCAAAAATAAAGCTGGATTAACAGATCACATCGGCTTATGTTTTCAAGTGTAGTGTGCTGACCGAGTTACCGAAGGTCGAGATTCATTATGATTGACAGCAAAGATTTTGTAAGAGTTATAATAGGTCAAAAGGTGAGTATGTATACAAGTCAAAGCTATCAGATGCGATCGCGACAATGCTTTCGTTCTAAGTGATGAGTTGAGTTGCTGCTGAGCGGCGCGCGACCGCGCCTCCCGCCGCCCGCTGCCCCGCCGTCGTCTATGATGTGCTTGTACATACTCCAGGGCCAGCAGTGGAGTTGAGGTTGATGATGATGATGTGTCTTCTTGATTATGTGTCTAGTAGTGGGCATATCTTGTGAAAAGCCCTTCTGATCGTCCCTGATTGAACTCTGATGTCTGCCACGCGTGCTTCTCCGTCGGGACCAGGGTAAAGCTTGGTGATGCGTCCAAGAGGCCACTGTGCTGCAGGTAGCGCCTCGTCCTTTACGATGACCAGGGAGCCCTCTGTCAGCGCGCCATTCGAGCGTTGCCATCTCGTTCTCTGGTGTAACTGAGAAATATATTCCATGTTAAATCGTCTCCAGAAATGTTGGCGCAGCAATTCGACCCGCTGATGTCTGGGCAGCCGTGCCGGGTCGCAGTCGGACATCTGTGGGTGAGGTAGTGCAGTTAGAGTTCGACCAATTAAAAAGTGAAATGGGGTGAGAGCTGAAAGATCGGACGGATCAGATGAAAGTGGCGTCAATGGCCTAGAATTTAGAATGCCTTCTATTTGAACTAAAAGTGTGTACATTTCTTCGTATGTGAGATGGGCTAAACCTAATACTCTTTTGAGGTGGTATTTAACTGATTTTACTGTGCTCTCCCAAAGTCCTCCAAAGTGGGGGCAATATGGGGGTATGAAATGGAATGAGATGCCTTGCTCTGCGGCGCAACTGTAAATTGATTCACTATGGTTTTTAAGAAAACTCGTTATCACGCGCGCAGCTCCTACCAAGTTCTTCCCATTATCGGAGTATATGTTATTTGGCTTGCCTCTACGAGATATGAATCGGTTTATTGCAGCTATGTATGATTCTGTTGTCATATCTGTGACCAACTCTAGATGCACAGCTTTAACTGTAAAACAAACGAAGATACAAATGTATGATTTGATTAATACACTTCCACGCCCTTTACGATTGTTTATCATAATTGGTCCTGCATAATCTACTCCTACGTCACTGAATACAAAATTTGCGTGCAATCTTTGCTCAGGTAGCTGTCCCATGATTGGTGTCACAGTTCTACCTTGGAACCTTTTGCATGTGACACAGGTTTGTGTAGTTTTCCTAGCCAGATTACGACCAGAGACTGGCCAGTATGACTGACGGATGTGAGCGAGTAATAGTTGTGGGCCGGCATGTAAAAGTGTTAAATGATATGTTTGAAACATGATTTTTGTAATATAGTGATCTGGATGCAACAAAATTGGGAATTTTCTATCATAGTTGTATGGGGAGTTTGCTAACCTTCCGCCCACACGAATAAGGTTGTTTTCACCAATAAATGGATTAAGCGAATTAAGTCTGTGTTGTGCTGGTAATTTTTTACCATTTTTGAGTATTTGATACTCTTCTGGGAACGAATCTAGCTGAATTATTTTTGCTAATTGATACCTTGCTAAGTTTCGTTCATTGCTAGACAAAGGAGTGATTACCTTTGATTGAGTGATTGTGTTTGTTTTACTACGTTTTGTTCTGCAAAGACGTATGAATCGTAGTATGAGTGCGACGATACGTATAAGTTTGTTAAAATTAGAATAATTGCGTATGAATGACTGAGTTGTGTTTGATTGCGTGTTTGTTTGTGTGAAGTGCGAATGTGACCGGATTTCTGGAAGATCAGATACGCTGAGGTGTGCAGGTTGTTCTGGCCAGCTACTTTTATCATCATTTCTTAGAAATTCCGGTCCTGAAAACCACAAAGAAGAATTAATTAATTGTTGTGCATTAGTGCATTTTGTGATTATGTCTGCTGGGTTTTGTTTTGTAGGTACGTAGTACCATGATTGTGATTGACTATGTGTTAATATGTCCGTTACTTTGTGATTAACAAATGCTTGCAACTTGTGGGTAGGTGAATTTATCCATGATAGAACTATAATTGAATCACTCCAATAATAGCACTTTGGTGTTTCACCTTCGTTACGAAGTGAACTTAAAACTTTATTGCATAAGATTATGCCGGTGTGTGCCGCGCATAACTCAAGTCGGGGGATTGATAGTGTTTTCAATGGGGCTACTCTGCCTTTTGCTATCAACAGCTGAACATTCACACTGCCATCCGAGCTAAAGCTCTTTATATACAGGCAAGAACCATAACAATTTTTCGAAGCATCATTGAACACGTGAATTTCTATGTTGTGCGGTGAACAATGAAATGCGCGGCGAGGAATAGTCAGCTGATTGATAAGTGATAATGACTGGACGAACGTTGCCCATTGTGTTTGCATTGAAACCGGTATTTTACTATCCCATGATATGTTTTGAAGCCACATCTGTTGCATAATTAATTTTGCCTCGAGCACACAAGGGCTTACGAGCCCCAGCGGATCAAAAATGTGCCCTATTGTGGAAAGAATAGAGCGTTTAGTGATTTGTTTTTGTGTTGTGTGTTCTGAATGAACTGAATATGATAAGATATCATTGTGAGTATTCCAATAGATACCTAAAGTTTTTGATGGATCGTTTGTGCCTAAATTAATAGTCATGTTGTTTGAATTTGCAAATCCTTGCTTTTCTAAAACGGCTGGACAGTTTGATAGCCATTTTCTAAGTGGAAATTGATACTTCCTGAGCTCGTTGTTGACGCCTTCAGCTATTTTTAATAAACTGAATTCGTCATCTGAGCCCGACAAAAGATCATCACAGTAAAAATCGTGACGTATGACTTCTGAAATTAGATTGTCATAAGTGTTTGTGCTATCGCCCTGGCCACAGTCTAGGGCTACTTGTTTGATGCATCGTGTAGCGAGGAACGGCGCGGATGCCGTCCCGTAGGTGACTGTATTAAGGGTGTATGATTTAAGTGGTTCCGTAGGATTGAAACGCCACAGAATTTGTTGTAAGGGTCTCTGATTTTCCACGACTAATATTTGTCTGAACATTTTTTCAATGTCTGCTGATATGACGAACTTATGCTGACGAAAACGTAGTAGGATTGAAATGAGATCGTCTTGAACAACATGACCTACTAATTGCAAGTCGTTCAGTGATAATTTATTTGTGGTTTTTGCCGAACCATCAAATACCGACCTGAATTTTGTTGTCGTGCTTGACTCGCGAATTATACCATGATGTGGTAAATAATACGCGGGAGTCAGTGGTGTTGCTGTGTGTGTGTATGTGTTTTGGTTAGGTGTCATATGTCCTAGCTCAATGTACTCAGTAATGAAGTCTGAGTATTGTTGTTTGTAAATGGGATCTGAATTCATGCGATGTTCTAATGAAAGAAATCGTTTCTTAGCTTGATAAAAAGAATCGCCCAGACATTCAGGTGATTTTTTGAATGGAATAGTGACAACAAAACGTCCGTCACTTTGTCTTGTTGTCGTTTGTTGAAAAATAACCTCGCACGCATCTGTTTCGCACGGGTCATTGACCTGAGATGTGGACATGCTGTCTAATTCCCAGAAACGTGATAATTGATCGGGGCTATTGTGAGTGAAAAAACATGCATTGTCTTTTTGACTATTTATATCTGGGGTACAACCTGAAACTAACCAGCCCAATTCAGTTTCCTGTAATGTTGGCTGATGCTTGCCTAGCTGAATTCGACCGTTACCCATTATCTTCCAGAATATGCTTGCACCAAGTAGAAGATCGATTGGTGCCGGCTCACAGAATTGCGGGTCAGCGAGTTTTATGTGTTTAGGTAGGTTAATACCCTCAGTGTGAATGCGTATGCTAGGTATTGAAGGTGAAATTGTATCAAGTACCAAGCATGATGTATTTACTGCGTAGCAGTTGTGTAATGATTTGATTTGTATGTTTGTTCTGTGAGATATATTTGTGTGTTGTTGATTGATGCCTGAAACGGAACCCTGAATTAATTGTAGTGGAAGATTTAGTTTAGTGCAGAGTTCTTTTGTAATGTAGCAGGAGGTACTACCGTTATCTAGTAATGCTCTGGCGATGTGTTGTTCACCGTTACTGCCAATAACACTTACTAGGGCAGTTGATAGTAAGACTGAAGTCTCTTGGGTACTTGTTAGTGTCGTATGGGATGCTCGTGGTTCCATCAAATGCAACATTGTGTTATGTTTCTGCGAGCAGTACTTGCAGGTACCGCCACGACATGACTTGGCTTCGTGTCCTTGATACAAGCAGTTGGAGCATACGTTTAGTTTCGAAACTTTTTCGATTCTTTTCTCCACTGTCATTTGTTTGAAAATAGGACACGAAAACAAATAATGTTGTGATTTGCATATAGGACAACTAGGAAATCGTGATGACGTGCTTGTGGTCATTTGTGTACCCTGCTTTTGTAATTTTGTGTCGACTTTTGAATTGCATTGTTTGCTATCTTCAAGAGTTTGCAATAGATCTGCACGATCTTTGAGGTAGGTTCTTAAATTTTGAAGATGCGGCATGTCGTCAAGTGTATTTTTGAATTCTTCCCAGTATCTTAGCGTCTCCGAGTCCAATTTACTTGCCACGAGATAAATAATTAAAGTATCCCAGTGTTGTGTATTTTCTCCCAAACTTTCAAGGGCTCTGAGGTTTTTGTTTACATTGTCCAACAATTGTCTCAGTGACGCAGAAGATTCTTTGTGAATGTGATTCAAGTTGAATAGTGAGTGAACATGGTTGCCCACCAGCTGACGTTTGTTATTGTAACGGTCAGTAATTAGCTCCCATGCCACTGTGTAATTGTTTGATGACATTTCGAGTGATTTTATGATTTGAGAGGCTTCACCTTGCAAAGATGCACGCAAATAATGAAATTTTTGAATTTTATCAATAATTGTATTGTTGTGTATGAGTGACACGAATGTATCTCTGAATTCAAGCCAATTATGATATTCACCTGAGAATCGTGGAAGGTCGATCGTTGGAAGTTTGATAAAAGGCTTTTTTACACTTGCATCCAGAGTTGTTTGTACAGACCCGTCGACGACGGTGGCAGATTCATTGTCTCGTATCAGCTGCATGGCAAGCGCGAGCTGAGTTTGAAAATCCGATTCAAACTGCTCCCGCTCTTTCATCTGCTCTTCTGAAATGCCGACAATTTCATCGATTAAGGTCTGATTTTCGTCGTAAGCTTGTAGCAACAACTTATAGGTTTCAAGGCGATTTTTAACCTGCAAAAGATCTAATTCTGATAATCCTTTCTGATTGGCTGAGGACAAAGAATCAAGATAATTTTTGAATATAGTGACCTTTGATTTGTGTGTGGCTCGTCTTTTTTTGTAAGTATAGAGAAGTTCTATTGAACTTATCTCTTTCAGAGCGAGGGGTGATCCATCTGGCATGTTTAATGAGAGTTTTTGAATGTAATTATGTAACAGATACTTATTTTTATGAACGATGCAACGGTAGGCGCCGCGCTGAGTAATTTACCAAGCTATGTAGGTAGGTAGGCTGTAGCCTGTAATTTACGTACGCACGCCCGTGCGCCGCAAAGCGAGGCGAAGAAACCTGAAGCGTAAGGGTAATTGGTCTTATTACAACACAATTAATGAAAATATGATATCAGTTTTGTTTGGGAGGGTTTTTAAAGCGATTTATCCCAATTATGTTGAATATTAATGAATGTGAGGTAGAATGCAAAAAAAAATCTGATGCAATGATTTTGCATGAATGTTGATGCGAGGTTGAATGATTTGTATGAAAGGCACAGTAATCAACGATATGCTGAAACGAAAATGATATGAAGTTTATGTTTGGGGTCAGAGGAGGTTAAATTGGTCAAACTCACAACTGCTGCTACCAAACCCTTTTTCGTCCGTTATCGTGACTGCTGTCGGAGATGAGATGAAGCTGAAGCTGCTGCTTGATATTTCCGGATGCTAGTCGTGCTGAATGCTGATATCCTCGCTGTTGCGGTGACCGATGTGTGTTGAACGGCTAACTGAATTCCGGGCTCCCTTTGTCTTGACTTAGCTTGCAAAATGGCGCGCGCGTCCTTTTTCCAGGTTTTAACTTGATACCTCTTTGACGTAGCGAAGGACCATAGATAGGCCAGGTAAATAAGAGAAGAGTGGACTGTAGTTTAAGTTGTTATAATAGGTCAAAAGGTGAGTATGTATACAAGTCAAAGCTATCAGATGCGATCGCGACAATGCTTTCGTTCTAAGTGATGAGTTGAGTTGCTGCTGAGCGGCGCGCGACCGCGCCTCCCGCCGCCCGCTGCCCCGCCGTCGTCTATGATGTGCTTGTACACTTTGGTTTTCGTTCTCTCTTTGATAACGCTACGTAGTTCTGTCGGATCCAATTACTTGTGTTTCTATTCAATCATTCTATTTTTACAAAACATTGGTTGGTTCTTCCAAATACTAGATAAACTTCTGTATCGTGTAGAGTTGTGAACAGCGTTCGACCTTCATTCGCAGCTAAAATATCGTTTCGTTTTTATGGCTCTCCGCTGCAAACTCTGTTTTTACCGTTGAAAATCGTTGCAGATGTTAAAAATGCGCGCACCAATATTTCGTTGGTTGGCCGACAGCGCTCCCAGTCGCGATCGTCGAACGAAACCCCTATTTACGCTCGCAGGTATCGGGAACTGCAAAGTTTTTATGTGTGTGTGTGTTTTGTATTATTTTTCTGAAATTGGAAGCTGCACATCTGGTGCAGGGCAAGAGCGGGCACACGTTTATAGCTCTGTTATGACTGCAATCCGAATCGCGAGCATTTTTATGTATTTTATTTATTAGCGCGACCGTGCTGCGGTAAATTAAATTCGGTATAAACCGGACGTTCAGTTTAATTAGCTGACTTTAATTCGATTAGTATTACACATGATTTTATAGTAATGTTACGATTACGACATTTCTCATAGACAGACTTAACCACAAAAGGTCTGCGACTAAATTGATTCGATACGCAACGGTGTATTGTATTTGTATACGATGGAGAATGGAGCGTTCGGAGGGAATGTAATTTTCCACCTCGCGACTCACGAAATACGGTGGATTATTCAACGGGGTAAAAGCGTAATATTTCAAAAACCACCTAACCAGATTAGGGCGGAAGCCTTTTTGACACGGTAGACGATACTATTTCTTGAAGAATGAGATGGGCGAGTGCTTTATTCCGAGGAGACTGGCGAAGACGGGAAAGAAGTTTCTATGAGCTGAGTTGAACTGGCAGGTTTTTGGGTAGGTATATTGATTAAAATGAAGTTTTAGAAAAATAAACGGTCCGTGAATTTATAACGAAAGTCTTGGTTGAAAAGCAAATTGGATTGGATACTAAATAAGTCTCATACAATAAACTACAACGACACAACGCTTCCAACATCTACATATTCATAACACAGTATTTATATATTGCAGTTGGTTGATACCCCTGCAAAGAGATAAGTTTCTAGGACATTACACGCTGTGGTGTCATGTTACTCGGATGGTTTATCAATTTTATGTACCGCGAAACACTACTCCGGTAGTTTCTGCCCATATTTTAATGGTTCAATATGTATATTTGTGCTATACATATTCGCTATCTACATTCACTTACACTAGCTAGTTACTACGAATTGAGAACATATTATACATATTAAATACTGCTATATAAACGTCACATAAATAATCTAAGCCACCCACATACAATATAATGTACCCTACTGATGTTCCTACCGGTAGGCACAGGCCTTTACCCGCAGTGCGGGTTTTATTAGAGGGGTTTTACGACTACTACAACCAAGTAGCGATAGTAGCCGGGACCTATACTTTGTTCACACACAATGATTGATTTACGCTTACAATAGTTTTTTAGCACAACACTGTATTACTTTCGTCGGAATTAGGTGATTCTTTTTTAGGTTCAGTAATGAGTTCGCCGGTTACTGCTGGTTTGCTGGAAGAAATCTCTTACTAGAGATAAGCTCGCCTTTGTACACCTTTATTATGTATTTTGTCCAATTGTTATTTTTCTGTGTGCATTAAAGAAATTATGAAATTATAAAGTTATGAGTTCTCTTTCGAAGTTACAGGGTACTTTAATGGTTCGTAGAAGTAAATTCAACTACCTCTATAGTTTTTTCCCTTTACGACTTGTGACATCAGTAATACGGCTGTTTTTCGCCAGTTCATCCCCCTTTGCCTGTCTGTTAATATTGAACAGGTTTCCTACTGTAATGCAGTCTTATCACAACCAAACCGCAGATTTAATCAAACGCAGCTGAGTCTTGGGGTAAACAGGCGGTCGGTGTTAGTAGGTCATATACATTATAAATATTTCAATTACTGCGCGAAAAGGGATTATCCGCTAAGGCATTACGCACTGGAATCAACGAAACAAATTGTTTGTACGCACATTTTATGGCACGAGCGTAATGTAATGCTCACTTTGGTAATATTATTATGATAGGGTTTTGCTCTAATGATATATTTTAACAAAATAGCAAGAACGTGAACACGATAAACAGTTACCAAATTACAGATTTTTGAGTTTATATCATGAATCATAAATATGTGTTACAAAGATAGATACAACGTAACAATACGCCAAATAATTGACAAGAAAATGAATCCAAAACACAATCTACAAGTCAATCTGGCAGCGACCACAGAGATAATAGACCAGCAATGGTGGAGTCGAATTAAATTCGAACATGGCTGCGCCGGTACAGCAAATTTAGTTAATGCATCATTCAGTCAGACGCGATCATTCGTCGGATTCAAATAAATTGCACTGGCAACCTTCCCTGCCCGAGTCTCCATAGTCAAATTACTCACTCTCACAACGCCAAGTAAAGCCTGCAACACTAGCAGAGTCGCTCGTGTAATATTAAATTATAGTGGCCCAAGCAAGGCATTTCGAAATGGAAAATTGTATCCCTCTGTACGTTTTGCCAGACCGACCGTAAAAGAGAATTTCTGTTCGCGTACTCGCGTTTATTTTCAATATTTCCCTATTATAAAATTCCGTTTGCCACACAATATACGGCGAAAGCTAATGGCGACTGTGGGACGTCATTTAGAGAGCATTTAGTTTAAATGTGAAAAAGAGAGTACAAAATAAAATCGAAGGGAAATCGTCTCGAACGTCCGGTGAAGTCTAGACGAGTTATTAATGTGTTACCTTTTAGAGGATGTAGGAGGTCGCATAAGGCTGGAAGAATACATTTGCGAGCATCCCGTCGGATCACGTCGCTGTGTGTACTATGGATGTAGATAGACAAATGCGATCTTATCCTCCTTTAAACATCGCCGAGGCACGTCGGATGAAAATTGCGAAATATGAGAGCGAGGCCTCAGTGTCGTTTTCATCGGAGCTGCTGCTGGCGCGTAAAAATTTATCACATTTTGTGTCTGTTAACAAAATGGGCAGGCGAAACGTGTTGGCCCGAGGATAGATGCCGGAGCAAAGTGGATTGAAGCCTCCTGAAAAGGTCTGTCAGGCTGGGGAATTGCTCCTTTTCAAAATATTTGCCATACTTGCCATGTTAGAGTTAAGAGCATGAACGTTGAACAACGCCAAGCATTTTATAACTAAAGTAAGACCCGAAGAGACTTAAAACTTCTTATTATTCAGACAACGTCCGCTGTTACAACCATTTTTATCTCCGAAGAAACAATATGCAGTGTGCTTTATGAAAAATATACATTAAGGCAGCGTTGAACAGTATAGACCGAATCTGCACTTATAATTTATTCTCCTTCCGCTGCAAACTGGACGTCATTCCGTTTTGTGTAAAAGCGACACGTTTATGCTTTTATTTCTCCTCGGAGACTTTAAATATCTTTTCGCTTTGAACAATTAAAGTGCGGGCTCATTTCCGAGGGTCGCCTAAGTTGATTCGTAAATTTGTTTGGCTTCCTTTAACAGTTCGCTGTTTGTCTAAAGTTTCAGACAGGTCGGCAGCGGCACGATTAACGTGAGCCAGAGTTATCTTCCCAGCTTCTCCAAATTTAAGTGAATTCCTTCCAGCGAAAGTAGTTAAGATAGAATCTTTCCCAGTTAGCTATTAATGGTGATATATTTCGCAATAACTTCTACCGAGTTAATTAAATTTTCACCAGTTTAAAATCTCCCGAAGAACATTAGGTACGGTGATGTCTGGCAGCAGTTTATGAACGCCATCAAAATGCAGATAACAAGAAACTTTACAACTAAAGTTAAACTCATTGTTTTGTTACCAGTCCAAGGCGACATCTCGCAAAGCTCTCCGCTTTAAGATTCATGAATATCATTAAGCCATCCCCCGTTTTGAATATTTTGCCTTTGCCGACGTAGTGCTTCGTTCACACTTATTACCTGCTACACAGTCAATAATACTGCCCAAAAATCTTTACTTAGCCAGACAGACTAAGCAACCGTGTCCTGAAATTCTTCCCTGAGGTACTCCCTAAAAACAACAATCGTACTCAAAAGAAACACTCCACTGTTTGAATGCAGTCCCAAAAGATTTCTCCGAGATGGAATTATAACCAACATGCAAACCGTATTTAAAAGAAGGAAACAGTGGCTGGGTAAACAAGAAAGTTGGCTGGCGCGTCGCAGGCTTCCCTCAAGTTATATAAAACAAGTTTCCTATAGACATTATTTAAGTTTTGCCTCGTCGAGAGCAGTGGACACTCTATTAAATGTATCAGAAGCAACTTTTTAAAGTCCTCCTGTCGATGCAACTGTTAGTCGACCGCGAAATTGTAGCGAAGTTGAAACTTGGCAGGCGCCTACGGTGGAATAAAAAGGCAACGCTATTTTGAACTACGGATGTTGTTTCAGTTGTACATGATCGTGAAACTCGATAGAGTCAATGCTTATTCAACTCGGTGCCATTTTTTATGCAATAGCCTGTGAGTGTTTCGTCTGGTGCGTTTGTTGGTTATTCTATTGTTATGCATGGTGGATGCGTTAACTTATTTTTATGTGAAAAGCTTTATCTGACGAAGGTTGCAATAAACGCTGAAAAGGGGTATATCAAACAAGAGATAGCAACTTTGTCCTTTTAAAACATCGTAAAGTTCAAAAACGAAATCACCAAAAATAATAAAACAACCCTCACAGAAATTCGCTGAAATTGTCAAAAGCCCCAAATGAAATTACGAACGGGTTGGCCATCCGGGACTAGAGGGCCCAGGGAAGGTAATTTTGACGAATTTAGTTCGCGGATTAATATATTTCCATCGGTACCCAGATAACTTTAATGACCGTCGCACTCTCGGGTTCTGTAGGTACGTCAGCTGACTCGTAATTGGTTCGTTGTGGAACTTAAGTTAATTTAAGACCGGAATTAGTCTCAAGTTAAGAAGGATTATAACTGCTTAAGATAAGTTTTGCAACTTGCTCTTCGGGGTCATGAGTGGGCCTATGAGTGTGATTTCAAACCTCGTTTGCCGTTTGCCGTTTGCATGTTTGTCTGGTAGATGGGAGATTTCTGCTTTGTGTAATTCTGTTTACGTCGGTAGAGTAGGGAATACGTATTGTGTACGTATCTATAAATTTAACGCAACACTTAATTCACTATGCTCATAATTTAAGTGTCTTTCTACTCTCTGGGACTAAATGTGATATTATTTTATAGTTTACGACGCACCACACAATAAAAATAAATCTATGAATCCTACTAAATCATACTTCAAAACACAATCTACAGTACATTTAAAAACCAAATCACAAACACAACCGAGCTAAACGAAGTTATAAATCCGTTTCAGCACGCAAATGATACTCATAACTTACATCGGGGCGCACAACCAAACGCGAAAGACTCAAGACACCAAAAATATGAATGCAACATTTGTAATCCCTGCCCCTGCGTCTTCCGCAACAAACTTCAGGTATGAATATCGTACAAAACAAACTGCGCAAACCAACTCATAATGCAATTTGCACAAACATTATAGTCGGAGAGCCAAGCAGCGTCGGAGATTAACGTCAGTTCACGAACATCTACAGGCTAGGTGCTTCTACTAATGCCCGGTTTGCACGGCGCTTGTAACAACCCAGCACAATGGGATAGTACACTGGAATGGGCTCTTCAAGTTTGTTTTTATGATAAAGTAGACAGCTATTTGAGACGTTACAGTTGCGGTGGAAAAGGATAGCACGGAAGAGAAATATACAGATAGCTATGATTATGGACGAGATATAATGGTTTTGAATTTGATGTTTTCTCAAAAGTTTATAACAAAAACAATATTAAATGGTTTGGTTTGGTAATCTGGTTTGATTATATTATAACGAGCGAAACTTAATCGCAATCCAGCAACTTGAATCCTCTGAACCGAGCAAACAGACTGGCATAAAATTTCCACAGTCGAGAAAATTCAAAGAGTTTTACATACGTAATAAATGGCATTATTATCATACGGCAAAAGTATAGGATGAAGTTTAAAATTTTCCCCGTCATAAAGCGCTTGGCTGTTTGTTGATTCCTGTGTACGTTATTTGCTTAACTTGAACTCACAAATTCTAAATGTAATTACGAAGGGTATTTAAACTAGTAACAAGCGTTTCAACTTTGAGAAGCACATGAATAGTGAAAGAGTTACTTCCACCTTCAGTTAGAATTCTCATTTGGTTGATACTATATTTTTTATGTATACTCAAACCACTTTACTAACTTATTAGGGCCAGTATGTATTAGTCAGATGTTGTGTATCCTTATGAACAGTTCATCACCAGTTAATAATTATTTTTGGAATACACTGTTGGTGTTTGACATTGAACTTTTTTTTTCTAGGACCACGTGCCGTCAAGTGCGTGATATCCTTAGTTATAAATCTTCGTATATTATAATTATGCTAACAATAATGTAGGCTAATTATTCAACATAAGGTTCTGTTCACGTGCTCCATAATAGGACCAAGGTAAAGCGAAATAGCACGAAAAAGTGTTTGCATATTTAACATTACTAGCTTGTCTGCTAATGTATTCTCTCACATGTAGTCGATGCTATCTTTCGGTTCAGTGTTTTTTTCTTCTTCTTTTTGTAGGTAACGCTGTACCCAATTATTAGGAGATTCCATCTTTGAGTGTTGTGGCGTGTTCCCTCATGTAAATTCGGTCTTGTTTTTTCGCTCGCGTTCTTTATCGTGTACTTAAATAAACGTTAATTCCGTAATTAACGCAGTGTGAAGTCAAAACGGACCGGTCGCGTGTGCGATGCTGAAAACATGTTTTGCGATATATTGTTATGACCCTAAAATATGATTCTGCCGTTTGCACCGTTATTACTCATATGGCCAGGCACGCGGATTGCTGCTCAAACAAACATCCGCTTATGTCAAATTGGCGCTGTCATTTTCCAAGTGATAGACAGAGACAGAAGACTTTGAGTGTCTGTCAGACTCTGAGTCTGTTGTCGGTTGTGAATCTGGGCGTATTTGCTCATTTGCGAAAACTCTTTTCAACAACGTTGCGCTGATCTGTTGACCTCTTCGTAATATTATTGGGCAAACTTTGCTTTACCTCCTTTCCTTCCGAACGTGCTAATTTAATGTGCAAAGTTCTAATTAACTGAAGAAAAATCAAACTAAAATAGCTGTCCGTGCAGAGATCTTTCATGGCCTTTCTAAGAAGAGTAAGAGTTCATAAATCGTTTTATAAACTATAGAAAGATGGGCCGCCGTCTATCGGTTACCTTTTAAGAAGTTACTAAAGGTTGAACTTAGTTTTAGTTTAGAACGGCCCCTTTCCCGAGGGGAGAATATTTTTCTCACGAACAAAATAAGTTTTATTCTCTAGACTCTAGCTAGACGGTATAGATTTACGGAGTTTGCTTTTAGAGCTAACTCAACTTATTTAGTGTAGTTGGGATTTTTCAGCTTTTTCTGTTTGATCATAAGATTAATTATTAATTTACTTTATTATGCAGATATCTCATAAAAACCGGACAAGTGCAAGTTGGACTCGCGCACGAAGGGTTCTGTACCATTATCTATAAAACGGCAAAAAAAAATCATGTGTTTGTTGTATGTGAGCCCCCTTTAATCTTTATTATAATCTGTTTTTTAGTATTTTTTATTATAGCGGCAACAGAAATACATCACCTGAGAAAATTTCAACTGTCTAGCTACCACGGTTCATGAGATACAGCCTGGTAACAGCCGGACAGACAGACGGACAGCCGAGGCTTAGTAATAGGGTTCCGTTTGGCACCCTTCGGGTAAAGAAACCCAAAAAGGATAAAAACCTACAATTTCAGCCAATACCCTTCAGGAGGCCATTAAAAAGGTACCTACTTGCAATACATAAACATAGCGTCACGCCTTTTCCCATACGGGATGTTAAGCCATAATCGCAACCATCATCAGTTCAAAAAATACAACATATATTATTGTAATGTAGAGTGTAGATTAGCGAGTCGAGTATAGTGAGACAACAACAACAAACAAACCATCACTCCTTAGCCCATACACGGTGTTAGGCGCACAAATGCGCCCACTTTTACCCAGTTACACCTTCCGTATAGACCTAACATATATTTATCATTATAATAAAAACAAAAATAATTAATTAATTCAATAATACATAATAATTACAAACAATAAAATGTTAATGTTAATACTAATTGTTAGAAATAATTACTTATACGAGTACTTACTAAGTAAGGAATTATTAATGTGATGTGGTAGAATAAATGCTATTTTTATTTTATTTATTTTATTAACTTCTACTTTTTCATAGACACCTAGTGACACCTAGATCAGATCACCTCATTTTGAACTGTCATTTGTCAAACAAGTTGTCCCCGGGATAGTTATTCTCGTATAACTTTTTTTTGGTAAAATCCAGCCTTAGAAGTATAAATATGAGTCCTCTGGTAAGTTTATTCCAATTTAAACCTATACGTCTTCAAAGATGAGAAGTCAGTGTCCCGAGGTCCTCGCGCCCATAAAACTTGATCCGGCTCCGAGACTATATCTCAAGTTTGAGTTTGTCATTCGGGCGTGAGGCGACAAAAACTATATTCCATCTGACGCGAATACATTTCGTCAATCGTAAAACTGTTTACTGTATATAAAACTTATTGTAGTATCGTTTACAGCGAGTGTCTAAAAGCAAACTAGAATAATGGCACAATAAGAAGTGAGGACCCTACTAATATGACAGTATCCTCTGATTTTTTTACATTCAAAACTTTTTTGTTTCATAGGGGTTATCGCTTTAATTTAAAAAATCTTTATCAACTTGTCATTATTTTGTAAATTAAAGTATATCACAATGAGAATTGCGGGGTTCTTGTAATACTGATTTTTATAAATCTTGTACAAGGCCCCATTGTATATTTTGTAATTGTTTTTTTTATATAATGATTTTGTATCGGATTTAGTATTAACTGGTATACCTATTCTTATTTGGGGTAGCAGAGGCACAACTGAGCCCATGATTAGCCGGTAAATTCAAACTCCATTATTGTATGACAGATGACTGGTCCATTCCTGCAGCTATACATATATTCATGGGCTACATTTAGAGCCACTAGCTGGAATGCAAGTGAACTTTGACAAGCAAACTCTAAACATTTGTTAGGTACAACAACAGACCACAGCGACGTATTAAATGCGTGGCACAGAAGCCAATACTGATCCGCAGCTAGATATGCGATTCAATAAACATGGTGCGGCTGGGCATAAAAAAGGGCAATTGGTAGTCCACACATATCCCTCCTTGTACGAACGTGAACAGTACCTTAATGGCCCTAGCAAAGAGTTTGGAAAATTCAGAACGGTTGGACAGTTCAATAATTATGTTTTATGTATCGGCTGGATTACGTTATTGAAAAACGGTAGTTAGATATTTCGTCACTGAAACTTATAGGTAGCGTAAAAGAATCATAATAATATACGGGCGGCTAAGCGTTTGTAGTTTTTGGCAATATGTTTTTTTTTTTTTTTTAAAACCTTCAATGAATTTTCTCTCTAAAAACTATTCTCGTCGGAAAGATTTTTCGAAACGGTTTAAAAATAATAATAATCATATCTTCACGCCTAAAATTACAAAGATATAAACAAATCATAAACATACAGGCACATACATTGCTTCTGGCCCCACACTAGGATACCATGTGTCGTGGGAACCAGAAACAGCGACATCACAAACATGTAAACATCCAAGACCCGGGGTTTTTTTGTCCCCAGCCGGGTTTCTACGAAGGTACTTGCAGTATTAATGCCAATAAATATACATACTTTTACAACAAATTGCCACTGACCAACTGCATCCGCAATACCCATACAATAGCCCTCATGAATCAACTGTCTATTCTGCTGACAGTGCGGTTTCCTACTCTTTGACAACCTTCAGAAGCGAGCTCGAAGGAATATATTATATGCAGGAAATCACGAGCCAGTCGACTATCGGTTTTATCTTCCGAAATAATAAATTTTGCTCTAATGATATTTTGCATCCGCGAGCTGACGGCGTTTCTACTTGTTTACACTCGCTACTTAATCATTGGTCCGTGTTTGTTATTGTATTATGTCGAATATGGAAACCATTCAGTATTTGTTTTTTTTTCTACCTTATAGGGTTTCTACCTAATAGTGTAACTACGTCCATGTTTGTTGTAAAACTTACACGTTATTGTCTGTTATCATTAATGTCCCTGTTAATACGTTTCCTTGTAAATAAATCATGTTGTTGTCAATATCGTGAGCAAACCTTGGTATATATCCATGGCTGTGGCGATGGGATAGCTCCTTGTCACGCAAAGTTAATTACAAATAATAATTAATTACTAGTTACAGGTAGACTTGACCGTGCCTCAGCTACACCTTATGAGTACATACATAATTAAAATATTTAAATACAATATGTTGTTCTAAAATCTTGTTACATTTAGTTCAGAATTGTGTTCTTCCTCAATTGTAATTAACTTACTAAACCTCGTTCAGATTACTATCAGCAGCACTTAATTTAATTACAACTACCTTAAAATGATTAAATTTAGTTGCTTATACATAGACACGTGAACCTTAGAAGGTCTTGTGCAACATAAGTTTTATTTTGTTGCGCCAGTTTAAATCAAACAAAATAATACGTAAATTAACACAATCTCAATTTATGCGTTCTAAATTATTGGTGTTCTACAATTTACGGAGTACAGTTAACAAAAACGGATTGAATTTATTATCATATTTACTTCGGTCCCAGTTCCAGTCAGCAAAAAGTAGCCTCAACAGCAAATTTGATAAGCTCGGACGCTTGCAAGGATTTTGTAAATAAACGGTACTCTTGAGATTATTTTTACAAAAATATAACAAGATAATTTATGAGCGAAGTTTTTTTTAACAAATGAGGTCTGCTACGGATGTTGCCCGCGAAAACAGAATTTGGCTTCAAATGTGCTGTTAATTTTGAGCGTCCTTGCACTGTTGTTTGTTCCAATCACCATTTACATAGAAATCGCCGTGGGCTAAGTAATATCATTATTTTTCCTGTACTTTATGCTAGAGGCGTGGTGTTTTTTTCTTTAATTATGTTTTATATTTACGACAAAAACAGGTATTTATTAGGTTTTGGGCTTAGAGAAGAGTTAACTGTATCGTTGGAGTCAAGTGTCTTCTTCTTTGTTAAACATAAACATGAACAATTAACGTTTTAATTTCTTTTGGCTAACACCGTCATGATTGTGGAATCAACTGAAAAGCTGTTACTGTACTTACGTTCAGTTTATTTCTTTGCCAACTTAGTATATTATTATGATTCTAGATGTTTTTAGAAAAATATGTATCAGTTTCGGTAAATGCAAAAGTTAGCTACTATTTTTACATCTACTTTTTGTGTAAATTTGATTTTAGCAAAGATGCCATGCAAAGCTGGGACGGTTCGCTAGTATTGTTGTATCAGATTATATGAAACCTGGTAGGTATTTAACGGGTTGTTAGATCAGATTATATCAAACCTGGTAGGTATTTCAAAACATCTCGTTTCTACGTTGCCAAGGTCATGGGCCTCAGGCCATTTTTTAATGGTAGGATAAAATTTATAACGATCATAGTTATAATTTTAAGAGGCCGTTATTGATAATGTACTGCAGTTGTTGTTGGACGGTTAGCAGAGTAAGTTCAATGATTACTAACCATATTGGATTATTATCTTAGAAAGTTATGGTGGACTCGCTCGACCTGCACCGTTGACCTCTGAGGTTTGTTTCGTAGACCTTTCTATGAAGTGCATCGGCCCTTTCACGTTACTCCGAGTTTAAAATATTACGTACTATGAGTGTTTTTGTTGCAAGTAAATCTGTTTTGTATGTTTCTTCGAACATTTGTAAGAAGAGTATAATATGTGGCTACTTTTATATTAAAATGTTTCGTATTATCATGAATATCCGAAGCAATAAGACTTTTCTCTAAATATTTGTCCTCCCATTTTCTATTTAGAATTTCCACACATCAACATGTGTGGAAATACATATTACACCCAGTATATTTTTTATCAAGTATCAGTCTTTGCTATCCGTACCGGCCTAATCACGTCCGCAAGTGGTAATCACTAGTTTGAAGACTGAATGCTGTTTTTTCTCGGCCGACATAATATAATAGCACTTATTTGTATTGTAACATTAGAATAGAGGAAGGTGAAATGAAGGTCCGGGACCTACAAGTATTTGGTCACGCACGACATTTTTCGACAAATTAAACATAATAATTCGTCAAAAGTGGTGGGATAATTTCTTAGATAATTTCTGAAATTATTTTGTAAGAAATTGATTACTATACAGTTCCACGCTTCTCGCGTAGGAGATGCAGGTTCGAATGCGGTGGTGACAATGTACCAACGAGATAAGTACTCATTGAAACTAAATATCGATCCAAACAACCTCATATTTAGATGGATTTGGTATAATTTCGCAACGCAACCCAATAGTTTTTGATGGAACGATGTATGTACGAAAGTATTTGTATACCGGTTCAGCAAGTATTACGAGTATGATACCAACAAATCATTAATGAATAATTATTTATCTTTGTTTCCCGTTCGGGGTAGCAAACACAAAGTGGTCGGTCATTCAATAGTCTATTATACGTGGCATGAGTAAATAAAAAATGTTTGCTTTTACTACCAGAAACAAATGTACCCAATACTGCCATGGTAACATTGGCAACATGTCTAAGGCTGGGTTTCACCAACCTAAAGTTATACTAGAATAACTATCCCGTGGATAACTTGTGTGACAAATGACAGTTCAAAATGAGGTGATCTGATCTAGGTGTCACTGGTGTCTATGAAAAAGTAGAAGATACTCTCGAGTAAAAGTAACTCTTTCGTTCGTAAAATCCAGTCTAAAAGATATAATCTTGGCAGATTTCGTTTCGCTAACAGTCAATATTAGTAGTATCAGTACGTGATTTTTGTCAAGACTCGAATCTTACTCGAATTATTCATTAATCAATAGCTATTCAAGGTATTGTTATAATGATAATGGTTTGTACTTCTGACCTCAATAACATTAGTCTTATTATTATTATTTTGTGATGATGGTGATCCCTTTAATGATGAATCATATTATTATTTCACCTTTATTATTTGAGCATTATTTAATAAAATATATTTAGCATTTAAGTTCACAGAACACGAAGCAAACAAATGAAATCCATTTTATTTCCGAACAACAAAACATCAATCAAAATTGCACCTTGAACTTAAACTGTCTTCATAAATAAATCCAAACGTCAAATCAGAGAGATTTCCAATGATTTGAAGTCGCTTCGAAGTGGAGAATTGAATTAAATAGGCGGGCACCAACATCTATCAAATTTCAAAACTGCTGTGGACCAAGGTTGTAACTGTGCTCATAGATTATATTCTGCCCTGCGTAGTACTATACATATAGTGTAGTGTGGGTACTTTTTTATTGTTCTTTAATAATCAGATTTTAAGAGTTTGCCTTTGAAATCACACACCGAGACATTCGGGTCAAGGTGGGAGTGGAAAAATAATGTGTGTGTGTGTAGCGTGCATTTGGGAGTATAGAATAAAAAAGTACCTTTGTGATTTACAAGGACTCGTCTTAGGTATCTGTATTCAACGTTCTAATTTTGTTAAGTTCAATAATAATATTTATGGTATCTTGACATGGTTACGAATTGATAAAATAATTGACTGTTACGAAAGATTCGTATAAATTATCATACTTTTAGCTCCGTGCTATTTTTTACTAAAACCGTTTAAATATGCCAGACTTCATCCGTCGGGCCTACTTAAAATTCAATGTACGTCCTGTTTGAAAAGACGATTATCGCGAAAAGGGGTCAAAATGGACGTATCTTTAAAGAGGTGGCCGTGTGGTCCATTCGAAGTCGTGACTAAACCATTTGAGGAACAGTGCCGCGAACCGAGCCATCGATAAAAGCCAACCATTATCGACACGTCGACAAAATTGTAAATTATATTTTATCTCAAAATTAAGTAACTATATAAATCGTAATAATCGATAAGGGGTAAATCTACTTGCGATCGTAAATACTTGGAAGATATCATAAAATCTATTAACACGAACATCATACCCTTCTTCAAGTCTCGATGCTGGTATATTTATAAGAGAATAAAAGGAAATTAAATTACCCACACGATATTAAAAGACAAGTAAAATTACTTTAAGACTTAAAGCAAGAGTTTTCACGGTCACAAAGCAATTAATCAGCAATTTTATTATGCGGAAAAGCAAACACTATCGATAATGGGCGCATCTCTAGGGTGTCGTGTGACAATCCTTGGCATATACGATATTTATATTCACTTCCTTGTACTGTTATATGCTACAACCTTTTCTTTAATGCCAGCATGCATTGGACACGAGCGATACAAACATACGAAGTTACAAGCACGAAGTAAAGCCATGTGGGGAGTTCAAAACAGACGCGTTAGATCACGTCAGTGGAATAAATCAAGTAGGAAGTGTTAATAAGCAGCGTGATTTGGATAGTAATGACCAACCACAAGTCGGACCCACCATAGATTCAATCAAAGAAGACCGAATTTGTAACACCCTGATTCGTTAGGATTTATGGTTGAAGTACAGTAGCATCATGAGGGAAAAAACAAAAGAATCATGCTTTTGTTTTTTCCCTCGTATTACCATTCAAATACTTTTGGGATATATTTCGAATTTCGAATCGACGGCAGAGTGCCAGTGCCAGTATTACGAAAAAGGTTTCATCTCAAATCTCAACTGTGAGATATTTCCTGAAAACACAAAAGAATTAAATACCTCCAGGAGGCCACGTACCGAAGTTATTACAAAGCCGGGGCATAATCGCGTCCTCCCTTGTTCAGTCCTTTTGTTCCCTAAGACTAGGAAATGCTCAACATCTTCATTAATATTTCCTCCAGAGTTTTTGTCTTGCTGTTATTTAGTTGGATTACTGCGATTAAAAGGGATTCTCTAATTAAAATGTCTGCTTCATATTGAATGTTGCAGCTATAACATTTTTGAAGGTTACACTTCTAAGCATTTACCCAAACGACAGACCTATACCATGAATATTCAACAACATAATAGTGTCACGCGTTATTTCCAAAGGGGGCAGCAGTGGCACATATTCGGCCAGGATTAATTAGTCAGGAGTATGGATTACTCCAATTTGCATAATAGGGATGAGCCATCGCCGCAGCATAAATAAACAAAACAGTATAATATTTTTCGTATAAATAGGAAGTAACATTTTATCAAACAAACGTCCACGACCTCGATTTAACTTGCTAAAATTACCGGAATCTAAGTCTGTAAGGCATTAAACAGCGACGCGGAACTCGAATCTAACCTTGCTTTGAATCGATACATACACTCAGTAGAATCGATACATACGCTCAACAGTAGGTCGGTTGCTTCTGAATTATGGAGTTTAGATAACCTTCCTTATAAGGGCCCTAGAGCCATGTAAGGAAGTTTTCGACACTCGCGCCGAGACCAGTTTCAATGATGAAGATCATTATTACGGAACCGTCTCTAAGGCACTACAGATTATACATGTAAGAATGAAGTACCTAGTGATCCGACGAAGTGAATAAGAAACTTTCTGGAGTTTCTTCTCTCATATCCCGCAGATTGTTCGAAAGTTGTGAAGAGGCAGATTTCAAAATTGATGTAAATGAAGCACAGGTTCACATTACAGTAACTAAGTAAACAAACATGGTGTGATGTGACAGAAACAAAATTCTGTTCGCATTTACAAATAAGGAACTTTTAAAGAAGAACCTGAATCTAGAATTTTTGAAGCAGACATACCTAAAATGCTCGCAAGTGACTGTCGGATGGAACATTAAGTATGAAACGCACGTTTGCGTTGTCTTGTTGGCTATGTCGGCTGCAAGGGCACCCAGTTCATTTCCTGGACAGGCTAAGCATGGAGTTGTAATATTCTAGAGCATTTACCGCAATAGCTACTTTAAGCTTCCATGAAAAATTATTATATTGACTTCGTCAATGCAGTTTTTAACGTTATCAAGATGATTAAATAAAGATGAGATTGGCTAACCGTCAAGAAATATAATACTTATTCATGTGACGTTGACTAACATTACTGATAAATATCTAGACACTAGACGCCCAGTCATGCAAAATTTACTATTGAATTCTCGCAAAATGTGGATAAACTGCCTGCATGTGCCTTTTCCGCCCCGTACTAGAAAAGGCGTTATTTTGACAAAAAGTAGTTTTGGGAAATTCAATAGAGAAATAAAAGGAAAAAGTTAGAGATTTTGGGCTCAATAGAGAAATAAAAGGAAAAAGTTAGAGATCATTATTCCTCAATGGGGTATGTCAAGATCGTATTTGTTTTCAAAGTTTACGGGGCGGAGCGATAGCAAGACTTGAACTTTGCTTACTAGTACTAGCTCACGATTCCTGTGTTGTCGCTATAACCAGCTATAATGTACTAGCCTACAGCCATTGAGGGCTGTTCAGTTGTTACGTGTGAACATTTTAAACACTTTTTCCGACCCTCTCGACATTTAGTAAGTAAAAATAACTCTTCGATGAATTTTCGATCTCCTTTCAGTCTTAAGAAGAGATCAGTATCTACCATAACCCCAAAGGAAACTAAATCACAGACACTATAATATTATACTAATACAGATAGACCACCTAGAACAAAATATGACACCGGCGTAAACTGAGATGCTACGGAAGCTTATTTAGTTCGAGGCGATTATCGCTTGGTGCAGCACCATCGAAAAATTGCAACTACCACGAGATGGCGCTAAGATAGGACTTATCCTAAGATTAGCGCCACCTAGAAGTATTTTAACTGAAATCGTGGCGTTCAAAGTACAAATCTTACTCCTCACGCCATCTCTTTTTTACGAAGGGTTACTAATTCTAATTTGTATAGGATGAGCACCCTGTGCTAAAATATAAAAAAATGCGTTGGTTTGTATTATGACGATAGATGTTTTAAACGTTTTGATTAAATGAGAATCAGGCCAGATGCTATGATTACATATTTTTCCCCATCTTTTCCCACCATTTAAGAAAAATAAAAGACTGGGTCGAAATGGGTAATAAACTAATAATTGCACAGCCCCTGTGTGTCGTGACTGGGCCAAAGACCAACTTCAGTTTATCTTAACGTGCCTACGTCATCGGGAAACGATCGCTTAGAAAACCGGTTGTCTAAAGCTGCTGTGCTGTGCCTAATGATTCAGTAGCTTTAATTAGAATTTAAATGTCGAAATTTGTAGTTTCGGATAACGATCGATTAGGCTGGGCGTAAAAAGGAAATTAATCATTATTGCGCCATGATTAATACATCATATTATGGTATTGCTTTTGATTAAGTCCGTAGTTTCAACCTTGATAAAAGGAAGCTTGAAAGATTAAGCGGGCATAGTAACACTGCAAGAAATTAAGAGAACACCTTAATTTTGAATATGATTAGCAGATCAATCTAGACCTGAATATGACAAAAAATAAGTAACAATAATAACACCAGTAACCTGGATATGTTTTGGTAGCAGCAAAAAATGCGACTAGGTACTATTAAAGTTCACCTTGGGACTCGAGTCGTGGGCGTAACTGACTTGATTTTGCTATCAGACTAACCCTTTTTTTGTTCCGAATATAAATAAGTTTAACGCACACAAAAAGAGTACCTATGTTTTTTCTCCCCGGGACTTTAGTGAAAGTAGATTTGAATAATATCGTTGTTATGGATGTGCCTTGTTTTTATGGGGGTTAGAGGGAAAGGAAGATAGTCCGGAAAGTTTTCTGCTCAAGCCCCCGCCGAATATGCTCCGGGTGGCAAATACAGAAAGTTTTGAGGTCGTACCTCTATTCACGAAGTTTGTAACGAGAGCTCATTGCGTGGCTCTCGCGTTAATTCCATTTCGTGTGTGTTGATATCTTTTCTGAACTATTAATTAATGTGTGCTATTTATTCTTGCTTGGTTATTATGCGCAAGTTTAAGAAACTTCACATGAAATGGTTTTTGAATTAACTTTATTTCCTTGGGCTATTTAAGCTTCTTTATTTTCCTAATACTTAGTCCTAATACTCAAGTAGCACTCTTGAACTAACTACCGGTATAAACGAAGTATTTCCTGCACAGAGTAGTTGTTACTTCCGATGTCCATAACATTGAATTTATTAGAATTGTTTAATTCTGTAATACCATGTTAACATTATTAATCACGGAATAAAAGCGGCTTTAAAATTAACAAGTCAAAGTTTCTTTATGACTCAATAAAATAGTAATAAGTCGGTCAAATCAAATGCTGTGCACTAGAGTTTAAACATGTTTTCAATAATAATTCGTATGATAACAATACCATTAATAGGAAGGACGCAGACTTAATGGTGCAGCGCCATGCATACTAATATATTGTAACCAGCTCTTTGGCAGCGGAGAATCGGACATGTCTGAAATAATAATCGCTCCACCCGCAATTAAACAGATAACACTGATTCTGAACCGAACATAAATCTACTTTATAGTTGAGAGTAATTTGCCTGCCGTAAAACTCCCGCAATTTTTCCCCATCCAAGTCGTGACCTTATCTAACCGGCCGTTTCTTTTGTTCGCAGACGAAGAAGAACAATCCGAACCACATCAAGAGGCCAATGAACGCGTTTATGGTCTGGTCACAGATCGAACGCAGGAAAATATGCGAGCAGACGCCAGACATGCACAACGCGGAGATCTCAAAAAACCTCGGCCGCGTATGGAAGACGCTCAACGATGAGGAGCGCCAGCCCTTCATTGACGAGGCCGAGCGCCTGAGACAACTGCACATGCGCGAGTACCCCGACTACAAGTACCGGCCGCGCAAGAAGACGGCCAAGCCACCGGTCCGTTCCGGCGCCGTCACCAAACAAAAGCGCAAACAGCGAGCGGACTCCAACAACAACCGGGGCATGTCCCGGCGGAGGTCGAGGCCGTCCCCCTCAAGCGTTTCCAGCATCTCCAGCATAGCCAGCGTCGACACGCCCGGCCCCCCGCCACTCCCCGCGTCCCCCGCCGGCTCACCAGACTCACCAGAGTCCGCCTTCTACGAGGACACCTCCCGGCGCGAGCAGGCGGACCTCACGGACCTGTACTCCATCACGGATCTGCTCCCGCTGTCGGTGGAGGACTGTGAGGTCGACCTCGACGCGCTGACCACGGACATGGAGTCGTTCGAAACGGCCTCGTCCTCATCTGGGTCGCATTTGGAGTTCTCGTGCACGCCGGACGTTTCGGACATGCTGAGTGAGATCGGCATCGCGGGCGACTGGGTGGACCATACCTTCTCCAGCTACCTCAATTCGTCTTAGAGCGGTGCGCGGGTCGCTGATCCGGTTCCATTGATCTCATGTCGGCCCGAGGGCCGCTCGCTCGCTCACGGAGGCCGACGACGCCGCGGCGAACGCTCAGCTCGCCGCCCCGCCTAGAGAGTGCCTACATCCAAAAAGACGTGTCGATTTTTGGATTCAATGTACAAAGTTATTTAATAAGGATCGAGGGTGAAAAGTTAATTTAAAGTCAACCCACTTTTGAGGTCGCATTCTTCTTCAGTTCTTATTTGATTACTTAGTTTTGTAGAGTTATGACGAAATCTTATTTTCTGTTCGAAACGGCGGCCGTGAGTCGTATTTTACTTGGAAACGCATCGGGTTTTTAAAAATATAGGCTGTGAGTTGGTTCTCGTTTTTAGTCATATTGCTTTCTTTCAGAAATCATATGATTGGACGCTATCCTGGGGGTTAGCTACCAAACGGCACGTCGCTGACGCATCTCAGTAAATAATTCCGTCTACACTCCGTCGACTGGTATAGTAGGAAGGGCCGGGTGTTCGGCGAGCATTCGGTCATGTTCGCAGACGCTTCGTCGTGCGCCCGGTCGGTGGCAACTCGCGCCGCGTTGTCGCGTCCGTATTCTCCACATGTACAATATTCGACTTGGCTTCTAGTGCATTCTTTAGGTTCGCAACCCTGTCACTTACCTTTTATTTCTGTAGAGATCGCCCTTTATGCATAAAATGAAGCAACCCTCCACTTCAGTCTGTCGTACTGTAATTCGGTGTAGTGATGCGTCATTTTAGATTGATTGATGTCTACCTATCTGTTGTAGAGCATTCAACTCGTCATTTAGTTTGAGAGGTTTTAGCTGAAATATGTAACCGTTCGAGTAATAGAAAATTAAGACTAGGTTATAGTCATGTCTGTCTTGCGTTACTGTACGTAAGTTCACATTATACTTTGATGCACACGTAGTTTATAGAATCAGTTTATATGTTCTTATTATTGGAAGCTAATCGATATGTCGTTGAAAGAATTTCGGGATGCATTACAGAGTTTTGAGATTGTGATTGTGAGAGGTTATTTGGTTCGAGTTGGAGTGTTGGTATTGGTATTTTGTACGTAAGTGTATTGTAATGGAAAGCTGTTGTAAAGTTGGTAAGGAATGAAGATGTTGTATCTATTAATATTGTAAAGGCACTAGGGATCGTTGCGAAGGGACACTTTGTTTAACATTTCCTACTCTTAGGCGCACTACTTCAAACGCGAGTCAACATTATTCAGTGGATGACTTTGAGCTGTCAAAATGATAGAGATAATATTGTTGACTTGTCTTCGTAGTAGTAGCCTTACTTTCATTCATTATTTCCATGCTATATCTTGATCAAACGACGTTATTAGAACGATACATATCAATAATGGAAAGTATTGCTTCGCGAGACGGTGGAGTTTCGGATGAATAGGTTTGGTTTGCAACTCAAATATTTTGCAGTTTCGACTCTGTGATTTTTTACTTTGTGGATTCTAAATTATAAGGTTCTAGTTGAGACTGATAACGCATAGATTAGTTTTAGCTGCGCTAGCTTCTCTATCTTTTTTATTTTATCCGGGAATGCAAAAAAAAAACAAAAATAACTCATATATTTTTTAAACTTTGTGTCACTGCGTAAAATTTCACCGTATGGTAGTAATGACTAATATTTGCAATTTGGTCTGCATTTTAGTTTTGTGTTCGATTTCATACAGTGACACAAAAAAAATGTATAAAGATATTGCTAAAATCTGTCAATTCAGTGGAAATGGTGTCAGTTAGATAGGGAGTAAATATTACGATTTGTGATGAGAAAACTTAAAGCATCCTTTCTACGGTCGGGTAAAACTAGTTGTAGAGATTATATGGAAAATTGCATTGACGATATAATTTACTCCAATATCAGAGTTGGTAGCACGTTCTAAAAGACAAGGAATGCAGCTGATCTGACTATTACTGGCTTGAGACAGTTTTCAACACAATTTTCTATTCATCTTTGTAATTAGAATATTTCATCTCCGTACTACGTGTTTTCTCAAACAATTTCGAATCTATAAATACTAACAATACTTATAAAACTGGTTGAGAATCTGAAAGATCAATATTTGTAGGGTAGTCTGTGTCCCTCTAAGACGTAAGGGATCCGTTGTGCTATTTCATAAGAAATAAAGAAAATGCTTTACCTATATTATATTCTTATAAATATATATGTAAAAAAAAGTTCATGTAAAATTAGTAAGTGTCTACGAAATCCAATTATGTATTGAAAAATCCATAAAAACATGTTATCTTTACATTAATGTCATGCGAAAGTATAAGTTATATACTATTCTGTGTGTTGTAGCGGTATATTTATACTAAGAACAGAAAATAAATTTGTGCCTAATAAATATTATCGGAAAAAATCTTCAATATGTGTACATTTAGTAATGCTCAAAACTCTACTGTAAGCTCGTTATAAACATTAGATGCTGTTAAAACGTATAAATTTATGTTTGGATTCGATACCAGAGTATGCATTTTGTATTTAAGCTTTATAAAGTTTTGTTCGTGAGAAAACTAAGCTATGAAATCTCTGACCAATATTTTCAAATTCAGGATATATTGCTACAAAGTATTTTTTTACTTGCAACCTTGTTACGCAATGTTGATCATTTCGGAAATCCTCAGAAACTATGGAAGAAAAGAATTTTAGGACGTCATTCGTTGTAACTCGTAGATAGAGACATTTCTTTATGTCTGTTCATTTTCCCAAATTGACAATAATAACATCGACTCATCTCCGCATTAGCCGCATTTTACCGATTTATTTATAACCTTTGCCCAGCAGTGGGACACATTACAGGCTACGTAAAAAAAATATTTATAACCTTCCTTTGAATTTGCAATCTAAATTAACAATAAGATATTTTTTTCAGTTTAACAGACTAGGATATCTACTAAACTATAAAATACATAAAAACTGCAACGATAACAAAGCAATATATTATGATCAAGCTTTTACAAACATTCAATCGCTCAATGCTAAATTTAAATAAATAAAATTCTTGGCCTGACTGATCGTAGATTTTTGCTTCAACATCGAAATGTAGATTAACTGTTGTCGAATTCTATAATACACTTTATCTTCTTTTAAAATTAAGCTTTATAATACTATTAATACAATTATTTCATGTTACATCCTATTTATTTTCTGTGCTACCTACTTACCTCTTTGTTTTCTGCAGTCATCAATTTTCCTGATTCTACTAATTTCACTAAAATTCTTTCATATTCCTCAATATTTTTTTTTTTTATATTCTAGGGACTTATTTTAAACAGTGTATTGTAAATAAGTATCTATTAAAATGTTAATGATAAAGAAAAGTCAAAATAAAGCGATACTGTGAGAAAACATTAGAGGGTATATTTAGACGTCTCAAAAATATATCATAGAAGACGTAGTTAGTTGTTGTAGGATATAATAATTATAACCCATAATTTAAAGTGTATTAATGTATTGCATTCTTTCCGCATTTTATCGGATTACATGGAACTTAATTGAGCTTTTCAAATCGCTTACACATGCTTAGGACTTAGGATGTAACATCAGCAATTCAAAATACAAGATTGAAAACCAGTAGATTAGAATGAATAATATAATAAATTGTGAATAAAAAAATGGTTACAACAATAGTCGCGTAACTGACTTTTATTATATAATTTTAGTGAGTTATACACATCGTGGACCCTTAACAAGATATGTATAATTTGCTAATATAAGGGTATAAATGTTAGTGAATTATATTTCACAGAACTGAAGCGTTATAATATTCTAATCGTTGGTTATTATGTTGTTTGAAATTAAAAGTTATTATATCTCTCTGTACAATAATTATGTATTTTATCTGTCAATACTGTTGTTGATTTAATTTATAAGCGATTTCTATCTTAAGGTCTATCCCTTCGTTTAATACAACTTTTCAGGCGCAACGAATTTCTTACATTTTTACGTGTTTGGTCTGCACAACTCATTTAACATATTGTTAATAATAATCTATTAACTGGTATCTAATTGGTGTCTATAAGAAGGTTAACATAAATATAAACGATATATAAAATTATTCGTGTACCTATGTCAACAACATTCAGTAGTAAAAACATATAAAAGTAATAATAAATAAGTTATAAAATATCTGGTATGCAGTTGACGTAGTCATGTCATTATGTAAATATAAAATTAAAAATAATAATAATGTTAAACAAACGAAATCTTCGCACAATCTGAGTCAAGGAACTAACATAGAACTTACAATAATGAAATATTGTTAAGTAACTATCTTGTTTAAGTCTACAGAAGAACTTTTAGTCATAGGTATGGTAGTAGTATGCAATATGCATTACTGATGACTGTTTCGGTTGATCATTACCTAGAACTGCTAAGCGTAGTATACGTAAAATATATAATGTGTTTTCGCTGCGTAAGCTTTCGTGAAAAAGGTTGATTTCCATGGTCGTTGTAAATCCAGTTTCTTACTAATGTAAATATTATTTCGTTGATCAAATCATTAGGAACAAAATATGTCGAAATGGTCCATTAAATTTTATCAAGTAAACTTAAGATTGTAATTTAAAAATGGGAGTAGCCGCGTTTAATTAATTATTATAAGAACAAAAATGTGTGTGCTTAAAGTATTATTGTAATGCGAGAATTACATGCCAAAATAAACTCCTTCTTTTTGAAGCAAGGCTTTTGGGTAGTGTTTTGTAAGAATTGTATACTGAAAAGTTATCTGTAAGTGAATTTATTACAATCATTTCGCTTCCTTTGCCATTGGTCTTTGTAAATATGTATCTTGTTGAGTTTTTCCTTGAAAGGTCACAGGTTTTGTTCATGGAATTATTAACTACTCTTATTTCAGCAAACTCTTGTGTGTTCCGAACCATTCTAGTCTTTGCAAATTTTTAACAGTGTTTTAATGTATAAAATCTGTAGTCTTTGTTTAGACACTTTAATTCATTTGCAACAGATAACTCCGCATTAACTTTATTTAATTCTGTAATCTTCACTCAAGCCTATTATGTAAATGCTTTTGACTATCGATTTTTAGTTTTTTTATAAAATTTTATACCAAAAAAATATGAAGCTCTTAGACACCGTTACCGATGGATCTCTTTTTAAGTAACACTTATTCAGTTTAAACCGAAAATACTGATCGGCTTACCAAATATGAGAACGTGTTAGTTTTCAACGAAATTGTTGATTAATTTCGAAAAATTGTAGATATAGAATTGAGCAGAATAATTTTTAAGTGTTTTTGGAACTGTTAAATTGCACGGTTTATAATAAAACGACACAAAGATTACAATGTCCCTATATTGGGTTTATTTTTTAAATGTCTTTGTCCAACAATATAGTTTAAGATGTTTATTTGTATCTATAAGTTTTTGTCAAGGAGGACAAAGTGGTCTAATAAGTCTTATAACCCAACATTTCTTGAACCTCGACCGGTGTATAAATTATTGTCGCATAGGTTTCTACTATAACTGCATATATGTACGTAGACTTTAAAACTGTTAAGTATGAAATAACAATACTGTAGAGTTATAACTTTAAGGCAACGTGTACATTTTGTATCGTACTTTGTTTCAATAATGAATATATATTATTATATGGTAAAATAAATAATCCAGTTTTTAAAAAAAAAAATTGTTTTTATTCCAATTTACATTAGGTAACAAAAATACTTAAAAAACTTTGAATACTTACCAAAAGTAGAGTTCATTATTGGACTACGTCTTGCATGGATGTATACATATACATTATTTTTCTACTCTAAAAAGGATATGAGTTTTGAAAGGTTTTTAAGTTTTTTCGAATACGAAAAAGTGTCAGCTACATACATAATATTTACGGTAGGAAGGTCGGAAAGTTGGAGTAAAGTTGAAGGAGGTACAAGAAATACAATCAACAACACTTAATTATTATTTAGATAGGACCAAAAAAGATTTTGCTATTTATACAGAGAGGCAGCGATAGTATATCCAAGGGGGTTTGATGGGAAATATATTGTTTATGCACTTCTTGATACAAATCAGCAGTAGCAATCAATATAACATTAGTGAAAGTAGTTCAGAACGATGACCTTATCAATACTCTAAAATATGACTGGCTACCTAAAGCTTACAAGTAGATTAAGATACTTTCTCACCTTGAATTTTCCAAAATCTTATAGATGGTGCTATACCACTGGAGGTAGAAGTTCAATAGTTAAAAACGAACCTTAAAAGGAATAATTGAAACAAAAAGTAAACTTTAGAAAAAACCGACTTCCACAAACCCTATTTGATTAGATTGAGTTTAATACTAACTGTAACCCCTTATCCCCCCCTCCCTTGGGGAATTAATTTTGTCAAATGCTATATCAGTGCTACCCCACGCGACTAAGGAACCCCTGTACAAAGTTTCATGGCTCTAGGTCCACCGGTTTAGGCTATGCGTTGCCTGCCCGTCAGCCACGCATTGTATTTGTACCTAGTATTGAGCAGATCTGGTGGCCATATGTGGTCTTCATCAGCAGTTCCGCATCACAATATTATGCTTACCATGTGCATTTGCACGAGTTATTATGAAAAACACAAAAATCACTATAGGTCTGCCTATAATATTTGAAGAGTTCTCTCGATTTCTCCAGGATCCCATCATCAGATCCTGACCTGGTGTCAATGGGACCACCCTTGAGGTATTACCTATACGCCGAAAAAAGATTTGTTCAAATCGGTTCATAATTGGCGGAGCAATCGCGTAACAAACATAGAAAAAAAAAAAAAAAAAAACATACGGGTCGAATTGAGAACCTCCTCCTTTTTTTGAAGTCGGTTGAAAAAGGAACCCTTATTGGATCATTTTGTTGTCCGTCCGTCCGTCTGACTGAGAACGCGTGGACGTATCAAGCTTTTAAGTCAGTGGTTGCATAAAGCTGTAGAAAAATCAACCTTTTAGGTCAACGCAATCGAACCATACGACCGTTTATGCTGTAAAATAGTTGGATTTTCATAGTAATCGCAATGGACTCAAAACCTATAGGTTACTTCCCGTAGGCCTACAATCTTGAAGTTTGGCACAAAGCAAGGTCTTATAGCCCATAGTTACGGGAAAATCTGAAATCTGCAAATTTCTGTCTTTCTACAAAAATATTTAATTTGGTTTACAAGGATGACATAATACTTTAATGTTTTACATGGAAACTTAATTACACATGTACCCTTAGTGCGCGAGTCCTACTCGCACTTGACCGTTTAATTTCTTCCATTTATCTCGCAAACGTGATACTTCACTTGACTATTGGAGTAGGTACTATTATCTCTTCTGTGATATAGATGAACCATCTCATGAAGAAATTTTACTTTAGATTTGTAAGGAACCTTATTCTCCTCTTCGGGAGATGGTTCATCTACCATATTATTACCAAAAATTACCAAAAGATTAATTTGTTTGTTCAAGTGTTGTCTTCCCATTATACATTAACCACAATTATTGTCCGTAAGAAAAAATCCACGCAACACAAGCATACAATGAGGGTTTGGAGAAAACGAGCTGAAAAGTATATTACCTATTCAGTTAGTGCTTACGAGTATCCGCACTCCGCAGTAGATGTCTACATAATTCAAGATGAAGCTATCAAAAATGAGTGAAGCCACCAATATCGCAAAGGTCCGTATGAAATTAAGGTAATAAATTTGGATAATAGGTCGTCAGAGCCGAGTCCCCGCCGGGAATGTCCCTGGCGACATAATTAAATTTATCTTCGCTGAAACTGGTCAGATTTCGAGTAGTTAACGTGGCAGATCAAAATAACGAGTTTCGCGTTATGAGAGCAGTAAAATCTGGGTTATGGTTTCACCTAATAACTTAATTTGCATCTTGTATGTTCTAAACTGATACTTAACCCTTCTTCAGAAATGGCCGATTCGGGCGGACAACAACTGAAAAGTTATTGTTTTAGAGTACCCACTGATGCGAAGCAGAAAAGTGTAAGATCGTGCGGGCTAAGCAAGATTGGCATGATTCTCGCGCATTTGATATACGATATGTATAAGGCCCGTTTTGACAGTTCACGCCCATGAAGTTTTAACCCATCACGCGTAGGTAATAGAAGCGGATGTTAAGTGCAACTTGTACGCTTAGCTTGTACGCAACAGTTGGCTTTTATTACCTACGCATTAGGGGTTAAGACTTCATGGGTGTGAACTGTCAAAACGGGCCTTTTATTTTGTAAGACTGTATGTCAAGTGATTTTGTATGGGAATCTGTCAATATAGGTCTCGATATCCGTATATCGGAGGCGCGACAATCATACCCCTGATCGAGAGAGACGGTATCTGGATGGGTTTCTCGCTTTTATGTGTCTGATTTATTCGGTCTCCTCTCGCCTTACTATTATTGTAGTATGGTGTAATGTAGTTAGCGTGAAGCTGTATCACTCGAAAATATCTGACAGTTGGTTTGACTGCCAACCCGATACCCTGCCATCCGCACTGAGTCAGCGTGGTGGTTTGATGTGGTGATATTTGAATTATGGACCTACCTACCCTTAATTTCAGGGACGCATCGATCTATGTATCAATTTGAGATTGATCTATACTTATCAAACTTTCAAGTCAACTCAAACCTATGATACGGCCTTTTGTATCCAATGTCACACATGAACTGAATCGCAACCGTAACAATGTGACCAAATCGTGTAACTACGCAGGCGAAGTTTGCGGGCATATGCTTGTTTCTTATATTATTAATCAATTTTCAATTTACAAATCTGACATGTAATTAACACTTATAAATAAAATATGTTTCAATGTTATATCTATATTTGTTCCCTTCTAGAATCAGCCCCTTTTCCCTTTCGTCGGGACGATTCACGTCCATGATCAAATCCGTTTATATCCACCCTGTCATATCAGTAGTCCTCATTTAAACATTTGACAAGTTCGTAAGCAATCTAATCGGGATTTATAGCAAAAAAAAACATAATGATAATTTGATTTACAACGTCATCTGATACTTTTCGTTCTTCGGCCCCCAGTCTTATATCTGTAGCACTTAAAAAGGCATTTCACATCCACAACACGACATTCTCGATGGAAACACAAATCACCTTATTATGATTCTACGCAGCTTTCCCTTTGATACCAATGGTGTTGTATATTCAGTTTCTTCAGTAGATGCAGTAATAGATGAATTATTTAAACACACTGTATAGTCAGTATCTTCTATTGGTACAGTAATAGATGAGTTAATTAAAAGGACACGACTGTGTTGCACTGATGACGTTTGGATCGAGACTGGTTTGCAGCGCCGCCGCCGCCGTGTTAGAATCCTTGTGAATGTGTGCGTGAACAGGCTCGCCCCCCAGTTTATTGCTGATCATCCTCAGCATCATCCAGGAGAGGAACTATCTTCCTGATAGAACGTCGAAGAATTCCTCGTGATGTCTTGATATCTACAACTCGACTGGCCTCATCAGATCCAGGATAAAGGCAGTGTATTCTTCCTAGTGGCCATTTGAGTGGTGGTGTCTGTTCATCCTTAATCAGTACGAGTTGGCCAGGTTTTAAATCATCTTGCCGGACACGCCATTTTGTGCGTTGATGCAGCTCAGCAATATATTCACGGCTCCATCTGGACCAGAAGTGTTGACGTGCTTGTTCTATTCTTGCGTATCTGTGTAGCCTATTCGGATTGGCTTCTTGAAAGTCTGGAGCCGGCAGACTAGTAAGGGGTCTTCCAATTAAGAAGTGTCCGGGGGTAAGCGGGGATAAATCATCAGGATTCGAAGACAATGGTATTAACGGACGCGAATTCATTACAGCTTCAATTTGCGCGAATAATGTAGTTAGCTCTTCAAATGTCAAATGACTATTGCCTACGACCTTTTTCATGTGATTTTTAGCAACCTTTACACCTGCCTCCCAAAGCCCGCCAAAGTTCGGAGCATAAGCGGGTGAGAACCGGAATTTTATACCCTCATTTGCAAAAAAGTTTGAAACTATATCATTATCAACATTTCGTTTTAATTCATGGCTTGCACCTACGAAATTAGACCCATTATCACAATAAATCTGATTGGGCTTTCCTCTTCTCGATATAAATCTTCTTAAAGCTAAAATAAATGCCTCTGTAGTGAGGTCACTAACCAATTCAAGATGCGTTGCCTTCGTTTTGAAACAAACAAATATGCATAAATATGCCTTAACCAATCTAGCGCCTCGACCTTTCTTTGTACTTATCATAATAGGGCCGGCGTAATCTATTCCTACAACTTCAAACGGAAAGCCAGGTACTATGCGCTGTAAGGGCAAATCACCCATTATCTGGGCCGCAGCCCTTCCCTGCATCCTTCTACACATCACGCATTGCTTATAAATCTTCCTAGCTAACGTTCTGCCCGCAATAGGCCAGTAACGCTCACGAATAGAAGCAAGAAGAAGCTGCGGCCCCGCGTGGAGAAGACGTCTGTGCTCATGCTCAAATAACAACTTAGTAAAGGGATGGTTTGCACTCAAAATCATTGGGTGCTTTTTAGAATAACTATACTCCGAATTATTTAGTCTTCCTCCAACGAGCATAGCACCCTGGCTATCCAAGAATGGACTTAAACTTAGCAACGTCGATTTTAAATTAACTTTCTTATTTTTAACTAAATTATCAATGTCTGACTCAAAACATTCTTGCTGCGATAATATAGCTAACTTTAATTCAGCCTCATTTAACTCATCTGCAGTTAATGGACCCTTTTGCCTTTTATCTAAATATTTACAGTTTCTTATGAACCTGAGAACATACGCATACGTTCTTTTCAAAGTAATTAGCTTAGAAAATCTTTTAAATTCTATAACTTCAACATTATCGGCTTGTACAATGAAAACCTTTAGTTCTGGTAACTCTTGGCTACTCTGTGTTTGAACTGGCCATCCACTTTCAAGATCCTTCAAGAATGCAGGTCCTTCCCACCAGAGGGCGTTGTGTTCTACTTGATCCGGAAATAAACCTCTTGATGCTAAATCCGCCGGATTCTGGGAAGAAGGTACGTACATCCATGAGCTGTTACTTAATTTTTCAGTAATTTCTTTTATTTTTGTAACTCTGTGAACAACAAATGTTTTAAGTTTTGATTGCTCCATTTTAAGCCATCCTAATACAATTTTTGAGTCAGACCAGTAAACTATTCTATTAATAGCACACCTCAAAGCCTTCACGACATTATTACATAATTTACTTGCCAATACAGCTCCGCATAACTCTAGTTTAGGTATCGTAATCAGTTTGAGAGGTGCTACCTTAGTCTTTGCGCACAAAAGTTTCACATGAATCATTCCGCCCTTATCAATTGATCTTATATAAATGCAGCTCGCATAGGCCTTTAATGAGGCGTCAGAATATGCGTGAATCTCTATATGAATGGGGTCATTACATATAACATGACGCGGTATTTGCAATGATAACAATGTACTTAAGGTATTTACCAACCTTTGCCATGTGACACGCATGTCACTGGGGATTTCATCATCCCAATTTAACCCTTGCACCCATAGTTGCTGCAATAACATCTTAAACATAATTGTACATACACTTAATAACCCCAATGGGTCAAATATCTTTGAAGAATCTGATAAAATTGTGCGCTTTGTTAATTTAATTTCTTTTTTCTTGCTATCAGGATTGTAACTTACCAATAAATTATCCGTACACGGATTCCATTTCATCCCTAGTATTTTACACTCTGTGTTTAATTGAACCTTATCTTGTATTTCATAAGTTTCCTTTTCTTTTAATAAACTTGTACAGTTAGTTCTTATTTTTGGTAATTTTAAGCATGCTGAAGCTAGAACACTTTCTACTGAATTTTGTATGTACTTCAGTTCGTCTTCAGAGTCGCATCCAGTCAGTATATCATCACAATAAAAATCATGCTCAATAATTTATTTTATCTTTGGATCTGCGCACTCTGAAGCCAGCTGAAGCAAACAGCGCGTGCTGAGAAAGGGGGCGGATGAGGTACCGTATGTTACAGTATTTAATTGCAAATACCTCACTCGCTCCCACTCATTTTCACGCCACAATATCGTTTGTAAATATCGTTGCGATTGATCGACTAAAACTTGTCTGTAAAACTTTTCAATATCTCCGGTTAAAACCAATTTATGTTGTCGAAATCGCAACAATATTGACATAATATCATCCTGCACCGTGGGTCCAACCATCAAAATATCATTGAGTGACAAACCCGATTCAGTTTTGGCCGATGCATCAAATACAACGCGACATTTAGTTTTATCGCTGTTCTCACGCAATACAGGGTGATGCGGCAACAAATTACAGGTTTCCGGTTTGTCGATCAGTGTTAGATGACCCAAGGTATGATATTCGTTTATAAATTCAACATATTGTTGTTTTATGTGAGGCTGCTTCTCGAAACGCCTTTCCAAATTATTGAACCGACTTCTAGAAACCTTATAGGAATCGCCTAGCTCTTCTGGCTCGTTTTTGAAAGGCAGACTCACACAAAACCTACCTTCTTCAGTTCTATACGTATTTGCTACAAAGTGTGCTTCGCATTGTTCTTCTTCAGTGGTGTAAATTTTGTTTTCAGAGGGCAACTCTTCCAGTTCCCAAAATTTCTTCAATGTGCTGTGTACATCCTGACTAAAATTACAGTATATCTTGTTAGTCGGAATCATGACTGGACCTACAACCAACCATCCCAGCTGTGAATTTTGCAAAATAGGTTGATTGTGTCCTAAACCTAGCCTTTCAGGACTAATAATATCCCAAAACAGGTCTGCGCCGATTAAAATATCTACAGTTGCAGGATAATTGAAATTAGTGTCGGCCAGCTTTAGATTTTGTGGGATATTAATGTCGCTAGTGTCAATTTCAGTGCTTGGTAAATTTCCAGTAATAGAAGGTATAACCAAAGCATAAACTTGTTTAGTGAATGAATTGTTGCAGGATACGAGCTCAAATTTACAGTTTTCTAGTGCATTTATTGTTATATTATTTATACCTGCAACAGTTAGCGAGCGCACTGCTTGGCCTCGAATGCTGAGCCTGTCCTTCAATGACTTGGTTATGAACGAGGACTGACTGCCACAGTCAAGCAGAGCGCGGGCCTCTATTGATTGCTTAGTTTCAGAGTTTACAATTTTTACCATTGCAGTAGACAGTAATACTTGATTTGCCACAGCAGTCGTCATCGAAACAAGATTCGCATTTGTGCTTTCAGCCTTTGGAGCTTGGTAATTTTTATGTAACATACTGTTATGTCTTCTGTGGCAAATCCTGCATGGTCCCATCCTGCACTGATGAGCAAAATGACCTGGACGGAAACAGTTTATGCACAGCCTTTTCTTACTTATTTCTGCGTTTCTTTGATCAACTGTCATTTCATTAAAGGCCTTGCATTGAAAGATCCGATGCTCATCATTGCAAATAGGACAGCTAAACTTCTTTGTTTCAGAAGCAGCGGCGACAAATGTTTTTTGATACTTATCTAATCTCTTTACTTGTCTTTCCACATTTTCAGGTTTTTCAACTTTATTTTCAGCTAATGTTTCTAAAATATCAGCCCTGCTTCTTATGAACGTGTAAAACTCATCTAATCTTGGCAACTTCTGAGTACTATTTCTATATTCTTCCCATTTTTTGTTTGTCTCCGCATCTAACTTTGATGAAAACATAAATATGATTAAGGTGTCCCAATTATCAGTGGGTTCATCAAGGTTATTTAGTGCTCTGAGGTTTCTTGAAATATGATCAACGAGAGATCTCAGGGCAGCGTGCGACTCCTTTGCAATTGGCTCAATATTACATAAATCCTTTAAATGACTATTTACAAGTTGTCTCTTATTATCGAACCTTTCAAGTATCAACTTCCATGCAATCGAATAATTTTTAGTAGACGTTTCTAGCGAGTTGATGACTTGCGCAGCGCTGCCTTCTAAAGAGGCGCGTAAGTAATGATATTTATTTATCTCACTTAACCTTTTGTTTTCGTGAATCAGCGATACAAAAGTATCTTTAAACTCGAGCCACTTGCTATAGTTGCCGTCAAAAATGGGAAGTTTTATAGTAGGCAGTTTGACCCCCCCAAAATGATCTGAAGGGTCATGGGCTGAGTTAGCATTCCGTTGAGCATCACTCGAGCCTTGTTCTGAAACAGCGTCATCAAAGGCCGCTTGATGAGACTCATACAACTCTTGGGATAAACTAATAGCCGAGTAAAATTGATTTTCCATTTCATCTCTTTCATTTTGCTGCTCAGCGGTTGCTTCATCACATAGTTCAATGCTTGTCTGAATGGAGTCAAACTCCTCAAATATACTTTTTATCTTGTCTAATCTTAGTTTCAGTTCAGCTAATTGTTGCTTGCTTACTTGCCTTTTGTAGTTTTGTAAATCAGCTAAATATTTCTTATAGACAGTTAATCTACCTTTTATTAAACCTCTCCTATGAATCAAAACCTTGATATCTTCAGACATTTTTGCAAATGAGTATGAGGTATTTTACAAGTATGATCTTATCAAACGCTATTGAATCAAATTGTCAACTTGGACAATGGAACTTTTTACGCAAATAAGGTTTCAGCACTCACCCGCCCAGCTGTTGTTTACCTCCGTATCACCGCGCAGCACACAGAGGTAGGTGTCACGCGTTGATTTTGAGAATACGCGTGATCGTTTCTATGCACCTGGCGTGAACTCGGCGACACGAAGGTAGGTATCCTAGCGCGGGGCGAGCCCCGACGGCCAGCTGAAATGTTCGGCCAAATCCTTTTAAACTATGTGTAAAATTGCCACTTTTACAGGTCCTTGCTATTTACTAAAGGTAGGGTTAGTCAAGCGAATAAATTGAAGCAAGCAATTGGCAGTGCAACTTACTCAATAGCTTATATTTTGTTCGTACAGCAAAGTTTATGTGAATAGGTATGTAATAAGTACAGAATATAAGCGAATTGCTTGCTCCCACAGACGAAATAGACAGGTAATATACAGTAAAAGATGCTTTGTAAGGTTTTGTGGGAACAGTGACAGGCTATGTTTCACCTAAATAGCTATGTTTAAGCTAGCATACTAAATATATATACAGTAAAAGATGCGTTATTCAGATAGGTAAGATAACAGTTTAACTTGTTTACCAATTTGACAGTTATTTCTTATGATTTTCAGAAAAGATGCGTGCTAATAGGCAATATTCAGGATGCTTGATACCTACTAGCTAGTTCACTATGTTAATTAAAATATAACAGTAAAAGATGTATTTTGCAAATAGGCAATATGACAGCTTAACTTGATACCTAAATGCCAGTTAATTATGGTTAATTTTGAGCCTCAACGTTATCAGCGCAAACTGAAACTTGAATGATTTATCACTTCGACGGCAAAATAAGCAAAACAAAGTTCATGAAAAGAGGAATGGATAAAAATGGAATGGATCACTTCACTTCCCTTATTCCAGTGTGTTGAGATCGCCTCTGTTATCGCACTCAAATGTGAATCGCCATTCGCCGCGTGGCGCGTTGACCTCTCCGTGTTACGTAACCGCGCAGTTGATATTCGCTGCAGATCTTCCGCCTCGCAGAATGTTCCCAAAGATACGGTCGCCAAAAAACTTTGTATATTCAGTTTCTTCAGTAGATGCAGTAATAGATGAATTATTTAAACACACTGTATAGTCAGTATCTTCTATTGGTACAGTAATAGATGAGTTAATTAAAAGGACACGACTGTGTTGCACTGATGACGTTTGGATAGAGACTGGTTTGCAGCGCCGCCGCCGCCGTGTTAGAATCCTTGTGAATGTGTGCGTGAACAGGTGTTGAAAGAGGTGCCTCCAGGTTGGGGGATATTTTGGTGTGGATTGTACCAATTGAGGCTCTTTTTTCCTGGAGATTCTCTCTGCACGTACACAGTCAGCATCAGATATATAATATATGTAAGCACAGGAAAGCAAATTGATCTAAATCAAAACGAAATATACATTACAACCAAAAATACCTACACAGCCAAAGTTGATGTTGACATAATTTTGACACTTTCACTGTGTGTTTGATTGATTTTCTAGTTAATAATTTCTACAAATACACAAAATATAAGAAAACTAATCGAACATAGGATTTGCCATCGACGCAAAGACTGCTCGTCATTAAGTCTTTCAAAATCCTATGTAACATGATTCATCATACAACTGAACTGCAATTCTTAGACCTTGTTGGTTTTGCTTTCAATTATCTCATCGCCTCCCTGGCAATTTGTCTTCAAATTGTTGATTAGACCAAAGCTAAATATTCATTGGACAAAGAGAAGATAGGCTCAGCTAAACGAATGCCAAGTAGGCAAGATGAATTCACCAATGCTACATTAAAATTTACGCTTTCTTAATTAAATATTACGTGTTAGGGGTATGTTTCCATAAATATATGGACGTACTCGTATTTGCCTACAGTTATATGGCCAAATACTTGCTTGCTTTAATTAATATACAAAATTGAAACCAGCAATTCATATTATTTTTTTACCTCATTATGAAACTCAATGAGCTCAAGACAGGGAGAAATGGAAATCTCTAGGGGAGGCCTTTACCCAAAGTAGCACTTCTCCGATCTGAGATAGAAAAAGAATAACTAAAATTTAAGAAAATTTTCTATTAGTACTTTTAAACGTTAAATATTTTTTTCACGCTCTCCATTGTAAAATGTTCACGCGGAGAAGGATAAATAAAAGCTTTTTTATCTATTGTTTTATTTTTATTTATGAAACTCAAACCTCCAAAAAATCTGAAAACGTGACGAAAGCCTACCAACCATACTTTATATATATTTTTTAATTCACACGGATTTTGCTACAAATTTGCGTACGTGACTGCTTAAAAGTGCGCAAATTCGTAGCGTGTATTTTTTGGAACAATATTTTTCAATCAAACAATCAATGTTCCTCCCACGTTTTGCCAGTATTACCATACCCCATTCGCACAGGGTACTAGCTCATCACGATTCAAATAACCTCATGAATATATCCCCATTTTTAGGGTTCCGTAGAGAAACAAGGATCCCTTATAGTTTCGTCAAGTCTGTCTGTCTGTCTGTCTGTCCGTTCTGTGCTTCTCCGTCCGTCCGTATGTCACAGCAACATTATTTCAAAACTATTAGGACTACACAACACAGTTGAAACTTGGTATGTGTTCTGTAAACCGCTTTATGATTTTCATACATAAGTATGTAAATGTAAATGTAGCCCATTAATGTCCCCACCGAGGGGCACAGGCCTTTACCCGGATCCGAGTACATAAGTATAAAAAAATAAAAATAAGGGGTGCGCTCGATAAATGGAACTAAAACTATATTTTTTTCAACAAACCTATATGTGTGGGATGTCTATAGATAGGTCTTTAAAAATGACGTTGAGATTCCTAAAACCATTTTTCTTCAAAGGAAATCGTTAAAGAGACAGACCCTCCCAAAGTGGAAAAAATTGTGTCCCCCCCCCCCCCCCCCTCTAACTTTTAAAGTAAGAGAGTGAAAAATCTAAAAACAATGTGCTGTGTATCTCAATACACACTTTCAAAGAAAATTGGTTACATACAAACACTATGAAAAACAAAGTAATTAGGTATTTGCTGGTGAAGGGATAGTGATATTTGGGCTTGGTGTATCAGATGTATTATTATGAGTCCGACTCATACTTGGCCCCTTTTTTCTACACTTATCTACGCGATGGGAAGATGGACAGTCGTCGACCTCTGTTTAGCGTTTCAAGCGAGAGGTCCCGGGTTTGCTTCCCGGCTGAAGAGGAAAAAAAAACATCCTTAGGTCTTGAATTCTTGTGTGTGACGTTAAACCGGTTATTTCAGGTTCCCAAATCTCAATACAGGGTATCCCAGCGTGGGGCCAGAAGCAATGTGCCTGTATACAAATGTTCAGTTCGTCTCATTTGTGTGCAAATACAACTGGTAGACTATTCGCCGCTTTTCCTGGCGATAAGATAAGGGCATACATATGTACCGACTGAGATAAATGTGGGGCGATACGTAGTGACGTCACGATGCATTTATCATAAATAAACCATTTGTATTTGTCTATTTTGTTAGCGTATCAACGCTGTGATACAGGGGCTAATAGAAAGATGTAGTATGTATGTAGTTTGTACTTATACGATTTAGATCCATGAAGTACACGAAAAACGACAGAGTACTACTGATACAATAAAAGAAGTCCATTCCTGAGTAGGTATTAAAAATCGCCCATGAATTATTTCCAGCAGTTCCCAATTTCAGTAATTCCAATAAAAATGCGAATACAATACCATATATTACTCAAAGCGAGTTTCGTTTAACTAAAGTGGTAACTGCTTGTAGGAAATGTCCCCTTTCCTTTAACAAAGGCGACTGAACAATTCAATATCCCTAAAAGAAGGTTGTTGTATACATCAGAGTGTATAGCAGTAGCAAACAATAAATCGGTTTCTTCAAGCCGCGGAACCCAAAGTGTGAAATGGTACTATCCTGTAAGAACGCGAAGTTAGTACCTACCCTATTAGAGAAGGTATTTTAAGTTTTCAAGTATCATCTGTAATTTTACTTACAAATAGGATTTACCTCTAACAGGAACAGGGCGATTCTAACAGGCCTATAAATTACAATTTCATTACAATGCAATGCAGAAAACAAACCAAAAGAAGTATTTTATTGTAATCAATTGTAGCTTTGATTATTAGTACATTATAGTACATATCTTAGCTATGATAAAATAAGTTACATGTCATAAGTAAATATTGTATTATAGTTCAAAGGCGTTACGTGTAGAAGACTGGTAAATCTCTACCCCCCACCCCTAAACCCACGTTTACGTATCTATTATTTTTTTGCTAGGACTTCGCTGTTTCCATTCCATCGAAATAGAGGTTTAATTATATACCTATTTAATAATTTATATCATCACCATCGGCACCTTGTTTCTGCCCGCTGCTGGGTATAAGCCTCTTCCTTGTGCCAACTTATTCGATCCATTGCAAATCAAATCCAGGTTTCAACCCCGATACTGGTAAAATCATCGATCCATCCGGCTGCTGCCTGACCCATGTTCTATCCCTCTTTCAGCCACCACTCGGAAAGAGTTAAAAAGCTGGATTCACACCAAACGATCCATCTTGGATCGATCCATCCGCGATCCGCGATCCAGGATCGTAGAGCATGGATCGTGGATCATTCTTGTCCAATCCAACTGCAATTTTCGATCCTGATGGCTGCTCCAACACGCTCCTGCCGATCCACACTGATCCTGTGAAGCACGCTCCGGCCACGCGGGATTGGATCGCATTGGATCTTTTGGTGTGGATCCGCCTGATTGTAAAATAGGTCAAATGTTTAAGGTACAACGTGCTACTACCTACACAGCGTAGGAAGTGCATTCATGCATGACCGATTTTTTTGCGTCCGTCCGAATCCCTTTGCCAATTGTGACATATTGCAAGCAAAAGGTTGTTGTTTGTTACGCAGGACCCAGGAATGAATTGCAAATTCGTCGATAAAGGGTTTTTTAAAGTTTTAAGGGTAAATTTTAATGTTTGGATGAAAATGTAAGGTTCTACATGCATTAAATTGTAAAATAGAAAAGTCTAACGCATGCCTAGAGTTGTTGAATTTTGAGGCCCATATAATTTTAACGATCTCAGCTCTGAAAATTTCAGATTTTATATCCAATGGCGAAACCGTCATTGTTTTATTGCTGAGACAACTCTCAGCGCTAAGATAGATCAGTTCAGCGTATAACGGGCTTAATACAGAAGAAGAGGCCTTTACTCAACAGTTGGTGCTGGAGCTGGATAGCTAGATAAAATAAATTAATGACAGTTTTTCTCGTTATCTTGTATATAGTCTGGTTAGATTCACCGCATGTATCATGGATACAGTACTATTAACAATATTTCTATTTGTTTTATTTGTATACGTGTTAAAAAAACTATCTCAATACCTATCAAACGTCAATAAACATTCATCCAGAAAAACAACATTCCTTATTACATTCGTTGTCTTGCCACTATCAAAATGTTACCTTTACGTCTTCTATGTATGAGTCAACTCTACCAGTAGGGTTACTGTTGGTTTGCAAGGCAATGTTAAGCTTGCCTTCCTGTCATTTGAACAGAACAAAGTTACCTGCTCTGACGAGAAGAATGACAACTTCATATAAAAAAATGCTGGCGCTAGTTGACCGAGCGAGCGAAGCGTCTCCGTTTCAGGATTGGCCAAAAATGCTTTCGTATGTTTGTTTGTTTTCCTCTACAGGGCGCATTTCTCAACTGATTCGCGTGAAATTTTGTGAGTAGGTTGAAAAATTAAATAGATTTTTTTGTCGAGCTAGTTTTTGGAGTTTTTTCAAAATGGCGGAGATATGGAGTTTTAAAATATAAAAACATCGCTAAAACCCAAACAGCTCAATGTATATTAACAAATGAGGTGTCGTTGGATTTGTAAAGACCATGAGAGTGAAATAAACTATATAATTTCAGTAAAAAGTCAATAGGTTGTATTTAAGAGCGCAAAATGTAGTTTATAAAGTTATTGGTGCGGCTACTTTCATACTGCATGTACGTAACCAGGTACATTCATAAGTTTGTATGTGTCATTGAAAGAAAATTATTTGGGTTATATTTTTTTTGTGTGTTAGCAGTTCAGCTTTCCCACCGACATACTCGCGAGGTCTACAGCTCACAGAGCCACTAGTAAATAGAGTTTTTGTGTGAAGTTTTCATTCTATTCTTCAGATTAGGTAACTACTATGTTCTGTGTAAATGACCGTAAGCCAAGCTTGAGCAAACCAAGAGTAACCCTACAGGTTTTCTTTCAGCATTGCCTACCTACTACTATCTCCCAGTAAACAATATATTATCGTCACTTATCACACAATTTATCATATCCCCACATGATAATTTATGCAGTATCATTCTTTGGCCGCGAAAAGGCAGTGACTCGTAAAGGACGAAAGACTCTAGTTCATTTGTCATTGAAACTAGTAAATAGGCAGACATAAATCAAGGTCTTTCAGGATAATACCACACTTAAAGATGAGATAAGATAAGATTACGATTTATTTGAGAAAAAAGTTTACACCTTCACATTTGATATATATCTACTATAGCTAGGGTGCAGAAAATGAACTATCTACATAAAACTGTTTTCAATTTCCTTGGCGCTTCATCACACTAATTCATAACAGAAACTTTGTGTCATTTAGCCCTGTCCCACAGGTTGCCCCTTTTGAACAGATAAATTATTTCTGTACAGTAAAATATATATTTTTTTGTTATTAGGTGGTAGTTCAAGTTCAAATTTTTTATTGACCATAAAATCATACATATTACTTAGTCAACGTCAATATAATATTAATATTTTTGTATACTACCGCCCGTTCGGAAGTTGTATGCAGTCGGTATGTATAGCAAAATGTTTGATGCTATACATATATCATATTAATAAATATGTAGATGCTTATCAACAAAGCAGGAAACCGAATCATATTTAAAACGCCCAGAGATCTTCAGTTATTCATCCACACGCGAACCCGTAACATTGATACTTGCCTTGAAAATCTCGGAAGATCGTGACCCAAGTCCTAACAATTAGACCGAGAATTAAAAACAAAACTTGGCCATGACTCAGTATAGGTACAAGTAAACAATTAACCTAGATATGTATAATTGCAACTGGAGCGTACAGGCCATGAAATTATAAATTATGTAGGAAGTGCGGATTGTGCATTGTGATTCATGTTTGAGTATTCTAGCGTGCACTATCATCGCTGGTGTACTGTTCTATAGACAATGAACAAAAAAAATGCAAACTCATGTCTTTTCCCAGGCAAAGTGGCAGTGGCACCAGTGGCGCTGAATAAAATTGGTGGAAGATGAATAAATTGTTGAATTAACAATTTCTGCCATTATTCTGCAACAATACATTCAAAATACCTATGAAATTCACTTCCTTACCTCGACTTTCATCGACCTTACCCTCCCAGTGTGAACGACACAAATCTCTGACATTCAACGTTGTATAATGACGTCTTAGATGCATGATAATTTATTTGTTTACAACATATTTGCGACTATATTTTGTGAAGTGATACGTCGCGTGTAATATTTTGAAAGGGCATATGTTTATATTTAAGTAAATGTAGTCACGATCAGACATAAACATAAACATTTGTACACAGGCATTTACATTTGCTTCTGGCGCTTGCCCCATCTAAGGATACCCTGTGGGAACCTAAAACAGCGACGACGTCACATGAAGTCACAAATATTTATGGTCGCTTTACTTTACTTTATACTTTATTGCAAAAAAACAGAACACAGACACTTAATAATGGAAAAAAATGTACAAGGGCGAGTTTATCTCTAATAAGCAATCTCTTCCAGCAAACCTAGGATGCACAGGATTAATTAACAAAAGGTCCTTTGTGACTGTTTGTGAACAGTTATGTGTAAAAACAATTCAACATTTTGTCATCAACTTGTTATAGAAGCTGTTGTCTATCTTACAGGTCTCTAGCCTGGTTTAGGTAACAGAAATAAAAATATAATATAAAACTTGGATTGATAAATAAATAATTCTTATTCTTCTTATATAAACATCCAACACACCCAAGTCCTGCGCACTAGACCAGATGTAATTTGCTAAAGAAAATGTGTGCGATTAATATTTGAGATATAAGGTCACCTTTGACCGGTGACCGTTCTTGGGAGTCTAATAATCTCCTTTAATAATCTTAAAAACAGTTCAGCAAAATGATCTAAAAGCGTCATCTTATTACTTCCTAAAAGCACAAAAGCTAGTAGCAAATAAATCAAAAGTCCTACTTTTGGGAAACCTGTCTAGACACATTGCAGGTTGCTGTTTCAGGTAACTTTCCAAAGGATCCTTGAGTCTATCAGGTAAAATACGAAAAATAATTAGCTGAAACTGGTGGTAAGGTAACTCAGGTAACTATTCACGTGGAGCCCAATTGAGAATTGTTCTATATGAAAATGTGTAGATATTTAATGCGTGAAATAACAATAGGTACATTCACAACAATACATTTAGATAACAATACAATAGATATCAGACAGCAGAGATAGCGGTTCGTTGACATATTGTTTTCTAGGTTACCTCTAACTAAACATTTTATCGGTCATTGATAAATTATAGGTGTACTGTTCAAGCGCTCGACAAAATAAGTGAAATCTTTCAAAATAGTCCCGTTTACTAAAATCACTTTGGTAAAATGTCCATTTCGCAATCGTTTAGACCAAGTGCGGTACTGGATCAAAGTTAACCTATCACACTGCCGTAAAAACCGGATAAATGTCTTTTAAAAAAAAATATGGGCCAAGTGCGAATCGGGCTCTCACCTTCCGCACCATCGCAAGATCATCGCAGGTTAAAGAAAAAGTTCTTTTTTTTTGTATTTTTTAATTTATTTTTTTAATGTCGTGTTTCTTTTTTGTTGCTGAAGCGGCAACAGTTACAGAAATTCAGTCAAACTTTCAGCTCTCTACCTATCACTACTTGGTAGTACTAGTAGTCGTAAAACCCTTCCACCAACCTGCACTGAGCCAGCGTGGTGGAGTATGGCTCAATCTTACTCGTGTCCGAGTAAAGCCCTGTGCCCGTCGGTGGAGGGACATTAATCAGCTATATTTACTTTACTATACCTATAACGGTTCGTAACATAGAGCATGCTGACAGACAGATGGACGAACAGCGGCCTTATCCCATACAGAATGCCACACACACATGTATAGTGTTGCCAGATATTTATTTCTTTGCGATTCCAATTTGTTTCACGCACTACCATCATCTTCTGAAAAGTCTCTAGATTACTTGGTTGAAAATGTTCCCCAACACAAGAGTGGCTTCAACTTCAAACCAATAAACTCTCTAACTATATTTAAAACATTCAAACTTCTAAACGTTAAAAAGACTGAAGATCTATGGGGCATGTCGGTTAAAGTAGTTAAATCTGTAATTGATGTGATTGCTCCGTACATGGCAATCATGTTCAATAGTTGTATAGCAGAAGGTATTTTTCCTGACCTCATGAAAATGAGCAGATTAATACCACTTTTCAAATCCGGTAGCAAGGAAGACCCTGCGAACTTCAGACCTGTATCTGTTTTGCCAGTGTTGAGCAAAGTGTTTGAAAAGGTGATACTGAATCAACTACAATCTCACTTTAACGCATCAGGGCTACTCCACAAAAAACAATTTGGTTTCACTAAAGGCAGATCAACAACTGACGCCGGAGTAGCACTAGTACAAAATATCTATAGTGCGTGGGAGGGATCACAGGATGCTGTTGGTGTATTCTGTGATCTTTCCAAGGCCTTTGACTGTGTGGATCATCAAACCCTTCTGCTCAAACTGCAACACTATGGTATTAAAGACAATGCTTTAAAATTAATGGAATCATATCTTGGAGACAGAGTACTAAAAGTAGATATAAATAGAAATAAGTCTACCGGAACGCATATGAATATTGGTGTCCCCCAAGGCTCTATTCTGGGTCCGTTCCTTTTCTTGGTTTACGTGAATGACCTGCCGTATATGGTGGAGAAAATGACTCAGATTGTACTATTTGCTGATGACACATCCATTATCTTTAAGGTGAAAAGACAACAAGAAATTCTAGACGATGCAAATAGTACGCTCTCTCATGTGTTAAGTTGGTTTAATGTAAACAACCTTTTATTAAACTCGAAGAAGACAAAATGTATCAAATTCTGTTTACCGAATGTGCGGCAGGTGGACACGAGTGTAAGCATAGGAACGGAAAGACTAGACCTCGTTGAAGAAACAATTTTCCTTGGAATCACTATAGACTCGAAACTTCAATGGGGTCCTCATGTAACTAGTCTCTCACGAAGACTTAGCTCAGCTGCTTATGCGGTCAGGCAAATCAGACACATCACAGATGTAGGAACTGCCAGATTGGTTTACTTTAGTTATTTCCATAGTATTATGTCTTACGGAATACTTCTTTGGGGGAGAGCGGCAGATATAAACACAATATTTGTCTTACAAAAAAGGGCCATTCGGGCTATCTATCAACTAGATGCTAGGCAATCACTAAGGGACAAATTCAAAAATATCAATATACTTACTGTTACCTGTCAATACATTTATGAAAATATCATGTATACCAGAAAAAACATAGGTTTATTTAAGACTTTAGGTCATAATCATAGTATTGGCACTAGAAATAGAAATAAGATTGCTATGCCCGCGTTCAGACTCAGTAAGGTTGCTCACTCTTTTATGGGAGTATGTGTTAGTTTTTATAATAAAATACCTAATGAAGCAACGGACCTACCAGAAAGGAGGTTCAAAAACTATGTCAAAAACGGCCTATTGAAGAAGTCATATTACAGTGTAAAAGAATATTTAGATGACAACACTGCATGGTCTTTACCATCTCAGCGCACAGAAATCCAAAGAGGGGCGATGGACTGAGTCAGTACGTCTCTCCTCGGTGTATTTCCTTAGACTTAAGTAGAAATACATAACATTGTATTTTTAAGGCTCTGATATTTTAAAAGAGGTACGGGGGAGGTTTCTTGCCCTTCTTTGCTCCATCCCTAAGCCCACAACTTCCGAACGGGCGGTAGTATACAAAAATATTAATATTATATTGACGTTGACTAAGTAATATGTATGATTTTATGGTCAATAAAAATTTTGAACTGAACTTTGAACTGAACTTATGATTTTATTTAGGTATTCTTTTGATCGTTTTTATTACGATAAATAGAGCATACCTACTTGAATCATAAAGCCATCAAACCAAACAAGTTACCTGTGGCGGTCATGTTCGAATATTGCACATTTAGTTACAGTAGTCGTGTGTTAAGAAAATGTTTTCCGTCACGAAGGGTGTTTATGAAATGACCTGAACTGAACTTTCAGGAACTTTTATTTTACAAAAAGTGTAGGTAATGTACTTATTCTACCAACTAATGTACATATACAGTAGCCTTATATCTTTGACATCGAGGAACTTCAATTGCATTAACATTCATAATTATTGACTTAAGGACCAATAAATAAATCGCTAAAAAATACAGCTGGTTAAAAAATAACTAATTGAATTTGAGGTAATAATGGTATTGCGATGGCAAATTCCTAGATGTTAGAGTTATACGGCCACAAGTAATGACTAGTACATTACTGCCGCGGTCTGTAATGACTGCGTTGCTGGTCGCACTGTTGGTGGCCGAAAGCGCGGCATAGCGCAGCTCAAGGCCTATACAGCGCGGTCAGCATTGCAACAATGATGGACAAGCTATAGGGTAAAGGACGAGACAGAAGGTCGAGGCCTTTATAGCGCGGACATCAAAGGTTCCAATGGTGACCAAGCCTAAAGGCCGAGATTTGGCCGAGATCGTAGCTAAGCCACAGATTAATAAAGAGTTAGGAAGCTAAGCTAAGTTATGCAATTGTAGCGTGGCCAGCAGTGCAGTCATTGCGGACCAAGGCTTGTATTGTAGTGGTTTACTCAAACAATGCTAGTAATATAAAGATAATGCTAATAAAATAAAACCAGCATAATAATTTAAACAGTCACTAAATTAGTAAAAAGTAAAATTCAGGACGTTTATGCTTCATCAAAACGAAACCTTGTCCATGGAGTCAGTATTCCAGAGAGATCTATGAAGGCTTCATTACTAAATTTTGATTGTTTTTGAAAGTTCCCAGTATAGTACAGAAGGTCGTCAAAATAATGAACACATTACAGGCAAACACAAACACAAGGGTTTGCTTTCCTGCGCAGCCGAGTAACTGTCATCGGACAAGCCAAAGTTGTAGTACTGTACCTTTGTTTGAGTAAACACTACAATCTATGAATTTTTCCCAAAGTTGGTTAAAACAGTGTCTAAATTGATGCATCATACGTTCATTTCATTTCATTTCATTTATTTATTTGCCATTTCACAGCCTATGAAAATAAATAATAAATTAAATACATAAAATGCCAATTACGAAACAGGGCAATTAAAAAATAGATAGAGTTAGGTAGAAATAAAGAAAAATAAAATTACTAAAATGTGGGAATATGCCAACATGTATGTGTGAGGTGAGTGAGTGTACCTGCTTAGCCCTACGACCAAGGTCTGTACTTTGGGACGTTCATATTTTCCGAATATTCATAGACAGAAACGCACAACTCCCTAACAAACTCCTGATATTGAAAGTTTTAAAAATAAATATTATCAGAATGAAATTGATAAACCCAAACAATATCAGTAATATACGTCGCTAAAGGTCAATGATGCGGGGTCGATAGCATTAGATTAAATTTTTATCCTTTGGATTAACCGTGTTTTTATTTGTATCAGTCAAGTTTCATGTCACCTTCTATCTATTGCAAGGTTTTCACATTAAGGCCACTCATAAATAAATTAGGGGTGTTTTTTTCATGCGTATTTCAGGAAATACTCAGCAAACCATAATCAATTTCTGGTATATGTAATTTGACTTTAGTATTATATTTTTTGTAAATGAACTACAAATATTTTTTGGATTTTCTTTTTACTTGTGCTAGGCCGGGGACACTCCGCAAATTACCTACATAGGCCTCTCTGATGCGCCCCTTGCAAGGTGCTAGATTCAGTGGGTGGGTTGCCGTGCGCCAACCGGTTATATGATACATGAGGTTGGGCATTGGTCTGGAAACTATATGCCAAAAATAGAAAACTTTAATATTTTTGAAACCTCAAAACCTAGCGCTACGGGTCTATAGCGCGTGTCCGCGCTCGCAACTCCCGCCGCCCCGCACCCCGTACCGCCACTGCCCGCGTGTACTTTAAAAATAATGCCTTATAAATATTGCATCTCATTTGTATGCATAATTATTATAAGAATAAAAACACTCACTGCACAGATGAATAAAGGTCACTGTCCTACTGACATTCGTTAGGTTTTCTGGCAATGGCAGGTAGATAGGTAACTGTATTATTAATGTTATTGTTCACAAACTAGAATAATAGTAATTCGTTCGTAGTTGTTAAGTAAATATTCAGTTTTTTATTTGTCACAATAAGACAACCCTAAGTAACACGGGCCGCGTCAGACGAAGATAGAGTTACGCGATAGAAAGAGAGGCAACTTTTAGGTAAATAATTTAAAAAATTCGTGAGCCGCGCTACGCAGCATGAATTGTACTTTATTGCGTTGTAGCAAGAGTCGCTTTTTAGTTGAATGGTTTTGTACAGTGTCCCATGTGTTCCTAACTCTTTGCTTGTTCTAAGTAAGACCATGTTTGGTGCCAAATTGTATGATTCAGTACAGTTCCCAAATCCATGATAATAATCAAACGAAACAAATAAAGCGTCCCGCCTTTTTTATATACCTGGATGGCAGAGGCGGGCCCTAGGCAATCAGAACTTAGAATTTCATCCTTATCTTATTTTTAGAGGAAGTTAAATTAAAAAAAAAGGTGAAAGTCAAGCTAAGCAAGCCTAACTGAGGAACATACTGTGTGTTTTCATAATGATTAGATAAATAACAAGAACACAAATTCAGATCCGGTGCGAAATTGTAAAAATAAACATTGCGATTTTCTGGCGACTTCAGGAGACTTTTCTATCGAGCAAAAGTAATAAAATTACGTTTATGGGAAAGCGAAGTCACGCTGACACCCGTGATAAACAACCTAGTGAAAAAACGAACAGCACAGCATACTCATCATTCCGAGCGATACGTGTTTTGCTAAAGGCTGCTTTTGCCTAGGGCGCCGTCTTAACACAAAAACCCGTTTTACAAAAACAAAAATACTTATCTAACATTTAATGTTAGGTTGCTGAGTCAGGAATGGCAAAGTTTCCAGAATATTTCGAATATTTCGGAAAAAGTTTGGTCGGTGCAAAAACTTGGTCGCCAGCTTCGGTGTAGTATATATAGAGTTTTTTCCTTGAATCTCTTGGAATGTCTAGGTACTATGCCTGTGTTTATCCATGCATTTAAAAAATATTATGCTCAAAATATATAAAAATATTTTTAGGTGTCACCGGCCAACCCGCACTGAGCCAGCGTGGTGGAGTATGGCTCAATCTTACTCGGATCCGAGTAAAGGCCTGTGCCCCTCGGTGGGGACATTAATGGGCTACATTTAGTTTAGTTTAGTTGTCAAGTACTCAAATACTTAAATAATAAACAAGCCTGAATATGTATATATTAGTGTATTTATACGATATTAAATTTTTTATAAATGCAAAACATCATTGTAAGACATCAATTAAATTAAATAAAAAATATATATTAAATATTAAATTTTAGTGTGGGGTAAATTTGATAGTACTTGTTTGTAACCCGCGAGCTAGAAAGAAAGATGCTGGTAAATGTTGAGGAATCGAGATATGTATTAGCAAGTAGGGGTCTATAGTATGGGAGCATATTTTATGAACGTATGTTAAATTATATTTTGGATGTTTTTGATATACTTATTAATTACCTCGTTAGTTATACCACATATACATTTATAATGTATACAGTCACATACATAAATAAATTAAATGTAAAAAAAAAAAACATTTTTAAATAAAGCTTTTATTTAATTCCCTAAAAAGAAGAAAATAAAATTTAAATTCAGTCAAATGCGTCATTTTATGACATTACACTGTTTATACGATAAAAAAGCTTGTTGCGAGATTACTTGTGTAGATTTAATTAGGTAGGTAGGCACCTATTTGCATAAACAATAGATAAATCCCTTAACAGCTCCATGCCCTAAAAATATTCTAGGGTCAAAGTACTTGTCAAGACAAATCAAATGGGCCCAAACACGATATGATTGCGCCATTTGGTAACAGAGTTCCCATGGCCACCTTCCGTCTCCATCATCAGATCAGCTCCAAGTCAAAAAAAATATTGCATTGTCATCTAACTTACATACGTATGCAAAATTTCAGCTCAATCGGAGAACGGAAAGTGGGTCAAATTCAAGCCGACATTTTTGACGCGAACCATGATACATACATACAAATACAGTGCAAGTTGAATAAAAGCTTTTAAAAAGACGATCTTACTGTACTTTTTACCTAATATGCAAGTACCTACCTAGAGTTCACATGAAATAGGGAAAGGTTAAGGATCGTAAAAATATAGTCATCCATTTAAAAAAGCACCGCATACATTTTTGTTGAATTAATCAGAGCAAAAACGTTAAAAGGTGACCCTGAGGCGCATAATACGGAATCGCTCTCAAGCAAGGCATGTCGGTCGGCTCGATAATAAAACATACTTTGGCCCAGCACGAATGACGTAATCATGTTTAATTAAAAAACGTTTCGGGCTATATTACCGGATAAAGGTGCTTGCACACTTTGCGCATCATCGGGTGAGTTTCCTGAGTGTCACGGTTCTTGAGTGTTAAGAAGTAATTATGAGACAAAGAAATTATGATAGACAAAGTTCAGCAAAAGTTGCTGATATACGACTATGAGATGTTGACGTTTGATTTTTTAGTAATCGACGACTTTACTTTCATATTATTTGTAGAAATTATACAGGCTAGTAGATGATATCTCATTAGCCACTCAAAGGTCCACTGGTTCATCCATTCCACTTTCCACAGTAATATTTTTTCATAGGTTTTGAACTTTATCTCGATGTGGGTAGATTGAAAATTGCGGGCCGTGGACTTTGGATGGGCATACGAGTACTTACACTATGTCTGGGAGCAAATAAGGAAATGAAATCTTAGCCTGATATTTGAAGATGTCATCTTTTTATGAAATTCATCATAATATAATTTGATACGATGACATCTTATGTGGCGGCTCCTTAACTAGATAACTCCGAGTTGATTAACTCGACATTTTGCCGCTCGCTCGTAAAAAACGCGGCTGAAATAACGGCGCACCTTCAACAGGGTTAGGGGTGATGCACACTTGGTGACGATAAAGTCTGTGAGTCCTTTGAGAGTGACACTGAACCTTTAATTTTAGTCATGATAATTTCTTTAAAAAACATATTGTCACGTTTCATTTATAAACTGGTAATGGTATTGGCAGATGATTCAAAAAATTTCATGTTGGTAAGGTGCCTTTTTACTTTACATTTCAATGAAAACTACAAAAGAAAACATTTTGATTTAGATGTTCAAAGCGTAAACTGATGTTAAAATAACGAATATTTGCCTTAAAATTGTTTTCGACAACATAAGCTGACGTAAAGACAAACACGTTACACAAAGTAAGAGCAACAATCAAACAACAATCGTAGCATGCAACCAACCGTATAGGTTCAGTCAATTGAACGTACTCGCTGTATGTTTTACATCTCCGCTTCGCGCCACTGACTGACAACTTGACAAGTCTGATGGGCGTGACAGGCGTGACAGGCGCAAGTGTGCAATCTCACTAACATAATATTAGGTAGAGTGTTAAAACAATTTTCAGGAGACGTTTTATGACCATTTTTAAATGAGCAACGCAACGAAAAACTGGAGGTTTTTTTTGCTATCTTATCTTTAGGCGCGTTCCATTTTGTGCTTAGTGGTTGTGGGTACGGCGAGGACCCAAATAGGGTAAGATATGCGGATTTGCAGGCTACAATTTGGGCGTACAATTCTTGAAAGATATATTTCAATTTGTAGTAAAATGAGAAGAGATGAGAGGAAGATGGTAATAGATCGTGTTTCTGATATCTTCAAATTGATGTTTAACCTAAATAATACTATTATATTTTATTATCTTTAAAAATGGTGTGGTCTTATTTGTGCTTACAAATATAGTAAGAAGACAAGTTATAAGAAAAAAGTTGCGGATTATTTCAATATAAAAATTGTTTAAATTCATTTTTATAAGGTAAGAGTTTACCCGAACGTCACGTTTTATATCTTTTCGAAACGTAAGAAATAGCATGCAAGCCTCGAATCACAAAACTCAAACTTGCATGCAAAACCAGACTTAAGAATTTAAAAACTCACGTGACTCTTGGCTATTGAACAATTGAAACAGTAGGTAGCTGTACAGCTAAAGGAAAAATGGTTTAAAACTTTAAATAGTAAAACTATGTTAAGTAATTAGGATACAACCCTATCCTAGCAGCACACAGAGCATTATTTAATGGTATTTTGATCATCTTCAGCATCGTTAAAATATTAACAGGATCGCAGTTTTTATACCTTTGAAATCAGACCGAATCGACGATGCCTCCTCTGGTTTGAATCCTGGCCGAGGAAAGAGATAAAAATCGCGGGTTTTGGATGTTTATATGTTCCCACAATAAAGGGTACCCTAGTCTGGGGTCAGAAGCATTAAGTGCCTAAAGATAGTGCGTCGCATATTAGTTTTTGGTTTCAGCTCCATAAACCTACAATTTATCACTGTACCTATCAAAACATCCCCCCTCCTCCTCCCCCCCACGCACACACACGCAAGCACACAATTTTACTTTTTCAACTATTTATTTACAAGTATATAACACCAAATTACAAGCACACAACCTACACGCACGGGACACACCTGACATAAGTAAGGCACTCATGCTGTTTTTTGGTTATTTTTCTTTAATTTTCTTCTTTTTGATTGCATAGGTTGTTTATATAATTAAATCCTTGATTGGCCTCATTTTAAGATCACTTTTTAAGATAACATGTAAGCATGGCTGTGGATTTTCGTTGATATATAAAATAAAATAAAAATAAACATTGATAAACAACACAACAAATATAGCCTCAATATTCATAACCACCATGTTTAAACTAAGGTCATCCAACACTAACTTTGATTGACACTAGTCACTACTTATACAATATGTAACCGTTCCTAAGGGTACCGTCCTTGGTCCCTCATTTGGCAGCAGAATAGACAATGGACTTGTCTAAATAGAATTCTGTGGGTTGCTATGAATATTTTAATTCGCCAGTTTATCAGTTCTATCATTGTTATAACATGGGTTCGAAATTCTCTAATATTATTATTACTCAGAAGTAACTAGTGGCTCCGTGAGCTATAGACCTTGCGAGCGACGACACCGGGAATCAGATTTTTTTTTTAAATATTTTCCATATCCTCACTGCTCACATCGTACTTAAAGTGTATCGGATGAACAGATATAATTATTATAAAAACAAATAAGCCGAATGCATTTTCTTTCAATAACACATACAAACTTATGTATGTATGTACCTGGTTACGTACATGGAGTATGAAAGTAGCCTCACCAATAACTTTGTAAACTACATTTTGCGATCTGAAATAAAACCTTTTGTTTTTTTACTAAACTATATAGTCTGTGTCATTCTCACGGTCTTTACTCGTAAATCCAACGAACGACACCTCATTTATTAATATCCGACGAGCAGTTTGGGTTCTGGTGTATTTTTTTTACATTTTAAAACCCCATATCTCAGTCATTTAAAATAAAACAAAAACTGAATCGACAAAAAACTATTTAATTATCCAACCTGCTCACAAAATTTCACGAGAATCAGTTGAGAAATGCGACATGTAGAGAACAACCGGACAGACAGACATACGAAAGCATTTTTGATGTCCAATCCTGAAACGGAGACGCTTCGCTCGCTCGATCAATTACTCTAACCGCTTTCAATCACGCGCCCTTTTGGTGACTTTATTATGTGGATTTCAGTGAAGGGGCAAACCTTTATGAATGAGTAAAACCTTACGGCCTGGCTGTCAGTCATCATAGGGAAAACCGTAAGTGCACATCGACCAAGCTTTCGCGTACATGTTTTGAATATTCTCACACGAAAGGGGAAAAATGTGTCTACATTTGACCCCTCCCCCTCCCCCCCTCCATTGTAGCCGGGGGGTAGATTCCATACGTGTATGTGGTACAGGGTGATTTGCAGTTGCATTGTACTGTTTCTTTTTTTGGGCAAAATGTAAAACATTTTGCGTGTTCCCTAGGTCTATTGAATTTTGCTGAAAGTACAAAAATATCGATAGAAATGGAGGCTTTTCAATTTGAGTGGTGTTTGGTTCTCTTTAGATAAAATATGCAATACGAAACAAAAGTGTTATGCATTTATCCACGTGGAGGTGCAGACGTACAGGTGATGAATAAATAAAGTTTAATTTTGGACATGAGTAGCGTATATTCGTCAATTCGTGTGATATGTGGAATTTTACTGTCAGAAGATATAATAATTCATAATTTTATTATTTCTTTATTGCACACAATTAATTTCAAGGACAAAAGGCGAGCTTATCTCTAAAAAGAGATCTCTTCCAGCAAACCAAGTTCCGATGAGAGAGTTTGATATATCAGCAGGAGCTTGATTTCATAGAATCGTTTCCATGTATAATACCAACTGGACAAGTGGACAAGGACAAATGCTTGAAGACGCTTTATTTTAGATGCATTCACTCAGCACAATATTTCCACAAACAAGAGGCAGCCTGTATTTGAATATACCACACCCTATTCGTACATTCCTAAGCAGGCCCTCGTTTGACGTCGAACACCGAGAGATTCTGACTGACACACGATCCAAACAAGCAGAGGAACGTACATGTAATATGTATATGTATTCAGCACAAGAGTTTAATACTACGAGTACATAATGTACATCTTACATAATTAATTGCATGTAGCCTGGCGCAGTCATCTTCTGTGTAGAGTTGTTATTTTCACGAGTACAATGGAGATCCACACTGCCACTTTATCCCTGCAGAGGGCGCATCATCGGTACGGCCAGGCTGAACTGTCATCAACTGTCATTCCCGTACAATTGAACCGTTTTTCTGTGGTTTATGATAAATTTTCAACACATTTCACTAATATGCCTCTTTGTGCCGTACCAGGATGTGATAAAAATGGGGTTCATCTATTTCCCAAAAATCCCGACCTGAAAAAGCGATGGGAGAAAGCAATTCGGAGAAAAAACTTCGTTGCAACAATGCACTCGAGGATATGCAGAGACCAATAAAACTAAAATTAAACCCCTATAAAACTAAAATTAACTACAAATCTGTTCTTAGCAAAAACATAAACAAAGTTTGACATTGACATGGACGGACCGCTACTAGCGCCATCGACGGATTTGTTTTGCCTGTGGATCGCCATTGGTAGATTATGTTCCAAAAACTGGGCTAGACGTGGACATGCGAATGCATCCGCACAAACGGGCGCAATCAGCCACTGAATGGATACCTTCCTTAGTACTTGCACTTGTTTCTAGTCCTGTGTGTTCTTTGGTGACTTCATCAGCGTTGAGCTATACTCGAAAAGGTTGTTCAACTTTTAGGTACGAGATTAGTGATTCGAGTGCGGCGGCGCGCGGCGTTTGGTCAGCATCAAGGCCCCCGATTCTCGCGCTATTGAGGTCATCTCCCTAGTCGAGATACAGGTATTGAAATCGCCAAAATCCGTCGAAAACGGTCTCGATTTATATTTATTTCGATCGTAAACGGGTCGAGGTATCTCGGTTGGTCGTAAGGCTGGTCGTGAGAATAGCTTTTTCTTGTTTTACTCAAAATCGATATTTCGTTTCGACCATGGACATGACCCCCCGGTGCTTTGGTAAACCAATGTTCGTACGTTATTTTTTTAATGCTGAATCGAGCAGTTATAGCATTTGGTTGAAAAACCTATGAGAGAAAACATTATTTTTCAACCTTGATATCTAGAGTTCCTACCACCTTAATCTTCCGATATGAAACATAATAGACGATAAAATTTTCAAGTACCTGATGCGATTTCATTAAGTTGTGCTATACGAATTAATTTAGCTGGTTAGTTTTAACAGGGGGCTAGCCTACTGCAGATATAATAAAGGTTTCATTACGACACAGTAATATAACGTTTATTATAACCACATTATTAATGTGAGCATACATCAAATCAGTTTGTAAATTGTTTAATTATATTCCCACGACACAGGCTTTCCTAGCGTGGGGGTCGCCGACAATTCAGTATGTTTTTCTATTTTTTTCTAAATTATTAAATATATAAAATAAAAAAACATCTTTTTCATCGTGCGCACTACGAGTCATTGATTTTTAAAAGATCGAGTCATCAAGGAAGCAGGCATCGACCTAATCAACCTAGACTATTCGAGGTCAAAAACCACGAACGTGTGACATTCGGTGTCTGCGCAATTTACTTTATCTAATTGATTAATTACTTTACAACATATTAAGTGTTAAAAATATCTCGAAAATTCTTTAAAATCTTTATAGCTGCTGGGTTGGGCTGGGGGGCATTTTTCGCGCTATCGAGATCGTCTCCATGGTTTAAATATCGATATCGAGATATTGTGTATCAAAAACAAAAACAGGTAGGTATTCACGATCCGCCTTTACGACCGATTACTCATTCATAACCGATAGAATTCGAACCGTTATCGATCGTAATAAATATGAATCGAGATCGTTTAAGGTTAAAAGAAGAGAATAGAATGCTTATGAGAATAAAGTCAAAATTCTTCGTGAGATGGTTCATCTATATGCCGAAAGACATCTCGACCATGGAGAGCATCCTGTCACGCAAAATGGAGTATTGAACAATTCACTATGTGCCCACGTGCCCATTTTGGGCACAATTGAGCTTCTGCCATGCCAGCCCATATCGCTACGCACAATTACAAAAAAATATAAGTATACCGATAAAAAGTTTAGTTATGAGGTACTTTTAAGAAAAGATAAATTAATCGAAACATTGAAAATTAAGGTAATTTTTCACCGTATAAAAATATCCCGAAGGCAAAGATAAAGCGTCAGTTTAGTGTGATTAATTATTATTATATCAGGTAATTACGAAATTTGTACCTCGCTCAGGCATCGAACTGGCGACCGCTACTGGGGTCAACAATCCTCCATGACATTGAGTCATTCGGCCAAATCGGTGCAGCAATTTTTAACACAACCTTGAACCTTAAACAGGAGGGGTAAGAGTCAGATTTGCGAAGTGCATTGGATGGTAACGGAATAGGATTTAGGCTGGTTTTTGTTGCTAGTGTAATGTAGTGACTATGACTGTTGCTATGCAAATAAAAGTATAATAAGTAATAAGTATTTTTGTTAAATGCGCGTAGATACAGCCTGGCTAGAGAGAGAGTGATAAATATTCATAAATCTCTAGTTTATTACTGAGGTATTAAAGACGTTTAGTAAATGCAGTTCATTAATGTCCCCACCGGAGGGCACAGGTCTTTACCCGGATACGAGTAAGATTGAGCCATACTCCACCCCGCTGGCTCAGTGCGGGATGGCGGAGGGTTTTTTACGACTACTACATGCTACCAAGTAGTGATAATAGTGAAAGACGTTTAGCTAAAGGATAAACAAAAATACACACCATCATGCCTTTTTTCTTTTTCCATACTGGCACTATCATCCCGGAACGACAAAGAGAATAGAATAGATTTTCTAACATCTTTTCTCAGATCAATGAAACTCCCAAGCATCTTTTATCGCAAATACTTTTTTATGACAAACTCTGATTAACAAACCTCTTTGCTGTGAAATCTTCAAATTCTTCTTTTTATTTTTTCAAAACAAATGAAGCTCAAGTTTGTGTGTGAAATTTTTGACGATCAAAATTTTGCATTGCAGTAAAATTCGTGTGGAGTAAACTCAATTGAAAATGTGCTAAAATCGATTGAAAAAGTGGTCTCCGTATTGGTCTTGCTTGCATGAATTGTCCGTTTGCGGTTCGTGGTCTTAAAACTCAGGTTTTGTGGGGTTCCCTACTTGAAAACGAATGCCGTAAGCACGAAAAACACATGCTCGAAAACTATATCTCGACAGTTTACAATCTCGATGCATTTTTTAGTTCTAAAGTTGTAGGGTTTGTTCTGTGGTTGGTTCCTTGTTGGTTCGTTGCTCTGATCTATTTTTATAGGATGACTTGCTTAGGCAAACGACTTGTAATATTGTAAAAAGTGCTATTGTTTTTTACGCAGCTACTTTTATAGCCCCGTGTAACTTATTCTTCGTGTGTTTTTTGTTAGTGATTAAATGATTCGTCATACTAGTGTCTCGCATATCCCCAAAGAGACGAAAAATTTTTGCGTCAGTTGAGCATCACGCTTTAGTTTTCCATGTTTCTTATCCAAACGGGGTGGCAGAAGCAAAGTTGCGTCCACCTTTAGCCAGTTAATATCTAAAAAAACCAACTGTCTAGCTACCACGCTTCATGAGATACAGCCTGGTGACAGACAGACGGACGGACGGACGGACGGACGGACGGACAGACAGCAAAGTCTCAGTAATAGGGTCCCGTTTGGCACCCTTCGGGTACAGAACCCTAAAAAACATTCATACAAGGAGAATGCTCACAATGTATGGGAAAAAATCCAAGCCCGGCCCGACAAAAACGAAATATACCTATCTGAAAATGTTGTACTGTATACCTACATTATATATTTATCAAAAGAATTTTAAAGAATTTCATATGCTTAGGTTGTGTTCTTAGATTATATACAAACATAGAGTAAATAGTCTAAGGTTGTGTTTTACCTATTGAAGTTCTGCAGGCACTCATACAAAAACTTCATATATTTAGTTAGTAAACATTGAATTTATTCATTCTTTTACAATTACGATTCGTAAATATAGAACAAAAAGCAAAAATAAAATAAAAAAGGTTTTCTTTGCTTTATCTTACATCACCCCGGCCGGGAATCGAACCCGGGACCCTTCACGTAGTAGGCAAAACTACACTAAACATAGCCGCAAAGCCACAGAATGTTGTAGTTCTGCCTACTACGGTGCGAGGAGTCCCGGGTTCAATTCCCGGCCGGGGTGGAAATAAGTTAAGCAAAAGGAATATTTTGTATCTTTTTTTTATTTATTGTTGTTCTATATTTTATAGTTTTTATTGTGAAATAATGAATAAAATCAATGTTTACTAACTAAATAGTAGTGAAGTACATATTTCTATGAGCGCCTGCAGAACTTCAATAGGCAAAAACACAACCTAAGCATACGAAATTCTAACTAATTATTTTTGATAAATAATATACTAATTAACACAACATTTTCAGATATATTTCGTTTCTGTCAGCCTTGGTTTTTTTAGCATTCTCCCAAAAGCACTTGCATTTGAATAATTGCTTTCATCCACTGAAATGCACTGAAAACAGGGAAAACATATTCTGCATTTTTTATTATTGTATACTGTCTTCAGTGCTTGGTCGAATTTATTATAGAATGGAAGATTCTACAATAAATTCGACCAAGCACTGAAGAATAATGTACTGAATTCGCGCTCCTGAAATCTGAATGTAAAAAACGAAGGCATTGACTTGAAAAGCTCGTTAGAAATAAATTGGAGTGAGCCAAAATCTATTATTATGGTAAAGAGTGCACGTGTTGGTCCCCTTGAGTATAGCACTCTTTGCGATATAGTTAATTGTTGTACAATAAGCATTGGTAACATAATTTTTCACCTTATTACTGATTCTGAATAACCACAAATTCTCAAAATTTTCTCTGACTTCAAAAAGGAAGTTATTTTTTCAATTCAATAGTTAAGAATTATTTAATATTTATAAACAGTTTTAAAATCCTCATAATGTTAAATGTTAAAGATTTTTAACTTGTTCTAGCAGGTCTTGTATTCACTTAGTGTTTTCTGACGTCTCTTGTATATTGTTAAATACGTTGGCGTATCTTCTAATGCCATCTTTTGTAAACCATTCCAACTTATTTAGGTTGTTTTAATTTTATTTAGCGGTGGTCAACCCCCTTATTAATAAAAAGTTTTATTCCGGAAGTAAAGTAAATCCGGGAGTAATTACGGGACAGAGCTAGAGAGCTCCCAGATTCACTTTATTCCCGGAGTATAACTTTTAAATAATAAAGGGGTATAAAAGTATTGGTGGCCGTAAATTATTTAGTTTCTTTTTTTTAAAGGTTTAAAAGCATTTTTTTCAAGTAGACGTACGTAATCAGCGGGTTTGAGTTTTTGTGCATTTCCTGCGAGTCACCTATAAACACTGTTCTGTCGTTTTGTATATCGAGATACTTGAATTGGACTCAGGGTATGGGGAAATGGGAATAGGTTTTTCTATTTTCAGTCTAGTACCAATGTTATAAAAACTTGATAACTTTTACCATCGTTTTTTTTGTGCTATCAACATTGGTTCATTGGCATATACAATGATATGAATGTTAGTATCTATCATTATTAAAAACTTTACCGGGTTAACAAATCGTCGTAAACGAAAATAAGTTGTTGGTCTTCCTTACTATATTCTGATTGGTGTAACGAAGGCCAATTATTTTAAAGTCGTTTGCGAACACAATGATACAAATGGATTGTTATTCATAATTATTGATACTTCATTCCTCAAAGAGAATTCTGCGTTGAATGTTAGAAAGAAAGAAAAAAACGGCTGATAGAAAAAATAATAGATATGTTACCAGTATCAAAATCACAATTGAAGACGAAGCAAAAGCTTAAAGTTTTGTTGCAATTTTATTACATTTTCATTTTTCTCACAAATCGTCGGCATTTTATTACAACGAAAACTGTTCTTTGCGCCCCGAGTAATAAAGACCATTGGAGTTGAAAGGCTAAAGTTGGTAAGTGCAGTGTCTAGAAATGATTTTGACAGGGAGAATGTTTGGATTCAAGTCAATTGGAAAACTGTCATGCACCGAGAAAAACGTAAAATGTAAGCGCGATTGTTCATGTGCATTGAGGTAGGCAGAGCTTGTAGAAATATTTAGAGAACTATTAGTTTGTCGACGAGACTTACGTCCGACAAATACAGAGCCCGTTAACAATAAAGTAAGTTAACTTTGGCAATTCTAATGTATTATGGAGTTGTCAGAGGTAATTTGAGTCCACTAAGTTTACTAGTCGAACTAAGGCCCTATTTGAAAATTCAGGATAAAGTCTATATCACGGATAAATTAGGTACCTTTTTTTTGCGTAAAATTACGGTTTATCTATCTGATAAGGTTTATTCGGACAGTGTGAAACAGGCCATAAAAGCCACCATATTGAGTCAATGAGTCTTCGCTTTCTTTGTGAAAAGTCAGTTGTCAGTGGTCAACCTTAATCAAGTACACTTACGCCACTTCTTTTCGTAATTGGGTTGGCATACCCATTAAATGGCCTACCGATAGCATTGGAACCTTTAGTTTATTTATACAGCGCCGGTTTTAGAATCTATACAGAAAGTCAGATCGTTTCTACCTCATCATTTGAAGGAGTTTCCTTTCGCTGCGCTATTCGAGTGTTCTTGTAGGATATTTTTCCATTTTCGCATGTTAGACAAATTCCTTGTATTTTTGTGCCGACTAGCATTGAGAGGTGCTGGTGAAAGTATAATTGTGTATAGCATTGTTCAAACTTTACATCAAAAACAATAAATCGATATAATTCTGTGCTTCTTTCACCCCCTATGCAAGATGCTGTCGTTTTTTTTTTGTAGATACCTCAGCCCATTTTTTTATAACACTGTCAATGACAATTTTTTAAAGCCTTTTTAGGTATAACACACTGAACTGTTTTGCCGGTTTGATCAGAGCAAATTGATTTTCCACTTCTTTACACTGATCGGTCGCTCGGCCAAAAATGTAGGTATAGAGATGTCAAAAATTAATTTGCCATAACGAAATCGGTGTAGACAAAGTTGTACAGAATGATGTTCCTAATAACTCCTCAGTTTTGTTTGCCCCTATAACCCCGCCAAATAGTTTTGCGTCTGTCAGTTGGCTTTGAGGGGGATTTATTATTTTTATTATTGTTCTCCACGACTTCTCGCCTTGTTCCTTAGCTTATGACTCCGCGAGGGCGGGAATAGAAAGAATTACTCGCTCCCGCGTATAAAAGAAAATGCGTTATTAAATCCCCATTTTTTGGATGAACTCAATCCCTCTTCGTTGCTTTTGGAGTGTGAAAATGTTCAGATTGTTTTCGTCAATAGAAGATGCCATTTGCAAGATTTCTTTTTGTAATATGTACTCTACTCCTGCTAAGCGGTCTCTGGTTTGTTAAATCCTCGGTTTTCATTTGTGAAATTGTGATTATAATTATTGGTCTATTTTGTAGTAGGTGGCCTAGTAATACGACACTTAAAATAGCCTATTTAATAGTAAATTTAAATATCTAGGTACCGAATAAGTTTTATTAGTAAAATAAAAAAACAGCCGTGGAGAAATCAGTTACAGTGTGTCAGTGGTATAATTTTCCCTTCAGAGCGTTTCGTAGCCAGATATCGGCGCTACCAAATGGGAAAATAAAATCCTATTTAGTAGCTGGCTACGAAAAGAGACTTATCTTTACTGATATGGCTGACGACACATCGTAAAATGTCGATTCATTTTGTAATATGATTAAAATTTCTGGAAAATTTGGATTATTTTTACCAATGAAACGGTTGAATCTTGAATGCCAGCCTTCTAAATTATTAATTCTCCTAAAAAATTTTCCTTTGCAGCACCATGAGCACTTCATGAATTCGTCATTCTTCATCCACTGTTTACAAAAATATAAGTAAAAATTGTCTATCTCAGTTGATGTCTTCGTTCTGTATTGTTTTGTATATATTGGAACCCTTCATACTCTACCCTCATGGGTAACAAGGCTAATGAAGCACACCGTACCACGTCTTCGGCCTACTCTCGATTTAAGTTTTAGCTCTCGTGCTTTTTTCCAAAGATTCCTAATGAGGGTGTTGATTGCAAACTGGCGTTTATTCAAAGTTTTTACATAAGTCATAAAAAAACACTACGGAAAGAAAAGATGGCCAGTGAATCGGCGACAGAGGTGATACAGCCTTTTACATATCATACAGCCTTTTAATATCTGGAAATATAGGTTAATCAAAGAAGCTTTTTTCCCCTTTTGTTTTCTTATTTTATATCAAAGTTAAGTTCATTCCCCTTTAGACCGTTTCGCAGCCAGCTACTTAAAGGCGAGAGCTGGCTTCGGAAAAGGGGTGGTGAAGATAAGTCTCGTTTCGTAGCCAACGACACGGTCCGAAAGGATAATTTCATAATAATGAACATTTATAATAATTTATGAGATAGTGGTAAGTTAACATCTTATAATATTATATGCTGATTGTAATGTAGTTCTAAGTTTCCCTAAAGGTCTGCCAAATCTAGCCCAGACCATTGAGATCATCAGTCCACTACAAGCTGCAATCAGATTATTTCTATTTCCCAAAACAGTACCATTAGAACATCAGCACACTCAATACCCATTACTGTCGTAGACCCCGACCACACACACCGAATAGTTAGGCCTCGTAATTCTGATCGCGTGCATTCGCCGTGAATTGAGCAACGGAATAATTTAATATTAGAGCTGGTATTGGGCCGTTCGGGGCGGGCTAGCTGTGGCGAATTTATTTTTACGACATTCATTTTCTTTAGACTTGTTGCTTTCTGGGATATTTTTTATAGGAAGGCACTATTTTTTGTTACAAGAAATGAAGGTTAGGGTACAAACTTGTCGACGAGATGCATTTCTGATTATACGGCTCGAATGACCATGTTTAGGATTCATGAATTCAAAGCCTAATTTAAAAAAATAGTCTTGTCGGTAATGTGAAGTTTATAAGTCCACTTTTACGAAGCTCTCCCAATAGAAGGATACAAGAAGGTATTTAAAATAATGTTGAAAAGCAAATATTTCAGTTTCAGAAATTCATTGGCAATGGAAGTTTAGTTTAGTTTGCTGCGGAAACTATCACTTTTTTTTAAATACCTTTCCTAAACGTCGTAGATACGTCAGTGACCAAGTAAGATTCGCGTCAGCTAGTTCGGCCCCCGCCCATCGCACAAAAGATTTGAGTGGAATAGAAGATTTATAACCGAAGATAATGCAAGTTTTACGACGTGTTTGTGTATCGGTCTATACCAGGCAACGAGTAATTAGAGTGGAGGCGCCACATGCACTTACCCTCTGTCGAAATACTAGTGTTTAACACCCGACGTAGCTTAAGCTTGCCCTTGGTTCATATTTATTTATTTTTTATGTTAACTGGGCCTATAACTTGTGTTTTTATTGGCAAAAAGGCCAACTGTTTTATTAAAATTTAATTTTTTTTGAAATCAATGTAGTACAGTCGAGTTCATTAATATATGAGCAAAGGCTTCAAATATAAATGTACATGGAATGGTATATTACTCTACCAGACACAATAAAAAAATAATTAACCATTTTTGTTTGACTTGGCTGGTTTTGATATTTAACGACTCAAGTTTTGTAAATAATTGAAACAAAAAGTAAACTTTAGAAAAAACCGACCTCCACAAACCCTATTTGATTAGATTGAGTTTAATACAAACTGTAACCCCTTATCCCCCCCCCCTTGGGGAATTAATTTTGTCAAATCCCATATCAGTGCTACCCCACGCTACTAAGGAACCCCTGTACAAAGTTTCATGGCTCTAGGTCCACCGGTTTAGGCAATGCGTTGCCTGCCCGTCAGCCGCGCATTGTATTTGTACCTAGTATTGAGCAGATCTGGTGGCCATATTATGTGGTCTTCATCAGCAGTTCCACATCACAATATTATGCTTACCATGTGCATTTGCACGAGTTATTATGAAAAACACAAAAATCACTATATGTCTGCCTATAATATTTGAAGAGTTCCCTTGATTTCTCCAGGATCCCATCATCAGATCCTGACCTGGTGTCAATGGGACCAATGGGAAGGTAAACCCTTTCAAACAAAAAAATAATTTTCTAAATCGGTCCATCCGTTTAGGCGCTATCGGGGGATAGACATAAAAAAAAAATATATCCGGACGAATTGTAAACCTCCTCCTTTGGGAAGTCGGTTAAAAAAATGTGCATATTTTAAATTGCTTTTTAAACTCCAAGTAAATATTGAAGCGAGTGATGGGTTTTTTAATCGGTAGGCGCTTCCAGTTTTTCTTATTCTGAGACACCGTGGCGTAACGTATTGATATCGTTACGATCGATCGCTAATAAAGAGTTCAAATCACAACGGCACGTCGTCGGTGTTTGATTGTTAATGCCAGTGATTTTATGTCGTTACAGCTGAGATGGTTGATCTTCCTCGATTTTCGTACGACCTGTGCTCCTCGGTGGTGTTAACTATTTTAATAGTTTCAAGGGTTCCGTACCCGAAGGGTGCCAAACGGGACCCTACCTTCCGCTGTCCGTCTGTCCGTCTGTCACCAAGCTGTATCTCATGAACCGTGATAGCCAGACAGTTGAAATTTACACAGATGATGTAGGTTTATGTTGCCGCTATAACAACAAATACTAAAAAAAACAGATAAATGTCAAAGGGGGCAACAACAGACGTTTTTTTTTAGATAATGGTCCGACTCGCACATGGCCGGCTATTATAGCCATTTTGCTAGGTTAGAGGAAAAAGGGATATTTTTTTAGGAATGCACATTTTTTATTGATTTGTGCTAATAGACAGGACCTTTACTAATAAAAACTAAATGTGCAGGGTGTGTACGGGCGGTGGAACGGGACAGAGCTCTATGAAACAAACTTTGAATTTAATCGAAGTTAACTAACAAATAAACTTCTTTAAAGTATTTTTCAAAATGCAACGACGACAATATGCTCAGATGAACAAAATTACACATAATTTTGTACAATTTTGTCTGAGGGTTGATTGGCGGCCATTGCGGTTTATTTTGTTTTAAATGAGGTTTTATTACCTTGAATTACTCTTATTTGCAAGTAAACTTAATGTTTTATTGTACGATAAACGACTTAATTCTCTAATGCTGGCAATTGTGGCTCGCGAAGTAGGCATTTATATTATCGTGTTTTGATTAAAAGATTGTATATTCTGACGGATTTCAAAATAATCTAGTCTAAACTAGGCCATAGCCAAGTAATAAAATAACAGATTGTTACTTGAAAACCTGATTTAATACAAATAGTTTATTTTTTATTATTATTAATGTAGCTTTTGCCCGCTGTTTCCTTAGCGTGGATATTTTCCCTAGATTTTATGCCTACAACAATGGGTTTGTTGAAATCGATTTGTTCGGTAGCTCCTTGCATTGTATAAAAAAAGATTTAAGAAAGCACTTTGGTTTGTAAATGTATTGTGTTTATTTTTATGTTTATTTTTGTTTTGGTTCTATGATTCCAGTGTAAAATATGTATTTTGGATACTTAGTTAATTAAGGGAACTATTAGGTCTACATTTAAGAATTTAATCTTACTAAATTAGTTTATGACTGTTTGTTCCTAAATAATAAATCGCTGGAATAAATGATGGTGGATGATTATATGTTAATAAAGTCTACCTGAGTTATAAAATGTAATAATTCAGATTTTGTATAAATGGTTCATCAATTTCGCTAGGCTCAATAATGTCTTCCTCTTCTGCATCGTAGTTATCAAAATTTCTTTCATAATCAGACTCGGAACCATTCGTAAAAGTTCCAAGCATATCAGAAAAGTTGTGTTTTTTTTTAATAATAACTTCTATCTTTGCGCTTTCGAAAAAAAAAAATGTGGTTTCTCTTCCTTTTGTTCACTGTTTTTTTATAATATTTCCTTAACTTTAAAATAATTTCTGAGAGGTTCGGTTTGCACGACAGATATGACATAAAATAGCGCTTATTAGGGCCAACAAGTATATTCAATTCATTGTATGGTTCCACTCTTCTACTGCATTATTCGTGGCGTGTCTTTCTTTGTAACAGCAAAACAATGACACTACTCTTGGTTTGAGCCACTGCTTCTCCATGTTTATTTTAAAATCTTTTATTTTGTCTATATCTGGAGCAATATCTTGAAGAGCTCACCACGCTTCCGGTACTTTATTTGCTGGTAATCGAGCTAGGCATAATATGACGAGCGTAACGATTTTTTTTCAGCAATTGACTCGATGGAAAGGTTTTTGCCTTGCGCCAAATAGCATTCGTAAAATGATAAGACTGCCTCCTTTGATTCGCAATGACAATCCTGACCGACATTCACTTTCACAAAATATCTCTTGGAGCCTATGATTGTTTTAAGATTCTTTATTGTTCATATCATACTCGTAGCAAAATCTTTACACAACTCGAAAAAAAATGCATGAAGTGCAAGCGCATGCTGTTTTTTTTATTTTTTGCCAAGATGCCATCAAGTTCATAATAATAGTCGTTAAATAGGTTCTTTGTTCATTTTCGAGACGAATGTCAAGATGGAAAACCGAAAGGAATCTCTCGGTGGCTTAAGTACGCAACATACTCTCAAATATGCTGCTGCACCTCCCTGATCAACACCGTATCAATTCGTTCCGGTCATTTTGGGCAAAAAAGTAGCCTGGTCGCTGCCTTTATCGACATATTTTCACAAATGTTTAATTGCTTCTATGCTACTGCAGGATTCTAGAGTTTTGAATGCCCAAGTGAGTACTGGTGCGGAAGAACCCACTGGTTGTTCTCTTCTACCGTCTCACTACGCATTCGAATCGAAGCTGTAGAGTCATCCACACTCAGACTTCAATCTCTTGGGAAAGTTTTTTGAGCAACGACCATTCATCATACACGGTGACTGAGGAAGGCGCCCCGCATGGTCATGAATCATATGAGATTTAACAATATCATAAAAGAGAGAATCTGTTGCCATATTTGGAACTTCGATGCTAATGACTTCATCCGTTTGGTTAGGCCTGTTTTTTTCTTCTAACCAAAGGGCGATGTATCAGTTACGAGATCTTCACGACATCTTCGGTTGAATTCAGCAGCCTATTTTTTATTATTTTCCTGACAAGGACATTTTCGATATTAATATTTAACGTAAAATAGATCCGTTTTTCATTTTCGAGATGAAGGTCAAGGTGGAAAACCGAAGGGCATCTCTCGTGGGTTGAGTATCTTTGAATACGCAACTCCGATATGCTGATGTGCCTCCCTGATTGATACGGTACCAATTTATTTCAGTCATTTTGACCAGCTAAGGTCTGGCTTGACATATTTGGACAAATATTTAATTACTTCTACGCTACTGCAGAACTCCACATTTATATGAGTTTTATATGACCGGGTGAGTACCGGTGACTAAGGGACAACCTGCCGGTTGTCCACTTCTACCGTTTGGCCACGCATTCGAATTGAAGCTCTGGAGCCCCCATCAAAATATTTTCCACGACCCAGAGTAATCTTTCCAAAATTTTCTCTTAAATCTGTCTTTGTTCTTTCGACAGTGTAGGTTGGTGCTAAGATATCTATAATGACATGCGAGAATGGCGGTGTCATATAATGTTTCGGCAGCATATTTCAGGTTAACAACTGCATTGCTTGCACGAGGGCTAGGCAAGTCATACTGTGCAGTTGTATTTCCACCGATCGAAAAAACTATTTCCTGTATCTTGAGTAGACAATTATTTTTAATTTGTGACCGGTTTACATCCAGATCTACTTCGGGCATTGCACTAGTCATGCTACGGAGTAAATCTTCTGCAAACTTGTCACGATACTTGAGCCACAATTCATTAGCATCTGAAAAATTGCAAAAGAATACATGATCGCAAATAAGTGCCTTAGCATAGGACCACTTTAACAAAGGCTTGCTTCTTCCAGGGTTTGATCCCAAAGTTAGTCACCTCCAGCAGGTGACTCGTTGCACATGCTGCTTGGAACGTCGGGTGTTCTAGAGGCACATCATCAACTGTCCTCAGATCTGCAAACGATGTCGGTCCGGATACTGTGTGGAGCATGCGCAGGTTTGTTAGGATACACGATGTAAACTCCACCCAAGGTATTTTCTTTAAAAAAACACCGCTGTGATCTTTTACGGGAACTCCACGACGTCTTCGGTGAAATTCACCAGACTTGTTATTTTATATGAAGTAGGACGGCACTTCTTCATGAAGCAAAGACTTTGCAAACGCATCTTGTCTGCAAATCGCACAGAAAGCTGTAAGGGTTGCACTTCTTAGATCATCCGATCAGTTTTGGATATTGTTTAGATCGAAATAGACGCGTTGTCCATTTTCGAGGTGGACATTAATATAAAAAACTAAAGGGAAACTCTCGCGGACTCGTATCCATAAATACGCCACATACTCTCTGAAGTACCGATGTACCTCCCTGATTGATATGATAGCGCATCAATTCGTCTCGGTCATTTTGCACAGCAAAAGTAGCCTTATCGCTGCCTTTATTGACGTATTTGCACAAATATTTAATTGCTTCTAAGCGACTATATGAGTTTTGAATTCCCGGGCGAGTACTGGTGAGTATGAAACAACCAACTGGTTGTCTTGTTCACTTCTACCGTCAGGCCAAGCATTCGAATTGAAGCTGTGGAGCCCCCGTTATTCACACTTCGGCGGCGATAAGCCGAGTATCCATCGAAGCCAGTGATGGTCTCAGACGTCAATCGTTTCAACGTTTTTGAGTAAACACGGTTGTTTTGGAGCTAATTTTTTATTTGCTTCAAGTTAGAAAGATTAGATACTTACTGGGTTTTGCGATATGAGTACGTGTGTATTTTACCTTCACTTGGGTTGAATGAGACGCTTAGCGCTTGGTGAGATACCTCCATATTATCGACAGTCAGAAATTTTCGGGAACTTTATTGGACGACAAACTATTTTTCATGCATGGTAACTGAAGATTAAGCACCCCGCATGGCCATGAATCATGTGAGATTTAACAATATCATACAGAAGAGGATCTGTTGTCATATTTGGAACTTCTGCGCTAATAGTTTGGTTGGACCTGATTTAGTCTTTTTTCTAAAGAGCATTGTGATCAGTTGCGGGATCTCCACGACATCTTCGATTAAATTCAGCAGCCTCAATATGGAAAACCGTAGAGGGATACTTTCATGGGTTGAGTATCCCTAAATACGCAATATACTCTGCGATGTGCTGATGTACCTCCCTGATTGATCCAGTCATTTTCAGCAGCAAAAGTAGCTTGGCTGCTGACTTTTTTGACATACCTATTTGCTGATTGTTTCCTATACTTAACTATGACTATAATGAATAAATGTACACTTCTTCCTGCTTCAAGAGAATTTATTCATAGTAAGCCCTGAACCATATGAACACTGCGAAAATCTCAACATCGCGAGTTACAAATGAAATATAGTGCTTGTGTGCTAGGGGTGATTCGGTACGGATCTGCTATTCTATTCTAATCACCTTTAGTACATAAGCACTATACTCGTACATATATATTTTATATAAATTAGAACTACCTACTGTAGAACCATATATCTCCCTCTGTTGGTAACTTTATATACAAATTCAAGTACCTATACATTTTAGTGTTGTTCTGAGTACCTTTGTCAATTTTTTTGTGAAAACTTTATTGGCTTGTGTGTTAACTCATTGTTTTTTTTGTTATGTAATAGATTAAGCTGTTTGTTTTCCTAATAAAGAAAATAAAATAAAATAAAATAGTGTCAATGAAACAAATATGTCATAAAAACCTAAACAAACCGCTCACGAAAGACAATTATTTTGTCTTTCCGCTGTGATAAATACAATCAAAAATCATCAATAATATTCAAAACTTAACATACCTACCTACAAACAAATAAAGATAACTTACAAAACAATACATTACAAAACAAGATAAATCATATAAATGGTCTCCTGGTCCGGTCTTCTCTTCTGAGGGAGAAACCGCTGCAGCACCCTCTGCCTTTGTCTGGCCTTCTTCCAAAAATTCCGGACTCCTGCGGTCCGTCTTCTCCGGTCCGCCTGGTATAACCTCACTGGTGGCATGCTCCGGTTGCCAGATGCTTCTCAACTCAGTGAGCATCTGACATCTCCACTCCCCCTACCAGGACGGACCGGCACAACTTCTTCGCTAAACTTTACTGGTCTCCTGGTCACTTAATTGTTCCGTGGGAGAAGCATCCTCCCTTTCCTCGACCCTCTTCCAAAAAATCCCCTTTGGTCTATCCGACCAAAAGGCCCTGACCCCAAGTGTCAGGTTACGGTCCGGTCCAGCCCCAGTCTGGTCCGGTCCGCTCAAAAATTCTCGTGGAAAGGGCTCACTGACTTTACTTGACTCACTTCACTGGTACTTTTTGTATCGAAGGACCTTTGATTGTTTCCTATACTTATACAAATACAAATACAAATACGTTTATTTTGCCAAACAGAGTACAACTATACTTAACTATAACTATAATGAATAATAAATTTACACTTCTTCCTGCTTCAAGAGACAATTTATTCATAGTAAGCCCTGAACCATAGGAACACTGCGAAAATCTCAACATTGCGAGTTACAAATGAAATAGTGTCCTCTATTGGTGGAAAGCTAGACTAGAATCCTGACATTGACAAACCTGTCAAAAGATAAACAAATATGTCATAAAAACCTAAACATTTGCATCAATACTTATCTACTAACGCAGGACTCGACATCTATATGAGTTTACGGAGGGGTTAAAAGTATGGCACGTGTATAAACGGCTATGAGCCACCATGGTAAGATAATGCAATTCTTACCCCAACTCCTAAGTGACTGTGCCAAAACACCACTAGGAGGCTGTCACTCTCTGAAGTAGATGAAATAGTTTTTCGGTTAGGTCAATTTTATTAACTTATTTCATCTGAATACCATCCGACAAAATGTCATCGTTCGTAAACTTTTGGAAACGATCTAATAAAGGATATGACCATGCATATTTTTATAATAATCTCAATATAGAACGTTCATGTCATGAGCATCCAAAGAATTTAATACCACTGTAAATATATCAAGAGTACGGAGTAAAATATGCTTTGAGTATTTTCCATCGAAACTTATAATTCAATGCAGCTACCTTCGTAAACAGCGCTGTAAAGCACAGGGCCGCTATTCTGCTGTTCATTGTGTTGTATCAAAAAACTTATTTCTTTAATGTACTTCACAAAACAGACAGATGTAAAATGGAAAAAAATATAAAACAGAGGCAGGCTAATCTCTAACAAAAGTTTAGCCGAGTACACCATGAATAGGAGGAAAGTTGAGCGGGGGAAGAAATACGGGTACAATAACCTCTATAATAACGTCATAATTAATGAAAAAAAAAACAAGATACCTGACTAAAAAATCGCTTTCCCAATCGAGAATTGAAGAAAATTCTTACAGTTTTCGGTCGAGAACTATGTATGTTTAAAAGATTTTGTTTAATATAAATATCTGAGGAAAATCCTACTGTTTTCTGACCGAGAACAATGTGGAAACGATGATTGTATGTAACTTTATAGATAGGTACCTACCTTCAATAATTTGCATCATTACGAGAATCAGCGCGCTTTGTACTCCACTCGTATAGGGGGAAATACATTTGTGGAACGCGCTTCTCCGTGCCTGCTTTGTAAATACAAATAGAGAAGCATAATTTATTTGGTTCCGATACCGCGGATACAAGATACAAGGTTATATATTACAACAGCAGACTTTGGCAGTTATTTTGCGTAAATTTTGTTATTATTTTGAGTCCGTGGTATCCCACTGCTGGGCAAAGGCCCCTCTTCCCTTTTTATACTGTTAATGGTCTACTGGCAATCCTAAGATGTCATCCAACAGGTCTTGTCCCAAAGACTCGTCCCAAACCGTTTTTGGTTTACCTATCTGCGCCGGATTTTTTTTTCAGTGTCTTGTCCAATCACAACCGAACTGCCTGTTTCAAGAAATCCTGATATTAAACAGTTTTTTTTTATTTAAAAATCACAGCCTAATCTGTCACTATAGAGCTAAGGGAAATTTGAATTGTTAGCTAGTTATTCAATACTCCATTTTGCATGACGGGGTTTGGCCCATCGCCGCAGCCACAGAGTAATTAAGGTTTCCACGTGATGTTATCGAGTCAGTGAAGTTATTTTCTACTTTTAAATTTTTATTGATGGTGAATTGAACTAAGATTATTGCTTTTAAGATGGTGTTCGTAACGCTACGTAGAAATTCACTATGTGAAATAACACGATACAAAATATTAGGAATGTTAAAATATGCTTCGTGAAATTTCTCTACAATGAAAAATCGGTTGTGTAAAACTATGCTAACAAATCTCTCTTGATTACCAGGTCGATCACGCTGACTCTTTGCATATTTGGAACCCATTCAGTGGCAATGTTGGTCAAAAGTACAGATGTATTTTTGACATTAAAATACAAGTCATTCGTTTCTTCCTTTCCTTGTTACTTTGCAGGTTCGTAAAAGCACATTTAAAACTTACGTCCAATGTGTCTATTATTCTTCTTTTTTAATAAGGAAAAGGGAATGCACAGCCTGTACTGTGTCTATCTCAGTCTTCGGCTACAGTCCATTGATTGGCGCCCATGGAAACTTCCTCAAGGGATTTTATTAAGGCGATCTTGTCCTTTTTGGGGAGGTCGTTATATGCCTCTACATTGGCCATGAATAGATCTAAGTGAGCTGCTGTGGCCGCAAGATCCCTCTCCAGTATTTAACAAAGGGGGAACCTCTTCATTCCGCTCTTGACCAATTTGCTGAGGATGACCCAGTGGCCCCGCAAGCTATGAATGAAATGTTGTCATCTCAAAGATAAAATTATTCAGTAACTGGATTTGTATTTTGTTCTGATCTCAAATGTTGTGATGGGTGCAGAAAATCTTGCAGTTTGGGAGCAAGACTCTGATGAGACAAGGCTTACGCTGCGGATGTGTTTGGATTTGTCAGGTGCGGAGGACTTGAGTATGCGCTGATCAAGCATCTCTGCATATGCTGTCAAGCTGGCGAAGGTCTTGTTCCATGACCTGGCCGCATGTTCCACTTTCTCCTTGTAGGCTAGTGTCTGACCAATCTTAAGGTCTGTAGAGATAAGAGTGATATCGGCCTGAAGCTACTTTGCATTTTTAGCCAGGGCAAGATTCTAGCTGGTGTAGCAGCCCTTTATAGTCCAATAGAGTGTCTTTGTCGTGTTTAGCTGCCTTGGTTAGTACTGCTATGATTTCCTGCATGTCTGGTCCTGCTTAACTCTCAAGTTTTTTTAACAAACGTCTTTAATTTTGGGGCATGAGGTATTATTACACCTACCCTTTTTTTAATCGAGCGGGTCATATTATGAACAGAAAAGTGTAAAAATACTTATATAATTTGTTCCTAGTAATATTGAGTGATTGTATAATTAATCTTTGATGGCATCTAAAGCAAAGAATTTTCAATGTATAAATGGTTACCTACGTAAATGAATACGTTTAGTTACATGCTCGTAGGTATCTATTTATGTCAAGTGTCTATTAGAATGCCGTTTTATCAACATTTATCGGCATTTTATTAAAGTCATGGCGGACCATCAAAGAGCATACCTAAGCCGACACTTATACAATACGCTATTAACCAAACTCATTGTACAGAGAATAACCGGCCAAGTGTAAGTCGGACTCGCACATCAGCTCTTTAAAAATCGCATTTGTTTCTAAGGGACCAATTCAAAATTATGTCCTATCGTGTCACATTACGAGAGTTAAAGGAAAGAATAAGGTCGTGGATGCTTTATTTTAAAAATTAGAGTCTACAGGAGCCAAGAGAAAAAGTCATGGGTTATTTATTTTACAGATATATACTTAATAACTAATATACATAAGTACCCTTAGAATAGGGAGAGTGATACGCTCCAGGAATTAATATCACAGTCTGAGAGTAGGACTCAGGTTCCGTAATTCCGTGATCACTTCCGGATGACAATTTCCAGTGGACTTCTTGAACTATTTCTTCACATATAGCCAGGTACTCAGTTCAGAGACAGAAGTAGAAGTTCAGTGACTTACTTGCCAGGAGTAGTAATTTTTTCACATAATAGCCAGGTGATCAGTTCAGAGACAGAAGTAGAAATTCAGTGGCGTACTTGCCAGGAGTAGTATTCAATTTAGTTGTTGGTTTGTTGAAAGCCAGGAATAGAGTGACCTCTCTTGGTCTGAGATTCTATAGGATTCTATAGATTTAGTTGACGTTTGATCTCAGCAGCAGCTAATCTCGATATTTGATGATTTCCTCCACATTTTTATCTCGATATTTGATGAAGTGTTAGCGAATTTCCGTGCGATGACACATTGCCCTGGTGCACACGCCACATTGCACATGAAACAAAGTGGATGAATAGAACTGGATGGGATCTTTAGAAGTGTGAGTGTTAGAAACCCTACAACCGTTATTGTTTTCCTTTACTTGGCATGAGTACTTGCTTCTGCAGCCAGCACAAGCAGCCTGCTTTTTATTTTTATTTTATTTATTTATTGACATTCAAGGCAACTTCTAACGGTGACAGAATTTTCATGGGCTAGCTCCCTGCCTCGGGAAATGAAGAATTACTATCCAAAGTTTACATTTGTCTCTCTGCTACACAGTCGTATAAGAAATATTATTTTCTTTTAGTGCATAATTTCCAATGATTCTATGAGAATATCCAGCTGAACCAATTTATGGTAAAATTTAACCAAAACGTCGCCACAACTTGAAGTATAAAACTTTTGATCGGAGTCGCTTGCTGAACTGACTCCACTTTTCTGCTCTGTATTAAAATTCAATCTAGACGGAGTTTCCAAGTTTATTTTTTGCAGTTTATTCTTTCTGAGGTTGGTTTTGGTACTTGTTTTGCAAAGTATCGATGGTACAGTCATTGCTTTTACCAATTAAGCAAAGAAAGTAAAATACATCTTTATTATTACGAATGTTTTCTTTCCTTGAGAGGTAGATAATCTAGGAAGAGTATTTTCGTCTAAACATATTTAAAAAGCGTTAGGTTTTTTTACTTTTTTTCCTCGCAAATTAAAACATTTATTATGAATTTAAACCCGCAGGAAAAGTACAACGCGTTAAAATTCCAACAAGATTATCTGAAATGACGTCATAAAGCAGAATAGCCTAATAAAGCTAATAAGCGTTTGAATATTATTATGACTACGGACTGTAAGACTCCAAAATGGATTTTAAAACTATAAGTATCTGGAAAGGGTGACTTCGATAGCTAAAACCTAAATAAACCAAACAGCGTCTATTAGGGTTGGTAAAGATATAGTGATCTATTTACAAGTGAAAAGTCAAAAAATACAAATATAAATAAAGAACAATAAATTTGAAATGACCATAAATACAAATGAAATGATGAAATGAGGTTGCATCCGCAACAGTATCTATATCATTTAGGTATTTACCTATCAAAATCTGAATCCTATCACCATTGCCTCAGCGAAATCAATAATTGTGTAGGTATTTAAATTATGTAATAGAAGTAACTGAAAAATATAGCAGAGTTTTCTTGTCTGGTTCTAAAGACCATATAACAAGAACTCGGTAGAGAACAATGTAACAGACTTTATCTCATGTAAAACTTATTTCCGCCAAATAGACGCCGCTATTTCGAATCTATTCTCGATTGATTGACCACAATTTCAAAAACTACAGAATTTTGTGTTAAAAAAAAACACTGTAAAATTTGACGTTCTCTCCTATCCAGATAATAAAATTTCGCATAGTTGCTCAAAACAAGCGAGAAAGGATGAAAAAGAGCAAAATATCCGCCATGGCCAGTCTGGGTACATAATTGAAAATGCCTAAAATAACAGCTAACTGGAGAGCGCTGGCACTTTTTACGATCAAACTTGCAGGCAACAATTTTAGTGAAATTCTTCATCGCCGCAGTTGGTCTGGTGTGACGCTGAGTTATACCGTTCGGACTTGATAATGAAGAAAGACTTTTGAAAGATTTATAAAATGAATTTTGGATAAATGACGAAATTAAGTAATTTTTCTGTTCGCTTTGCCTCTATCCTTGGTATTCAAGTAAGCTGCCTGCACTTAATCGTTTACTCGACTCACCCGGAAAATACGAGTCTGTCTGTGTTTTTTTAACATTACATACAGGCACATACATTGCTTCTGTTCCCACACTAGGATACCGTGTGTCGTGGGAACCAGAAACAGGGACATCACAAACATTTAAACATCCAAGACCTGGGGTTTTTTTGTCCCCAGCCGGGATTCGAACCCGGGACCTCTCGCATGCTAGGCAGATGTGCAACCGCTGCGCCACAGAGGTCGTCATGTTATCTACTTAATTTTTACCGCTTCATAAATGAATATGTCGAAGAAAACAGAGAATGATTCAATATAATGTGACTAGTTGGTAACTGAGCATGATATAAGTAAAGTAAATGTAGCCCATTAATGTCCCCACCGAGGGGCACAGGCCTTTACTCGGATCTGAGTAAGATTGAGCCATATAAGTAAGAAATAAATTTTATTACAGCATGTAAATGCTGTTTATTTGTGACTTTGTTATTTCTTGTTTCTAGTGTGGGGCTAAAATAAAATGTAGTGCCTGGATGTTTATGATATATTTATTTATTTTATTTTGTAAACCAACAGAATACAAAGTTCTGATAAAGTTATTTGATATTACGATTACTCATATAGCTAAAGAATATATATATATGTATATTTACACTATTATGCTCTATAATCACATGTGTTTTGCAATCCAGTTTTATTCGGTTCCATATTCGCTATCCAGTTTGATCTGGTTATGCGGTTCACAATATCACGATATGGTGTTAGTATAGAAGATAATATGTGAGGTATACCAAAATGTGTGGGTACTTGTAATATTCAGTCTATAAATAAACGGCAAATGGACAACACGTATCTATCGTATTTCATTCCAAAGATCAGGATATCACAGTGACGACGAGGATTATTTTCGAAAATTATTCGTAACCCACGCGTGTCTGAAGCACTAAATAAAAAAAACCGGCCAAGTGCGAGTCGGACTCGCGCACGAAGGGTTCCGTGCCATTATCTATAAAAACCCGCAAAAAAATGTATGGGAGCCCCCCCTAAATATTAATTTAATTTTAATTTAATTATTTATTTTTTACGTAAATAATATACTCAATATATTGTGAACATTTTAAGCGTCTACCTGCTACCATTATCAATATCGAGCAAAAATGAGCAAAAAAAATCACGTTTGTTGTATGGGAGCCCCCCTTAATATTAAATTTCTTTTGGTTTTTAGTATTTGTTGTTGTTGTTGCAACAGAAATACATCATCTGTGAAAATTTCAACTGTCTAGCTACCACGGTTCATGAGATACAGCCTGGTGACAGACGGACGGACGGACGGACGGACGGACGGACGGACGGACAGACGGACAGCGAAGTCTCAGTAATAGGGTCCCGTTTGGCACCCTTCGGGTACGGAACCCTAAAAAGTGGCTTAAATCAGCCACATTAGTGCAACAGAACAAATTGTGGTCCAGCAGAGAAGACTGTAAAAACACAAAACTATTTATAAACAAGTATAACCATAGGTTTACTAACTACTTAATAAGGCTGCCACGCAGCAAAATGAAAATATTAACAGGCCATTGTACACTAAACAAACACTTGACAATTACAGGTGCAACCGACAGCCCCCTATGCAGGGGTTGCATGGAAGTGGAGGAGACAGTCGAGCACATGTTGCTGGCATGTCCATCCACAATTGAAACCAGGATGGCTACTCTGGGAGATGCATCATCGACCCATGGTGCTCCTTGAACACCCAGGCCTCCTACTCCAACTTGTGCAGGAGTTGGGTTGGCTGTAATAAAATAAGAGAGCGGTAGAGGGGACATGCACAAAGGCCCCGCACATGTGGGCCACGTGCAGGCACTTAAACCCCCTTAAAGAAGTATAGAATAGAATATGAAATGTTTTCGATCTGAATCTTCTGCGAAATAATTGTAAAAGAATGTTTGGAAAAAATCTAAATATGTTCTTTTTTCCTTAGCTATCTTTAAACAAAAGTAAGGGTTCAGCAACTAAAGATTTAAAAAAAATACTGTACTAATACCACTTGCTCAAATAGAAAGCTTTCTTATTTCTATTCTAATAAATAATTTACAGGGATCGTCTTTTAATCCGACCGTCTGGGCTACTAAATATTTATGTCTTCGAATAACATCTATTTGTTCTGAGCCGATTTATCCAGAGATTGCTAAGCAATTTCACTATTCCCAAACATGATATCTGGTTAATAGAGTCAGATGGGGGCATAACACAGATTGACAATTATGTTGAAGTGGCAAATCCGGCCCTTGGGATTCTGAAGACTAAAGCAATACTTTTATCGATTATTCTGTTTTTTTTTTGCCAACATTTTGTTTATATATTTGACTAGTGAATTAAGTAAATGTAGCCCATTAATGTCCCCACCGGGGGGCACAGGCCTTTACGATCCGAGTAAGATTGACCCATACTCCACCACGCTGGATCAGTGCGGGTTGGTGGAGGGGTTTTTACGACTACTACATACCACGAAGTAGTGATAGTAGCCGGGACCTACAGCTTAACGTGCCATTCAAAACACGGAACTAGTGAACTTTCCACATTATATGTATTTGTAATTATAAATCGCTTTTCCAGCATTTAAATTATTCTATATTGCTTGATGAAATCGTTCTTTCTTTACATGTTTACAAAATTTTCGTCATTCCTCTGCACCAGGGTATGATTTTATTGATCACCCAATAAAGGAATTTTGTATACTTACTTCAATACCTAAATACATTAAGATGGACCTGCTATATCTTTGCCAGTACTTAAACTAACATTCACTATTAGATGAGACTTACATTCACGGTGTTTCCTCTGAACAAGTTTACACATGTAAGTTCACAGAAAACATGTACCGTGAATGTAACACATCCAATATATTATGCTCTTCAGCTTCGTGATTTTCAATAACTTGTATGTTGTAGTTTTATATCATCTCACTCCATCAAAATGGTCCTTTTTTATTTGGAAATAAAATATACTAAGTATAAAAGTATCAAAACAACTCATTCCGACTTACCGGTCTACGATACGATGCTATGCTACCAGTGGGTCTACCGCGCAACTGTCGTCGGCTTCATCCCGATACTGACGCTATACGATGCCGATGCTGACGCTATTGAATGATAGGTACCGCGCAAATAATTTTGCGTCGGTTTGGCGACCGTCGTCATCATGACTGAATGAAGTCTTACTCGGCTTAAAAAAAAATGTTGTAATATTTTTACAATTTGTTGATAAAAAGATACACATAAGACCATTTGTGCTTTGTTTATTCGATTTCTTGAAAAAGTTGTTTAATTTCGAGCTACTTACAATGATTTTTATTTAATTTTCTTTTCGCGTGTGTTGGTAACGGAACATAAAATTGAATTGACAATTGACATGACCCAAGATAATATAATATACGACATGACTAGATAGATTAGTAGATTACAGACCTTGGAGGAAGGAAGTAGTTTAAACAAAGAGATTTATTTATCTGAGGTACAGGACCGTTTACAGTTTTACCTCCAGAAATAGTACTTTTATGATAAAGCTGTGTTTATATTATTTTGTTATTTTTTTGCAATAAATCAATTCTTAAAATTATTTACAATATTATTATTAGGGTTATCATCATCATCAATCCTTTATATGTGCCCAATGAGGGGCACGGGTCTCTTCCCGAATAGCGGGTTAGGTTTAGCGGGAGTTTATTATTATTAAGCATATAATTTTATTATTGCAAGAGCGGTATAAGTTATTCACATAGCCGCACAAAATAAGCTTTTGATAAGCGAAACCGCCCAACGAAATTGGTATCGGGAAGCAACATCGGCTGGGCCAGTGCGCGCCCAATCCTTCTGCGTGTAACTTTCATCCTCTTCAGCCTCTCTTCCTCCGCAGCAGCCCTCAAGGCTACCCAAGCCATGGTTTCATCGTCTTCCTTCTTCAAACGAATCGAATCGAAAGGCAACCCAAGAGGTGCCGTATTGAAATGACACTTCAAGTCGACGGGTCGGTTTCAATTTTCTTGCGCGGTAGCTTTTACGTCAAATCAACTGTCAAAATATCACCTGTCGCACAATATCATTCGTTCTTTCGCCGTCGTCATCGTAATCCAAAACAACGCGTCAGTTGGGGAAATTGCGCGGTACGAAATCGCCGTCGGCTGTCAAAATGAAGCCGACACCGATGCCGACGGCACATGCGCCATAGCCCTACAATTTGGTGAAAATTAAAAATGCCATATGAAAATCTTTTTTTTTTCTTTTTTAATGCCACGAGATTCCGGTATACCTATAGTAACGTTTATTTTTGTAATGATTTTTTCTGTTAGTCCAAGGAGGCTTCTACCATATTTTACTTTCAGAGGCGTGAACGTATTGGCATACTGATAGCACAAATTTCAAATAATCTGTTACCTATTTTATACGAAAGTTTATTTTGCAATGTTCGCTTAAATCGCGGGCGGCAGGGTGCCCATTTGTTGGCACCAATTCGATGCTGTATCACTATACTGATGAGTTGTAAAGTGACGAATCGCCTGTCTGTCTGGCTGAATGCGAGTATGCGACAGACTTGGCCAGCACAGATAAAAATAACCAAACAATTTTATTACTAGTGGCTCTGTAAGCTGGACCTTGCTGCCCCAGCGACACCGGGAATTAGAGTTTTATTTTTCATTAAGTATTTTCCTTCACCTCACCGCTCATATTGTACTTGAAGTTTATCGGATGAACAGATGGAATGATTATAACAACAAATAACCCGACTGCATTTTCTTTCAATAACACGTGTTTTTTAACACTTATTATCATTATTTTTTTATTGTTTAACTTACCTAAATGACTTGAAACGAGGGAGCGAAGTCTTCTGATACAGGTATTTTATACTTAAAAGAAGGCTTCAGCCTACACTATGTAAATGTCTCTGTTAAACAATAAACAAAAAAATAAATAAACACATACAAACTTATGAATGTACCTGGTTACGTACATGGAGTATGAAAGTAGACGCACGAATAACTTTGTAAACTACATTTTGCGATCTATTGATTTTTTACAAAAATTATATATTTTGTCATTGTCACGGTCTCCACAATTCCAACGACACCTCATTTCTGAGCCGCTTGGGTTGTAGCGATTTTTAAAAAAAATTGTAAAACCTTATATCGCCACAATTTTGAAAACAAAAAACAAAAACTGAATCGTCGAAAAAAATCTATTTAATTATGCAACCTGCTCACAAAATTTCACGAAAAACGGTTGAGAAATGCGACCTGTAGAGGAGAATAGACGGACAGACATGAAAGCGTTTTTGCCTAATCCTGAAACGGAGACGCTTCACTCGCTTCTCTCACTCGATCAAAAAAAAACAATGTCTTTTATCATTAAAAAAATACTGATAAAACCATGGCCACATAAAAATATGGCCAGAGGTAAATGGAAAAAGGCCAGGTATCATTCTACGACATCTGCCGGTTCTGAACCCAGACACGAGATGCCTAATCGCTCAGCGCGTAGTACGAAGCCAAGAGAGTTCGTTGCCCTCACAATCAAATAACAATAACAATGCTTTGCGTTTGATAAGGCGACCTTGCGTAATCTGGTCATACGACAAGAGTACACAACGTACGAGTATGAACGTTGATAGCGTTTGAAGGCTCGCTATATCTGTAAGTTATTAAATACCCCCCTTGTATTCACTTTCTGAAATTCGGAATATAATGTTTTTGGAAAACTAACTGCAACGGTTCAAAGTAAGCTTAGGTAAAGGAAAAAATCTGAAAACGGCAAATTTCTGTCTTTCTACAAACATATTCAATTTGGTTTACATGGATGACATCATACTTTAGTTTTGGAAGTGGAAACCTAATTACACGTAATAAGCTCTCCAAGTGTCATTGGAACCCTTATTCGCACTTAAGCGTTATTTTTTTATGGGATAGACAGATATTTTTCTTATGGCCAGATTAAGACGTACATGATAGGTCATGTTGTTGTTTTTATTGTTATTCTCATTTATTCTATGAAAATAGAAAAAAACGTAAGGATCTATGGATCCCAGAGACTATAATATCCAATTGACTGCGCCTGCGGGGGAATGCGGCTCGCCATACGTTTGTTGTATTAAACAAACGTTCGCATACGAAACCTTTGTACGATGACGGGCCGCCAGACAGATTCGCAGCGGCTGACCAATCACAGCTCTCTTACCTCGTCCCCCGCCGCCCGTAAATTGGTGAGTTGTGTTTCACAGGAAAATGTATCTATGCGCTCTCCACTGGATAAGTGCTCCCTGATGAATCCTAACAAGTACCTATACATTTTAGTGTTGTTCTGAGTACCTTTGTCAATTTTTTTTGTGAAAACTTTATTGGCTTGTGTGTTAACTCATTGTTTTTTTTGTTATGTAATAGATTAAGCTGTTTGTTTTCCTAATAAAGAAAATAAAATAAAATAAAATAACAATACCTAACATGTCTGAATGTGTTTAACAGTTTATATCGTAGGCTAAGACTCGGATACTTCTTACCAGTTCAACTTCTGGGAACTTCCTTCCCGATAGACTAACTGATGGTATGGCTTTGCTGGTGTTATTTATTCCATTAATATTATTTCGTGATTTTACATCACTTCTAAATTGGAAGCATATTTGAATTACAATTAGGTTAATTTACAAAAGGTTCCTGATTTAATTGTATGTCAAGTACGAAATATTATTTAAAATAAGAGTGATTTAAAATATATTTTTCCTTTTTTTATGTTTTTTTTTTCAATACTGTTCGCCTATCTTCACCTCTTTGAGTACAAACTGAATGTGTATTATCAGTAAATTTGGAGACGTTTCTTTTTTATTTTCGGTTAAGGAATATTATCAGTATTTCACAATCTATAATCCAACTTCGCGTTAAAAGACTCTAAAATACTTATGGATATTGCTTCCTGAACCGCATAATCACCTATCAAATCAATGGATTAAGTTCTTAGAAGCAAACTTACGAAACTGGATAGAGTAACTCCAAATGTTCAGTTGTCAGAACTTGTCGTCATCAAAATCTCTTCCGACTATTTGTTCTTGGAATCGATGTTGCTAGTTATACAAAATTGCCATTGTCAGTTTTGAATTGACAATTTAATAATATTTCTGTGAGTTTTTAAATTAATATTTAAAAATAAATAATTAAATTAAAATTAAATTAATAATTAGGGGGGGGGGGGCTCCCATACAACAAAATATTATTTTCGATAATGGTACGGAACCCTTCGCACTTGGCCGGTTATTTGATAATTGTGTTGACGTTAATGACTTCTTTCAGATGATGTGCAATAAAGAAATTATTAATTATTAAGGCAAGTGACCTCCTTAGGTCTGAATGCACAAATTCGTGCTCAGATAAAGGGCATCATAAATGTGTACCGGCGGAGTCATTTCCCTAACAAGATAACACTCCCGCGACGGGTTTCAGTGCCAGTCAAATTGCCGTTCAAAATGTTAATATTCTCCACTAGCAATACTATAGAGCACCTTAGTGGGGCTAAAAGATTATTATCCATCGCCACTAAACTCTAAACATCCGGACAACGATACTTTGTACTAAGAAGTGGAAGATGACAGATATAATGTTATCACATTTTGTTCAAACACTGGCTTCTCCGTCAGATTTTGATGTGTTGATATTATTTTCGGTTGTTTTCTTAGGAATCTGTTTTAGAAAGCGTGTTCTGTTTATAGTTTTTACTTGTGATGTTTCGTAATAGGTCTTGGGCTTTCTGTTTACCATGGATTCATGATTCTTATTTGATTATGTTTTCGCTATTTACGTTGGGTTCCCTGCTAGTCTCAGGCTTTCCGATCTTTATACGCAGCAATACTCAGTCTAATGCGGCGATGGTTTTCTTTTATTATAATTACTGGCTTGCTGTGTGTGCCAGTATTTGCCTTTGGTATCCCTCATGGGAGATAGCTCCTCTTATGCATTTTAAATGAGATAACATGTTTTCACAATTTATTTTACTCGTTGTTCATATCCCTCAAGGCACCCACATCATGTAACATGTACGTACAATATTCACCGATTCTATCTACTCCTCCTTTTTCCTGCCCACCCTTCATTATGTCAATATTTCCGATTATTTACATTGCGTTTTCCATATCGCATGACTGGATGGAACCGAGACAGGGCCCTCAAGGTGTTTACCTTCCCGTGATCAAAATGGAATTATTCGGATACCTTGTTTGAGTAAACATTGTTCCTTTTTGCGAATAAATACAGGAGGGTTGAAAGCGTTTGATACTTTTTTGTGACTTCTATACTTTGACTTTATTCTTTGATGTTGTGTAAAAATGGCCATATGTTTGCTGGTTTTTTGGACTTGTACAAATATTTTTGTGCGAGACATGTTGTTGAAATGTGATTTAAACGCTGTAAAGATTTTTAGATAAAACATAATAATTTTGGACGATCAAGATGTTACTAGTGAGTTTCGATAGTCATACAATTTAATCCTGAGGGACTTTGAGGTTATCTTCTGTAAGTCACAATGTTTTTCTATTGATTTCGGATAAACATTTCTTACCCTCTGTAAATGATACACACAAAGTAAATAAATAAATAAAAATAAATAAATATAAATAAAAAATAAATAAATAAATAAACAAAGTAGTGGATTGAAAAATCTGCAACGAAATGTTTAATATAATGCGGTTACATGAAGTTTGAGTTATGTTCGCTTTTTACTTTATGGGATAATATATCATACGTTTCAGGTTTCGTTGAATATGAAAGACTGTCATCAGAAGAGCATATACCGAGGTCTTCGCTTCTCCTCGGAAGCATTTGGCTCGCTATATTTTCGTCTTCTGTATTAGCGCTCAAGCCTCGCGGTATATTTAAATTTGCTCTAAAACTTCTTCGGGGTCTCCCGAAAAATATTGCAGGTCTTTTTTCTAGAAGAGTCGGCAAAGACTACGGATTTACCTTCTCTTGCAAAATTCTTTTCATGCAATGCCTCAATGGCGCAGTGGTTACGGCTCTGCCTACTTTGCGAAAGGTCCCGGGTTCGAAAAGTTTGAATCCCGACTAGGGATAAGGAAAACAAAAAATATATATATAATAGGGATGTGGCCTCCATTGGGAACATTAGTTAATGCTATATTTTAATATCTGATTAAAACCAAGAAAAAATTATTTCAACAAAAGTACACTATTTATATTGTGTATTTGGCGTTTTCAAAAACCAATTCAAATTCATTTCGGAAACGGTCAATTCTGTAATGGCGTCTTGAGTGACGTTACGGAGTTGCAAATAATCATTGTTGTGAATGGCAGTGGCAGTGGCATGATTTCATCGTATTACAAGTGCTATATAGTGCCCCTGTGTGAAAGCACATCAATAAAAACACCAAACAAATTATTTATTCGTGTTCCCCACGAAGAGAAAACAAGAAAAATGTGGCTAAAACTAGCAAAGCGGAATGATTTTCAAACATTGTGACACACTCTGATATTGGATATACATTAATTTTCCAAAAGTTTAGTAACTTATTATTGATAATGTTCTGGACATATTCAAATTTGAATGGTACACTTATTATCTCTACTTTTTTATTTTCTCCATAATCTGGATCAGCTAAACAAAAAAAAAACAATTTTTCTTTCCTGTTGAATACATTTGTAGCTGCATTTGGGCATTATATTTTGCTGCAGGTTCTCTATGTTTAATGTAGTTTTTATAAGTCCTTGCACTTATGGGACATTTTATTTCAAATATTCCACCGCTGTGGAACCAGTAATCATTGGATACTGCGAGTTTAATATTAAACCTCATTTACTAATTTTCTTTTTCATTTTTTTTTCTACCGTTATCCTAACTTCATCTTCTAGATTACGGCCACGTTTCATGGATGGAGTATCTGGAATTTTGCCACCTTGTATGAGGGATATCAGTGTGCCATCGCATGCATGCATCGGCTTACTTCAAATGCTTTAGAAGCGGTTATTCGACCATACCTCAGTTCAAACCAAAGACTGCTCTTTGATTGTTCTCGTGTTTGTTCTTCAACTAACTTTATTATATGCTCTGTTATTTTAACATTTAAAATAATTGAAACAAAAAGTAAACTTTAGAAAAAACCGACTTCCACAAACCCTATTTGATTAGATTGAGATTAATACAAACTGTAACCCCTTATCCCCCCACCCTTGGGGAATTAATTTTGTCAAATCCCATCTCAGTGCTACTCCACGCTACTAAGGAACCTCTGTACAAAGTTTCATGGCTCTAGGTCCACCGGTTTAGGCTATGCGTTGCCTGCCCGTCAGCCACGCATTGTATTTGTACCTAGTATTGAGCAGATCTGGTGGCCATATGTGGTCTTCATCAGCAGTTCCGCATCACAATATCATGCTTACCATGTGCATTTGCACGAGTTATTATGAAAAACACAAAAATCACTATAGGTCTGCCTATAATATTTGAAGAGTTCCCTCAATTTCTCCAGGATCCCATCATCAGATCCTGACCTGGTGTCAATGGGACCACCCTTGAGGTATTACCTATACGCCGAAAAAAGATTTGTTCAAATCGGTTCATAATTGGCGGAGTTATCGCGTAACAAACATAGAAAAAAAAAGAAAAAAAAACATACGGGTCGAATTGAGAACCTCCTCCTTTTTTGAAGTCGGTTGAAAAATGCATCAACATGTTTCTCTTTGAACTTATATGTAAGTTGATGCATTGAGACAGCCAGTGTTTCACTTTGATAAACACTAGGTTGATAATTTAAAAGTTCACAGTTATAAACTTTGGCTTGCGATTATACTACCGCTTTTTGACAGGTTTGTTGCATTAAGTTGCGTAAAACTGGCGCCCCCTGTAAACGCCACTCACACGCCATAAGCTCGTTGGGAGACGTGCTGTATATCTCTCGCTTCTGTCTAGATTATCATCATCCACGAAAATAGTCAATACAGGAAACGCAGGAATATGCAATAAAGATAGTACACCTACGTCCCGGTAGCGTCTAATATTCCAGATATTCCTTAAATTGTCTCGTATCCTAAGATATATCGGTTGCCAACCTATCCATTGTACCCTGAGGACTTACAAGCGGCAGCAACATACACTATCATTCCCCCACTCAAAGTCCAACTCAAAGTCTGCAACGTTAAATGTCATTTTCGCTTGATCGTCTCTCGAGATTATTTAACGGTACCATCTCAAAACGATTTGTGATCTAACTCAATGGAGTAGGGGTGGTTTTGGAGGGTTCGAGTGGGTGGTTTAGATCGTTTGGTTTGTGGCGGGTTATCGGCAATGGATAAAGGGCCCAACCATTAATCGTACTAAGATAATATCAGTTTAGCAATCGAGGATTGCTAAACGATAGGTTAGTGCACTCGTTTGAGAGACTGACGGCCTTTCAGTGGGAGATGCGAGGCGCGGTTGGGTGAGGCTGCCCGTAAAAAAATCTCGGTAACTTTTGAAAAAACCGGCCAAGTACGGATCGGACTGAAATCAGAAGTGTGTGAAGTGTATTTTAGCCTAGTCAAGTTAAGAGACCGGTGACCGCGTGAATTTCCCATACAAACGTAATACAAAATGATTTGAATTTGAGAAATAGAACGTATTTAGACTGTTAATCGGATTTATACACTGTTTTCGCAGGTTCCTGGTCTGTATACCAGGGTTCCTCTTCAACCAATTTAAAAATATTTTAATTAATTTGAATAAGAACCTTGGTATACAACCAGGAACCTGCGTAAACACTGTATTAATCCGATTAACAGTCTAAATGCTTTGAACTAGTTCTCAAATTCAAATCATTTTTGTATTACGTTTGTATGGGAAATTCACGCGGTCACCGGTCTCTTAAGGAAATCAGACCGAATAATTCGAGAAGTTTTGAAAATTGTTAGAGTTATTCTTTGAGAGGTCCAAATGAACATACTAAAAGACCCCGAGGGTGGGGTGTGCGCTGGTGGCGGGGGAGGAGGGGAAAGGTTTCTTATTTCAGTTTTTTATTTGTATCTTGAAAACTATTAAATATATATCTTTAGTCATTACATTAATAATCATCAGAAGTTACTAAAGATATTCCTATATATTTTAGTTTGAAAGAGTAACCACAAAAGACATGCCAAGTTAAGGTGGACACACACATACAGAAAATTTGGATTATGTCAGCATTAAGTTGGCGGCGCCTAAGTTGTTTTCTTCACAATGGTTTCTGTTGCTAATATGGATGTCGCTAATCGACCAATCATAATTCTATGCCGCATTTTAACTGACAATATAAGTATAAGATTACTAGCTGACCCGGCAGACTTCGTACTGCCTACTAAAGGGCTGTTTTTAGGGTTTTCCCGGAAATTATTCGTTTTTTTCTCGCCTTTTAAACCTTCCCTAGACTTCCACGAACATTTCAAGACTAAGATAAGATAAATCCGTTCAGCCGTTCTCGAGTTGTAGTGAGACTAACGAACAGCAATTCATTTTTATATATATAGATTACTTGTAATAAGAGTAACACACTAAGCTTAAATAAGTATCGCAACTTCTGAAGCAGGCATATTGAATAAGATTGTATAACCGCAGCTTAAGCTCCATTCAAGTTCGGTACTATGAAACTTCGCAATCAAATTTCAAAATTCACTAATTGAACTTCCGCGAGTGTAAAAGCTCAGGAAGCTCGTAACTTTTACCGGGAGCTTTAGTTTCCTGAAGTTTTGTTGCCGAGGAAAGTGGCGACAGAACCTGTATGGGTCTTGTTATACATACGATAATGAGCCAGTTTGTTGGGATATGGCTCTCTTATGATTTTATCTAGCAATCAGTATGTTCATTTTATTTCGTAACATACACATGCATTACTTCTGACCCTACACCCTGTGTCGTGGGAACCAGAAACAGTGACATCACAAACATGTAAACATCCTAAATCTGGGGATAATTATTATATTTTTTTTTGTTTTCCTTATCCCCAGCCGGGATTCGAACTTTTCGAACCTGGGACCTCTCGCAAAGTAGACAGAGTCACAACCACTGCGCCATAGAGGTCGTCTATCGATACTTTGAGGTATTGCATATATCCGTGGACATCACTTTGTTCTGGATGATGTCCCTAACAACCATTTGAAATATGAGTTTTGAAAAATGACTCTACTTTTCCCCTTTCGTTACACCCTGTTCCGTTTTTCCCCTTTCGTTACACCCTGTAATTAGTGAAGTTAATAAACTGGCTGTTCAAAGTGCACCTCTACATTGTTTTTACTAGAGCGCCTTTCAAAAGTCTTGTGGCAGCACCCAAGAGCAAAAAAACCTGGAAGCGGCGAACAAACGCCAATTAACATTTAGTAGCTCGTATCGAAGCGAGAGATCGATCGAGACGTTTGCTGAGATGCCAACATGGGTTTTTAATCACTGGATGAGGCATTATTACGAAATTTATTTATAAATAATTGTTATTGTCTACATGTCAATTTATGTCCTTTATTATTCGATTACAAAATAATGTGTTTGGTTTCTTAGACTTGACTTCCAAGATTTTTGCAATACAACATAATGACTAAAAAGACTGGTATTGAGTTTAGATCGAACAGGTATTTTTGATTTCTTATTTTTTAGTTCTAAAGCTTTTTTGTAGGTACTATGGTACGGAACCCTACGTGTACATATCTATCCTACCTCCACTACTCCTCCGTTACTAGATTCGCGTCCATACTCACTAACCTCCATGGCGGTGTCGCAAAATCGTGCGGCCCGCCTGCCTACGTAGGCTGAGATGGCAAGGGCCGTCCCTTCGGGGCCAAGGACCGGGGTTCGATGCCCCGGCTGAATCGCTTTTGTTATCCTTGCTTTACTGCACTCCACCTGTGTGAGGTGTGATAATTAAATGCACCTAATGAGAGGTTTGTGTTCGGATTTTTGCTCGTGATTTTCCGAATTTCAGACATCACAAGGTTATATGTAACTGTAATGTTTTTGAGTCTTTAAATAAAGATAAAGAGTAAAAGTCTTTATTTTTTGCTTATCATGGTTTTACATTTGGTTTTAGAGATGTCGGCGGCCGATCGTAGCCATTTCATTATATGGCCAAGCCATTACTGGGCATATCATGATATGGCGGGTTTTAACGAAAATTTGTCTTTTTAAAAGCATTTTTTTTTTTCAGTTATAGTTGTCAAACAAACACGAAGACTATTTCAGGGGCTTCGCTGCGCTCGCCCTCTTTAGACTTCACTTAAGCTACCGCAGTGTTTTCCTGAAAAGATTTCATCGTTTCATGATATTTAACGATATGTGCCCAATTCTATGATCGGCTGCTGACAGATATGTTATTTCAGTTTCATGAACGATATAACATTCGAAAATTTTACTTTTTTATACAACTTCAAACACGGTAGGTATAAAAGAAGGTATAAAAGAAATGTGTATTCTAGCTAGGTATAGATATAGGTGCCAGTTAGGGACATGACTTTTTCTATAAAACATAGCTATTTCTATCTTCTAAATCTTTGAAAATCTCATGGAAAACAATTAAGTAAATTAGATTAGGTATCATTATAATACATTTGATAGCGCTTGTCTACGTTTACTTGAGTTGTTTAAAGACGTCCTAATATTTATATTTACAATTAATTAAGAAAATGTGACTCACATTATAAATAAATACAGATTATTGTACAACTTAACTTAATTTACAAAAAGAACAGTTACAGTTAGTACAGTTTATACAAAAAAAGTGCTAAAACATACACACACCCACACTCAAGGCACACGGCACACACACTAACACAACAATAAACCACCCCGGACCATACCTGATGCAAAGGTCCCCATCACGCTGGCGGCGTCGCCACGCTGCACAGCGAGGGAGATCCTCTGCATGAGGTATGATCCAGAGCGGCGCTCATAGCCTCGCTCTCTCAAGCGTCGCCCAACTTCCTTAATAAAGGCTTTTCCCTGCTCACGTCGTTGATCTTTCAAAGTTGTTTAAACAATTTCTACTTTATTTACCTTATATTATCTTTAAACAGTCTCACTTTTTCCTTTATTTTTATTTATTTTGTGTCACTAAAATGCTAAGAAATGCGATGAAAAGTTATTTTTTTTTAACATAAAGCCTTTACTTTTTTTATTGAACTCGTCTACGTTTACTAGAGTTGTTTAGTGAGGCCCTTGATAATGCATTTTGTCGAATGTTAATTAATTGGACAGGGGGAAATATGTCTATCCATTCATTCCTATTTTATGTTTTTTTTGCAATAATTCCGAAAACTAATAAAAGAATTTGCTTGAACTACAATTTCTTGTTTTTAAAACTATGTATGTAAAGCTCTTTTATGTCCTCAGTAAGTTATGTCAGCGTGAAGACTTATCTGAGAAGTGAATGATCCTTATCTTTATTGCTTAAAAACAGAATACAGATTCATAATAAAGACTATTATATCAGTACAGGGATCATGTACCTTAGTCCTGTCTTTCGTGGAGATATTAAAAGGCTACCTACTTTTATTCTCATTATATTACCTTCGATACGGATAAGGAATTCCGGGTCCAACTAAAAGGAGAAATATATCGTCTAAAACAAAATAAGAAAGAAAACGGCAAATAACTACATCACGCCAACACAACAAGGGGCGGGAGACAGAGCGATGGCCAATGACGTTTTAGAATGGAGACGCCGAGAGCACTTCCCGTTTTAAACTGTCATCAAAACATTATATCATAATTATTAAGAATATCAAGCACAGTAGTCAAATTGAAGGAAGCTTTAAAAAGTGCATATGTTACACATGAAACATCAAGTTTTATTTTTCTCTAGTTGCGCTTCTTTGCCGAAAAAGTCATTACTTCTGTTTTTGTGCAATAAAGTATAAAGTACTTCAGCGATACCATTTTCAAGAACCTCGTTGGTAGCCTATCTCTGAGTAACAAACGCTGTTCAAGAAATACTTAAATATTTTAGCAACAATAAAATAAGACTGGCTTTTTTCCTACAAGGAATTCATTCGAAAGGCCCTTCCATGCCTTATACTCTGAGGATGCAGCCGGTTGCAATATGCATTTCTGAAATACCAACCAGCGACAAATAAAGAGGAAAGCGGCTATTTTCGCAAGATTTATCGTTTCAATATCACTGGGCTATCTTCTGGTTTGAGATACACGGTCCTGAAATTTTCTAGACTTATTTGATTTATGAGATATATATTTTTCTGCGAATATGAAACATTTTTAACCTTTCGTCCGTTTCTTAGTGTGTTTAAGTTTTGTACACTTTACCGTGGCTATTTATTTGGATAAGCATTATGCTTGAGAATCTGTTGACAAGTTCAGCTTGTTTTAAACCTTGTTTCGTAAGGTGTCATTCGTAATACGATTCTTACTTATTTTTAACCGACTTCAAAAAAGGCGGGGGTTCTCAATTCGGTCGTATGTTTTTTTATCATTATTATGTTTAATGTGTGTAACATCGAAACTAGTACTATTTATGAACCGATTTCAAAAATTCTTATTTTGTTTGAAAGAGTTACTCACAAACTTAGTCCCATTTTTTGAAAATAAGGAATCGGTCCGGTAGTTTGGTGACAACATGAAATAACGTATTAACGGTAAACTAAATATCGTATTGTTTCCTTTCTGTGACTGTGGGCTGATCTAAGGGAACAATATTAGTCCGTATTGTGTAGTATGTGTGGACTTAACTGCCAGAAAACAGATGTTGTAGGCTCATTTTCGTGTTTTCAGACGACATTCGCAACGCGAGCAGCGAGGATTGAGTAATAGGTCTGGAAGTGGTTTTTTTTTTTTTTTACTTTGTGTATTATATAAGTTATTAATTACCTGTATTAACATCACATAATCAACAAAACGTCACGTCCTTAAACCATACAGCGTGGCAGAGGTCTGCCGCTATGACCGTGCGTCTTCAAAATGTTATTACTTATTATTACGTATCAGATCGATAACTGGACAGGAAATGACGCATCGGCTTTATTATAGGAAAAACGTCATACGCATTTACAATTATAATTTATTCATACTGTTATGTAATTTTCAAACTGAATGGACTGAAGCCATTATTTCATTACTTATTCATTTGCAAATAGGCACGTTGGGCATCGTTTACACTTATTTCTTTGATATTAAGAAAATACTATGTATATTTTCTTTATTAAACCTGAGGGACTTCATTTATGTAAGGATCAGCACCGAATTTTCAGGTAGGAACGAAAGGTACTACAAAATTAAATGTTCCTCTTAAATAGTTCCACCGTAAATAGTACAAAATTAAAAGTTCCTCTTTGCAGGTAAAATGGGTTGCTTAGTTCATTGACTTTATATTATGTATAAAATACACATCGTAAATATTTACATTAACTATCCATCTTTAATAATAATTAACAATCCATCTATTGCAATAGCAAGACAGGTGTTCTAAGGTTAGTGACAGACGGACAGACCATCGACCGAAACCTAGGTTACTGAACCTTTTCAACTAGAATACTTGTAGGTAAGTGCGTAAACGTCCCTGTGGTAAATGGTTCTGCAGATTTTTCGCCAGTAGCAAATGACTTATTAAAAGTTCAAGTCAAATGATTGCATCACTCTCAGACGTTTTAATTTAGAAGTTAAGGCCCGAGATAGGCACGATCCGCTGAAAAGCGCCTTGGGCAAAACAGTTGTAAAATTAATTCCACTGAATTCACCGGTCTCAAAATAATATAATTTTATGTTTTTCAAAATGAGTTAAACAGATGAGTTCAAAAGTCACAATGTCATAAAAAATCCTGAACCTTATCTTTTTTTTTTTCGTTTATTCAAATTTTTTATATGAAATTAGTTATTATTCTCGTGATTTTCATACTTATTTTTACTCTTTTAGAGCTCTAGGTTATTTTTTTAGGGGCACAGGCCTTTACCCTTGAGCCTGTTGAGATTGTTGAAAATGTGTACATACTTTATACTTTATTGCACACAAAAAATGCATTATGACAATTAAAAATGGAAATGACATGTACAAAGGCGAGCTTATCTCTATCGAGTATTTAGTATAGTATAGTACATTAGCTATTTCTACCACGGAACCCTGTTAAATAACACGCAGTAATGACAGCATTGTTCCAATAATATTCAAGTCGGATTATGCACGTTGAATCAGTAAAATTGTATGATATAACCTGAATTTATATGAATACTATTATTTGTACTGGCTCGCGTTATACGTCGTAATTCCTATCTAATAGGTACAATGGTATTGTTTGTATGCAAATTTTGTATGATGGCTGTACTGGTAGGCGTTCCTTCGCTCGCTTTATTGTATATTTTTATAACTTCATTAATACGTATCGTTTCACAGTTTCCCACGCGAGGAAACAGGGGCATAGATCAACAAACTTGTTGAAAGTATTAACAGTATCTTTGAAATGTAGATCTATTTCAGTAGTAGCTGGCCTGATTATATCTGAAGTTAACTGTAGCTAAGGATACGTACACACTACGGGGCCTATTCAGGGGCAGGTGTCTTCAAAATAACACTCTGGTATATACTAAAGGTGGTCGAAGTAGAGAGAGGGTGAAATAAAATGGGACACGTAGTATGAGCTTGCTTGCTTTTGTTCGAAGATCGTTTTTCTCAATCCGAAATTGTTTACCTCCACAGTACCACAGTTATACCTCACACTCACAATGCTACCCCATATCACCTAGCACCAGAAGTGCGCATTTACACTGAGTCTGATTCAACAATCGGCCGCGGGCAACCACAAAACCCTTATACGGAACAGCAAGCGTGTTCTATCTCAACAGTTGGCAAGAACATGAATACAATTTGTGAGATAAAATAATGATAAAAGTTGCGAAACGTTGCGTCACGAGCGGGCGGGATGCATGATTAAACTTGCAAAAGCAAATGCGCTCGAGTAAAGGTTAGCTGGTAGGGATGGGCTTTGTTTAGTGTAACTTGTCGATAGAATCATATTTACAAAATTATTTTGTGCAAACTATTTTGTATTTTTGTCGATAGAACTACCTAAACAATGTAACAATTTTCATAAATATTTTTGTGTTTTATTGATATGACTGCGTCATACAAGACGGTAGAGGTAGCAAATCGCTAAAGCCATATCAGTTTTGCCTCTACCATCGTGTGATGTATGGCGTCGAGGTAAAATTCAGATCCAAAGTGGATCTTTGCAAGTGTATAACTATTGCAATGCAACTACTACATAATTTATAATTATATGTATTGCTATACGCCTATCGTTTCGAACAGGGACGACTGTTGTGATTTATTTAGTAAGAGCGGAGATCAATGACAAAGTGTTAGCAATGCCATTGATGTGGTGGTGCCTATCACTATCCACTCTGCGAGATGAGAGATGTACCTTTATCGATATTTTTGATACATTTATCGAGACTGAACCCCAGCACTACTTGCTCGCGGTACCGATCATTGTCAATTGCTTCGTGACCAAAATATAAGTATCCGCTTATTATCTTAACAATTTCAAAAACAATCTCGGATACTGACTCATTTTTCCTAGATCCAAGGTTTCTGGCTCGCTTGAATGTTCCATTTTAGAACGAAAATTGAAACTTGTTTGGTTTCGGCCAATTTAGTTTTAGTACCAATTTTGCGAGATCCATTCGAATATTTAATTAAACTCTATACATGATACTTAATTTGGTATCAGGTTGATATTATGATTTTGTTGCGGTGTATCAATTTGGTTATTTTTGTTTTTGCACCTTTTTTGCTTTTTTTATCAGTTATTAGGTTATTTTGTAGTTCCTGTCTGCACGGTGTGGATATAGGTTAAATCTTTATTGGATTTTTTTTATTTGCAAGTAATCAATAAACGTTTAAAATAGTTATTACATAACTTGCCTAGGCTAGGTAGGAACTATACATTTACGATTTATTGTGTATCACTTTTACACAATAAATAATTATCATTGCTAAAACCGATATCATCTAATAACACGAAAGCCACCTAACATTTGTTCGATCGATGTCATTTTAAAATTACACAATAATTTAAGAAATTGCATGTCTACTAGACCGTCTAGACCTATCTACCTACGTATAAATCATGTTATGTACTATCAAAAGAGAACCACTAAACATAATTCGCAAAGAAACAGGTTTTTCTTTGTCTCTAATACATTGATGGTTTTGGAAATCGCATTCATAAAGCAATTGTGATAAGAGAAGTAATGGAGTTTTGCCAATACCAAAGAGTCGTTGGCCAAGAAATTGACGATTCAACACCGATTCGACGTGTTTCGACCTGCATAGAAGTGTATAAAGGAGGGAGGAAACATCAAGAGTACTTCTTATTATGTCCATAACGCGGGTTCAACCAGGGCCCGAATTCTACTGTACACAAGCATACCACAAGCCTGGCACAAGCTTCAATACGACGCATTTGGTATTCTACTAAAACCGGAATCGCATTTCACAAGCGCCAGCCTGACGCCAGCCTACTCCGTATTCTACTGTCGGACAGTAGGCTGGCGTCAGGCTGGCGCTTGTGAATTGCGATTCCGGTTTTAGTAGAATACCAAATGCTTCGTATTGAAGCTTGTGCCAGGCTTGTGGTATGCTTGTGTACAGTAGAATTCGGGCCCACGTTATCTACTTCTAAATATAATAACTAGAATATCGAAACAAACTCGAATGAAACAGACTAAAGTGCTTTTCAGGTGTAACTTACGCAATGTTTTACACTCACAAATGGAATTTGATCTAATTTTGGTTTCATTGGTACCCTGTTTAGGAAAAGTATTGATGACAATGATAATGTCTTTTTGGAAGGAAAATGCACTAAACTAAAAAGGCCACTAAGTCCTCTGAACATCATAATGTTGTTTGTAACAACTAAAATGACGTCATTATGACGTTTAGAGGCTTAAGTTGCCTTTTTTGTTTAGTGCAATTTCCTTCCAAATAGCCCCCAGTATATGTTTAAAGAAAGAATACAGTTGCTATATTAATATCACAATTCACAATGATACACCAAACTTCATATACCTCGTCATAAGCACCATGCTATCTCCTCACTCCATACACAACTCTGAGTCACAAACTGCCCGTTACCGATGAGTAAGAGCTAATTAATGTGCAGAAACCGATTATAAGATTATTCAAAAACGGATAATATACCCAATCAGGTTTGAAAGAGGGTATAAATTTAAACAGCAGTCCTTGAGAGGTTTAACCGTTAGGGTCTCGTGATGAAAATCGCACCAATTTAGGAGGTTGCTTAGCATACCCGTTTGGGTTTGTGACTCCGAATAGTACTTATTATGAGTTCGCACGGGGTTAACCGCAGACCGCGGAGGTGCAAACAATTATACCTGATTATTGGTTGTGCAATCAATACTTTGGCTCTAAAAGAGCAGTTTTAATTCAATTCGGCATCAGGCTTAAGCGCGCTACTGACATGCCTGTTGCAGGGGCAGCCTCGGGTGAAAAAGTGTGTTAAACTGTAGTCGCCTGCTGTGTGTGAGTATAGTAACTCCAGCGCACATCGCAGGTGGCTCCAGCTTAACTCATTTTTTCACCCTAGTTGCCCCAGCAGCAGGCATGTCAGTGGCGCGCTTTATGTATTTCCTGATAATGTTAGGCCCAAGTCACACATAATGGACAAGACGCGCACGCATCGCGGATAGTGCGCAGAAGACGCGCCGCTACGCGACTTTGTAAAACATATAAAATACAGAACGCGGACCACGACTTGCCGGCGCGGTGTGACTTTGGAAGGATTTTGACAAATAACAAACCAACACCTTTCATTTCCATTTTCAACGTGTCTGTGCCCCGTCTGTTCATGCTGTATGTTGTACGTCGGCGGTTCTTACATTTTGTATGAAAGTAAATTAAAGGGGCTCGCGTCTGCAACGCGTCTGCATCGGATCTTTTTTCCATGTGCCTTGGGCCTGAGGCAGCTCGACGTATATGGCGAATTAGCTAATAATCTTACTGGCCCATCGCCCGCCGGCGCCGTCGCTAAAATGTGAATTTTGAGTCTATAAGACCCGTAAAAAACCATTTCCTTAAAGGATCACTTACTCACTTATCCGTCTGTCTGTCAGTCAAGCAAGACCCTTTTTAACAAGTGGAGATGTCAGGTTAAAATTAATTAATATCAATTACTCAGGTCTGTAAAGTTACAAACATAACGAGAAATGTTAAATACTTACCATTCGAATTTTGGCATTTATCAAGTAAATAACAAAAGTAACATGGGGAGCTAGAGGTAAAATAACCTAACCCAACCTGAAATGTTGACGCCGCGACATCCCAGCGAAATGCTGTTATCCCAAAATTACTCAAACGAGCCTCGCCACTTACTCTCCTATGTCTAGGCGGGGGGACGGATAGGTCCCCTTAATGATGACCCTCGGGTAATTTTAAAATTCTATCCATCCGCTGGGAACATTCTATCCAACCCTTTAGTCACCTAAAATAATATAATTGAAATCTGGTATAAAGGCATAGTTTTAGACTTATTTAAGCTGATCTGTTTTTGTGTTACCAACAAATACTACCACTGCCACTTTACTTCATATGGGATTGGAAATCTGAAGAAGAAATGATCAACATATTTTCAATGTTATATGGAATGGAGTATAGAAGTATTCCAAGACAAGATCTTTCACCAGCTTGTCCCAAAGGGTCCTAACTCCCGCTCCAAGTGGTCTATCTGACGGTCTGCCATACATCCACGAATGTAGCTACATTAAATTGTCAACAGCAATCACCATTAGACGGAGTTAATGTGCCATGTCATAATTTGTAATTTGTCTCCTCAGAACGCGACGAAACATGCGTCTTTGTGTCTACCTTTTTTTTTTCAGGATTGTCTATTTGTTTATTTGATTTTCGTTTCCCATTAGTTTATTATGTTCTTGCTTTGTGGAAATTCTGCAGATATGTCGTTGGTGTGGTGTGTAGCTGTGTTTTTCCTAATTCTTTTGGTAACCTACTTTGTATATCTGCTATATCTGCATATTGCTACAGACTCTGGAGGCTTTTCGTCAAAACTGACTGAACTTAAAAATCAAGTTTTTGATGAATAAGGCCTATTACTTCGTACGCAGAATTAGACTTATCCCGAGTTAACTTTGACAACTCCATACAAATTCGGGTAAATTTTGTATGGAGTTGTCAAAGTTAACGTGGGGATAAGTCTAATTCTGCGTACGAAGTAGTGGGCCTAAGAATGCTAAAATAAATTAAAAACTAAGACAACAAAACCATAATAAAGTGAAGGCGTAGATTATTGTCTACATACACACACACATACAAAGGCCACCACATTTAAACCACTCTCAGCTCTGAACAGCTGTGTCACATTGACAGTTTCGCAGATGTCTGTCATTTTGATGTGCTTGAGAGAGCTCTCATAACTGAGAGTGGTTTATTATTGCGGGTCTATGACTCTTACGACCGTACTCAGAGTCGTTTAATGATCCATTAAGGATACTTATATTAAGGATTTTGTGTATAAATTCAAATTTGGAATGGGGGTTTGGAATAGGTCTAATACTTCATTAAATTACTCTTGAGACGACGAGCCCTTTACAAATTTACCTTAACGTATAAGTAAGGTAAATTCATACAAGTTTTTTGTCCTACATACAGTTCATAATCATTTCTCATTCTGCATATCCTTTGTTTACCGATTGCCTATGATGATTCAACTGCAAAACCACAAGAGTTCAGTAACAGTGCCGTGTGAACGACCGATTTACTGCGCAGCAAATTATGACGACACGACACTTAACAAATATTGTGGATGCAATATTGTCGAGTTGAGAAATTAAAAATACATATGGGCTTACATGTCCTATAGTAAGAAATGTTTAAGTCAGGTTTTTTGAAGTCTATATTTTGTGCTATGTCGCCTTTCATTGTTTTTTCTCCAAATATATAAAATAAAATAAATAAAAACACAATCTGTTTTATTTGTTCAGAAACACACAGGATGTTCCTATTTTAAGGCCAGGGCCTATCGTATTTCCTGCTGCGGTAAATTGACCTCTATCACCTGCAGAACTAATAACTTTATTGCATAACTGGCTAATCGTGTGGAACAACCGCAGTTCTGCCACACCATTCGTGATATACAACGTATGAGAAACTACTTTATTAGGGACACTTTCATTATGAAACCGATTTGATCAAAGCAACTTTATTTTTCACTTTCCAGTACATTGTGGCCTGAGTGGGTTGGAGAAGTGAAAAATAAAGTTGCTTTGATCAAATAAAATTCATAGTGAAAGTTGCTCAGAAATGTCCCTAACAAAGTAGTTTCTCATTTTGCATTCATTTATTTACACGTACATCCATCCTTATTAATATGCTATATTGCAGTCCTACAAAAAGTACATTACAGACGCTCTAATGGTGATGGAAAACATCGTGAGGAAACCTTCATTACTCTATAGCTGCGGCGATGGGCTGGCCCACTGTCACGCAAAATGGAGTGTTGAATAACAGCCTAAAAGTGGGCACAATAGGCTTGTGGCCTGTCAAGTCAAAATAGATACTTTTTTATGAATTGTCAAACAGAAATTTTGTTCCTGAGTTCTATGAAATAGCAACAGAATGACGTCATGTAAAAGTGCCATCAAATTCCGTCTTTTTTTGCACAAAATTGACTTTATAAAATATACCTGCTGGAAATATATAATTCTGAGAATGTCAAGCCATTTTGTACATAATGCTTCAACTTAAGACTTGTTCCTAGATTTATTGGATTACCTTGGTCACACCTATTATGCCACCCCGTATGTAAAAAGGCGTGGCGTTATGTTATGTGTATGTATGTATGTCCATCAATAATAATATGCTATATTACAGCCCCCACAAAACGAAATATCAGGAAAAATCTATAAATATTGGCGCGACGCCGACGACGGTCGCAAATGTTGGCTGGCGGTGAATAACCGGCAATCACCTTCAACTCAGCCGAGCCAAGGTCCCGCCGTCGTGTGATGCTCTCTCCTCCCTCCACGGCACGAGGACATGCATCATATTCATATTCCTTAACATATTTGCACAAAATAATTAGATAATAAATTGATGAGAACCGTTATGATTATGCAAAGGCGAGCTTATCTCTAAATAGAGATTTCACACACACATTTTGGCCTGAGTGGGTCAGCTGATTTGTATGAAAACTAAAAAATAAAGTTGCTCTGATCGAATCGGTCTCATAATGAAAGTTGCTCAGAATGATGTCCATAGCAAAGTAGTTAGGTACTCGTTTTGCGTTAATTCATTTACACTTTGTATAAATCATTCGTTCCCATTCCGTCGGTGTGCGATCGCCAATTCCATCATCCTCCATCCAGTACGATAGTGACGATAGTTTAAAATTTCCAAACGTTCCAATTAGGTAATTATCTCCATTTTGTTGGTCGGCGTCCATTTGCAGCCCTATTCACTAAACTCGCGTTAAAAAAATCCATACGAGTCAAGATTTAAATCTCGTGGCAAATCCATGCCATATTAGTGACGTCTCCAAACGGTATTCACTAACTCAGCCTTTCTGAAAATCTGGTCCCAGAGCACGATGCGTATTTCTAGGATGCGACGAGGATGCGACTGTCGAGGTAAAACACTCAATGAACGCTATGCATTAAAAAATATGGATTTTCAAGAGGGAGGAAGAGAGTTGCTCTATATCAAACGAACTTTTTGCGTATTGCGTGCGATGACAGGTGGAACTAAATGCTTGATCACCAAAGAGGAATGAAAGGTCTGCGTGCCCCCTGTAAACGTCAGTCATCAAATAAGCCAAAATATTGATTGAAGACTGTGAGCCATTCAATAGGTTATAATATAGGATATCAAGGTTATAGGATTTCGCTAACCTCTTTTTTTTTAACCGACTTCAAAAAAGGAGGGGGTTATCAATTAAGTTGTATGTTTTTTTAATCATTTTTTTTGTTTGTTTCATCGAAACTGGTACTATTTATTAATCGATTAAAAAAAAAACTTTCTTTCTTAGAAATGGAAGCCCAATAGTTTGGTCCCATTTTTTAAAGTCAGGAATAGGTCCAGTAGTTAGGTTTCTACACGAAAAAACTGTAGTTTAATTGGTTTTTACCTGGATGACATTATACGTCTAGTCTTTTTGGTGTTTACTTATTATCGATAGTGAGAGTGAGTGGACTGGATTTGGGATTAAATTATAAGAGAAAATTGTGAATGATGCTGCTGTTATGATATATTTTGTGACACTGCCATAGTAACTAATTTCAAACGTAAAATCAAAATGGAGCGAGATGCATGGAAACGGGGAAGAAAGGCCTTTGCCCAGCAGTTGGATGCTATAGGCTAATAAAAACTAAAAAAGCAAAAAAGGAAAAATTACAAAATGTCAAAATAAAAAGATATGCGGCCAGCTTGCCACTGAAAAGAGGTTCCGCAACACAATCCTCGTGACACCCGGGACCTCCTATTTTTGTCCTAAATTTAGGACATCCAAAAAGATCATTATTTTGTTCGAAATATGCTGTACCATGCCAAAAGAATTTAAAAAAGAAAATCGAAAAAATCTACCCCAGGTCTCAGGAGGTCGCGAGATAAATTCTGGCTGTTAAGATCGTTTATATTATGTAATAAGTATGGACTTTACTGTCAGGAGACAGATTTTTTAGGCTCGTTTTCGGGTTTAAAGACGACATTTGGGTCATGAAGTCTGTTTTTTGATGTTTTTGACCTGGTGAATTATTTTATAACTACTTTGCAGATTTGAAAATTATGGGCCCTGGCCTGGGTTCAAAACCTAGACAATCCATTCGTTCTTTCATGCATTCTTTTTTCATGCGCTCGGCATTCGTCGGCGCGCGGTCGTCAACCGCCGCTCACCTTCAACTCGCGCGCACCAAGGTCCGCCGTTTGTGGTGCTCTTTCCTGGATATCTCTGCCAAGTGTCTGCTCGTGAACTTGCGGGATTATATTTTGGTTTATTGGGGGCCTGTTTCTTGAACGTAAACATGCTGGCACGTGTAAATTCAAATTCAAATCGGCTAATTCGGACAACACGGATGCATTTTGCGCAGCTCAAAACATCATAGCCACTGGCCTTAATTTGATTAGAACGTCTAGCATTTTTTTACCAGAATCAAAAAAGCTAACCGTTTTTATTCCACAGCCATTGGTAGAAATGGTATAAAAATAAGTAAATTTTATTAGTAATTCCATTATCAATATCAGTTTTCATAAAACTAATGACATGAAAACCAGAATTAGCGCCGACACAAACATACTTAACCAGCAACGTGCTTCTTTGGTACTGTTTAACACTGAAAACCAATGTTTCCAGATATGCTGATTAAAAACAAATGTGTTATTTGATTCGAAAATGTAAGGTTGATCTAGTTCGAACACAAGAGTAATATAGGTAGAGTTTTTGTTGTCACCAACTTTATATCTGTTTTGACGACCTCTGTGGCGTAGCGGTTGTGCATCTGCCTACCATGCGAGAGGTCCCGGGTTCGAATCCCGGCTGGGGACAAAAAAAGCCCCCAGGTCTTGGATGTTTAAATGTTTGTGATGTCGCTGTTTCTGGTTCCCACGACACAGGGTATCCTAGTGTGGGGCCAGAAGAAATGTATTTGCCTGTATGTAAATGTTTGTTTTAAATGTTTTTTCTTTTGTTTCAAACAAAAAATAATTATGCTTGTAAAATTGTTGCTTTGCGAAAATGGCCGGCTGTGGATGTCGGAAGCTTGGTCCGAATAGGCGTGCCGAGTTTTCCGGAATATCGTAAGTTAGTTTATGTGAGATGCGTCATGTCATGAAGGTATAATTACTCGTACATGGTAAGTGCTCACTAAAGGAATTACTTGAGGAAATGAAGACGATAGCATTTCATCAACGCTTCTATTAGTTCTCCATCCAAAAAAATATTGACCAGTGTGCTTATGAGAGCGAACCTGTTACTGTTACTGACATGTCACCTATAGTTCTTGTTCAATTAATGATAAATTAATATACAGGCTGTTGCTGAAATTCATAGACGCTTTGATGTCATACTGACGCTTTCATTTCTTGAAAGAAAGATAGAGACATCATAATTATCTGAAACTACTCGTAAATCTTTGAGCGTCTGTCGAACTTTAAACTGTGGGATAAGCAAGCATGGTAAAGAAATCACCCAAGGAAAATACGAGATAAGCCATTGACATGCAATAAACTAGTGACAGATTGTTTGCATCATCATCTATATGTCTATAGCTGATTATGCAAACAATCTGTCACTAGTAGATACCTAACAGTTGTCAAAACCAATTAAGGCGCCAGAATATTTTAATTTTGTTTTTGTTTTGTTTGTTGCCACCAGACTCGGCATTTACAAACGACGGTACAGTATCGTACGACAGAAGTTTTATTTTACTGTTGCTAGTTCTATCGATATCTTGAATCCCTTCACCTGTTTTTCTTCATTTGGTCAAGTTCTTTAACCAATTCCTCACTTTCACCTCAAGTCAAGGTCTTCGGGTCTCTTGGCCGGTCTTCCTGGAATATCTTGGCGCTGATGCCAGCAAACGGCTCGAGTGAAGTGTGATTTTAATTTATTTCTTTGAATGTGTGAAGAAATAGTTTCTATGTATATGGCAGAGGATTGATGGATCTTAAAGATTTTGTAGAAAATCATTACGTCTAATGATTTAGTACGTAATAGTGCCTACTCTTAAAAATTCAGGAGATGGTGTTGGGGTCTTTTCTAGGGTTTTGTACCCAAAGGGAGCTAAACAGGACCGTATCACTAATCCTCCGCTGTCCATCCCTCTATCTGTCCATCAGCGGGCTGTATTTCACGAAAAATAATAAAAGAGACTATAGAAAATTTCACAGAATTTGTAGGTATATTTGTTGCCGCTGTAACACGAACTTTAATAAAAATTTGGTTGTCTCCATACATGTTTTATCTTAATTTTTCTTGTACGTTTCGCACTTGACCCATTTTTATAGAGGCCCTGAAAACTAGTCCTTTAGACACACCTACCTGTCAAAGTTGTCAAACTCTATACGACTTATTTTGAGTAGCGCTATTAAAATACATTGCTCACTTCAGTTTAGGTATTTGAGTAAGATCAGAGTAAATGGTCGGGTGTGAGCAGCGACGATGATAAATTGAGAGTGACGCTGGCAAAGCTTTGAAACGCCGACGACAGCGCAAGGTCGCGGTTTGTACAACAACCGCTAATGCTGTAGACTTGACTCTTTATTTAATAACATATTTATTTAGTTATTTGTAACTAAAGGACTCATCATCGTCATCACCATCATCGGCAGCTTGTTTCTACCCTCTGAAGTTTCCAATATGAGACTCATTGATATTCAAAATAGTTTTTCTTAGATTAGATACATCTGTCGTATGTAGAGGCTTATATCCAAAATTCTATGCTACCATTTCTATACCTGGCTGAAGATGGGCACATTGTGTCTCTGCCACCCCGTATGTGAAAAGGTGTGACGCTAAGGACAGAAAGACCCCGGAGGATATCAGTTTGCAGTGTCATGTGTAAGGGTGATGAAGTCATCGAATGATGCTGATGCTCGGATATAATGAGGAGGAAGGAGGCATTAGTTGTTATGTTACCCAAGTCCCCACTAATTGTTTCCTCTGAATCCGTTGCGTCAGCGGTCACGCGAAGTCGCCCAGATTGTCTGTCACTCGCTGGCACACATGGTGCACGAAACAAAAAGCTGATTATCTAACAAACGCCTAACAAAATGACACATGCGGGCAGCAGTGGAAAAATACGCGTCTACACGAGGTATTGAATCATCGTGGATTAGATCACAAGTTAGTGATTAGAATAAACGTGTAGGTATACTGTCGTAGCATCTTTGAGTGCCGCAAAAACTAATTTTCAAAAAAAAAACTTAATTTTCAGAACTAAAATGAAGGTTCACGCAAAATAGAGTATTGAATTATTTACTACTAGTACTTGCAACTGCCTCTGCCACTCCATATAGGAAACTGCGTGAAGTCATGTTTGTTTCGTTTGATAAGTATAATGTTTAGCTTCTCTCATCAGCAAGGTCAAGGCCAGTTTCGTGTCAATGATCGTGTCACATCATTAGACATGACACTGACCGTGACTTACCTAGGTGTTCCACGGTCAGGCACCCCTGAATTTAAATATTTGATGACTAAAATGTGTTCTACAGTGTTTGTCTGTGGTACTGTAGATTTCAAACGGCTAGATGGATTTTTAAGTGATTTTCTGTAAATGTTAGAAACTTCTTAGTTTTTAGCCATGATTCATTAAAATCAGTTTTGTGGTGTGAACGTTATCAGCTTGATAAGGTAACACATTCAGGCTTTTAGACTTAATGTTTCAGTGTTTGTGTTGGGGCTGTTTGTGATTTTAGCTCATAAAGTTGTCAGTAATACAGGATTAGGATCCTTGGAATATTTTTTATATGGCCAGCCATTGACATGATGATGTCAAATGGAAGATAGATATGTTAGTGTCGGCGATTAGTTCCTAATTCTTAATTTTGCAAGTATGTATTTCTGCGGATTATCATCGGGATGAATTCTTCTTTTTGAAAATTCTTAATTTTACCAATTCTTAATTTTCCGAATGGCTTATTTTTCTAACTCTACATATTGCGAATTCGGATTCTTCACAGAAGAAAGTACAGTTAGATACATTTATGTATTGTATGTTTTTTATATAAGTGCCGTTATAGTGACCAATAAAAACAATAAATTTTCTTCATGGATATATATTTATTTATTTTTGTCTCACAAATAGTTTTTTTAACAAGTTTTCATTAGGTACCTACTACTTGTTATTACACAAAAAAAAGTTAAAATAATAATGCTACTTAGTCAAAATAAAAATCCGATGGTTGCATGCAGTTGCAAGGGACAAAAAATTTAAGCTGTACTTATGTGAATAAAAAAGTTAGGTACGTACCTACTTAAAACGACATAACTTATTCAAACACTCCTCCGGGGTGATTTCGCCTTTCAAAAGATCCTCTATGATTTTGCAAATTTTTGCATCTTTAACTATGAATTTTGATCGTCTCTTTCTCGGTTCCGTAAATACTTGGTTTTTTTTATAGGTAAGTTTTTCGAAATATATTGCTTCCCTTTTTAAAAAGTTTATATATGCAAAAAGATTTGTCTTCCCAATCTTTTTGTTTAAACGGAAGTGCCACCCTTCGAGAGCGTTTGTTGTCCTGTGACGTTCATGAGAACAATTCCACTTATTGCCTAATTTAACAATCCACTGTTTTTCGAAATAAGACACAAATTTTTCTGTTACGGTATCGTTCGGTGCTTCGTTCAAAATGTGCAACCAAGCTTCTGGAATATAAAGAGTAGGCAGCAAAGCCAAATTTGAAGCCAGTCTTACTATTCTTTTGTGCTGTTTATCCTGTAACATTCCTATTTTCTTCGCATTCTTCCAGATTGCCTTTGAGAAGTGGTAGAAGCAACCTTTTATTCTTACGTCGGGATATACAGTTTGTACTGCATTCATTATTGCCGTTTCCCAGTCGCTTTTGAAGAAGGATATTGTCACATTTAATTTCTCTTTTAAAACTCTAAACACTTCTGTGTACGTCGATTCCTTTTTGTCGGGCAATAAGCAAAAGAATATTGGAATGATTGTAGTAGCTTCTCTTGTACTACCGATGCCTACATGGATCGTAAAAAGCTGTTCAAACGGTTTTGGTACGCTTCTTAATGTACCATCGGCTAAATACAAATCGGTTTTACTTGTTAACTTCATGCACCCTGGACTGCCAAAAATAAAAAGATTGTCCTCACCTTCTCCTTCGTGCAAAAGAAAATTCTTGCTTAGTAATTTCGGAAAATTGACCTCTTGAACACTACTGAACTTTAATTTAGAGATACTTAGGACAGCTTTACGTGCCGAGTAGCAGGCGTCTTTTATTGAGTTGAATGGCGGAACTTCCGCGTTTTCACTTGAGTCAGAATCGCTGTCTAAACCCTTCATAGTCTCTTCGTATAATTCCGAAACAGGCTTCCATTCTGTGCGACAGCGATTTTTTAATGTCTCAACAGCAAGAGATACTTTATTTTTTGAAAAGTCTGGTCGACACGTATGACTGCTTTCCCTTAATATTGTGTTCATTGCAGAGTTTAGCGTTACAGACGCATTGCAGCGGACTCCTTTGTTAGAACAACGCCAAATTTGGGTTCCGTTTTTATTAACAGATTGAAAATAATATTGATGGCCACCACGAACTAATTTCTGCTTGCCTTTTTGTCCCACGCTAACGAAGTTTAAATCCAGCCCTGCACTTGAAGATGCCATATTTTTCGTGTTTATAGGACAGTAAACGAACAACCACAGCCACCGAGAAAATAAATCACTGACCACAGCAAACAACAATGTTTATAGTTGATAACATGTTGATAAGTGACATTGATATTTGTACTTGACACTTGAATTAAAGATTGTAGCAATGAGGTTCTTAGTACCTAAATAGGCCAGTATAACTCAGAGAAAATACCATGAGGTTAATATTGGGTTAGCAATACATAAATTATGTATCTTACTGTACATACCTACTTTCTTCTGTGAAGAATCCGAATTCGCAATATGTAGAGTTAGAAAAATAAGGCATTCGGAAAATTAAGAATTGGTAAAATTAAGAATTTTCAAAAAGAAGAATTTATCCCGATGATAATCCGCAGAAATACATACTTGCAAAATTAAGAATTAGGAACTAATCGCCGACACGGATATGTTAATGATATCGATGACAATAACGGTGATGATGATGATGATCAGTCAACTAATCCTTGTATTTACATTACACGTCTAATCACAAGCCAATCACGGCCCATACACACTATAAAAGTAACAGAAAGTTGTAAGTCATATTTTAGGTGGTTGTTAGGGGTCATCTTTCTGAACAACTTTCACTATGAAAACGATTTGATTAGAGCCACGTTATTTGTCACTTCTCCATACATATCAGCTGATCGCCCGGCACAAGACGTATGAAGAAGTGAAAAATAAAGTTGCTCTGATCAAATTGGTTTTGTAATGAAAGTTGTCTGAACAACTTTCATTACAAATCCAAATTTTGTTTGGCCTACAAAATGGAAGCCTTTAATTGGCATATGTCTAATCTAAGTTCTCTGCTTATATTATTTTGAATTGTGCTGTAGGCTTTGATAAATAAATAAAATAAATAAATAAAATAAATAAATGATGACCCTAACAACCCTCTAAAATATGACTATACCTTTCTGTAATTTTACAAAAACTTTCCCTCGAATCATCTGACCCGTGCTTGATATTCTTGGAAAACTGTCTGCTTTTCAACAGCCCGCATGAAAGGGAATGAAAATGACAAATTACTACTACTTGTAAATTGCAAATTACGCCCGTACCTTTGATGTCATGTTGTTACTAATTTCAATGTTACCATTTCTCGGAATATGTGTATTGACGTATCAAAATGTCCAGACGTCGCGTCGTCAGCAATCATTATCAAGGTTGGCGTATACTTTTCAAACGCTGACAGCTATGTTGGACATGTTTGTAAAAAACTAATGTTTTAATTAAATAGTACCAACTGTAAGCGCTCTAAAAATCCTCGAGTCGGGAAGAATGACCTAAGAAGCTAAATGCTAAACTAAATACACTAGGGGACCAATTCATCCCAAAATATCAGTGCAACGTATTATCTATACGTATAGTGTATCTGCGACTTTAGGATCATAATTTTGAGGTGTACTTCTTGTTTGAGTTATACTTTTATGATATTGATTCTGTAGATTTCTGGTTCTAGAAGGCCCGAAAGAATCTTGGTTCCTGTAACATAAATGAAATACTTAATTTATAAGCTAACATTTGCAATCAAGTAAGCAAGCAAGTAAGTAAGAAGTAAGTAAGTAACACATGCAATCACAGACAGACAGACAGATAGCTACCTACGTTGCGTTTCAGAGCGTATGATGTGATCCAATTATCTTACAAGGAATACTCTGTCTATCTTTCTGTAGGGCGTACAGTACATGGGCGTAGATAATTAAGCAATTTTCTTAGTAATCATCGTGAGGCAACTTTCATGTATTAGCTATGGCGATAGGCGAGTCCTTTGCACGTAAAATTGAGTATTGGTTGACTACACAGGGTGACATTTAATTAGCTGACCATATTTTGGGGAATGATAGTGCTCATCATTATGAAGAATCGCAAACGATTTTTTTTTGGGTTTTCCATACTAACTTGAAATCAGCTGATCGGGGCAATGTACTGGGGAACGTTTTTTTTTTCATTTGCGACCATATGTTTCAAAGGGAAAGTTGTTCTCAATGATGGGTGGTACTATCATTCCTCAAAATATGGTCGGCTAATTTAATTTCAACCTGTATATGAGGGGCTTTATTGTGCCTCTGCCATCCCTTAACTTCTTCGTGTCTTGTAGATAAAGATACAAAAGGAAACTGCGAAATATGCAATCCTGGGCAATTCATACCTAAAGGGGTAAAAAATTCAGCCTTTAACAGTTAAGAGGAAAACAATTTCTCACGCTAGATGGCGCATTAGAGACGATACCCTAATATTTAATGGAAACTTTCAAATTGTATCTAGTTTTTTGAAACTTTTCAACATTAATGCCTCAATGCAGTGCTTTTAATTGTAAAAATAGGAGAGCTCATTTATTTCCCTAAGGAGACCAAACGAAGAATACTGTGGGAAAGTGCCTTGTGTATTAAAAACTTCAAAGGCAAGTAATGCAAATGTGTGCATTGTATTTCAATGAAAGTGATTATTTAGGGATTATCATTACAAAGGATTGAAGATCAGGTACTTTTTCTCATAAATTTATGATATTTCCTAAAGTTATGAAGTGGTGAATCAGCGTTGATGTCTTGGTATATATCTGGTGGCGACCATACATCAGGATGGTCTTCTGAAATGTCCTAATACCCTCAAAAGTTTTTGTTTCGGTCGTACGCCTCCAATCTTGAACAGAAACCACATTATTGTAAATAAATTTAAGAAATTTGAGGAAAATACGAAACATAACCTCGAATTATTTGTAGGTTTACTTTTCTATCAGATGAGCTTTTTTTACAGCTACTGACGCATTTCTCCATCGAAGCTCAGTTTTAAGTTCCCGGACAATGAAAACATTTTGTGGTTTTATATCGCAATTATAAGCACAAATTCGAAACCCGACACTTGATACAAACGTTAACAATCGTTAAAGCGCTATCTCCGTTTAGCTTTCAGTTTTGCTCTCAATTAGATTCTTTCCAGGACGGTTTCCAGGAAGGCCGCGTTCCTCCAAGTTCGCAGAATATCTTAAACAACATGAACACCATTCCACCATTTTGACTAACTTCTTCTTCTTGTTCTGCGGTTTTCTGATTTTCTTCCACGCCATGATTAGTTGGTACCTTAATCACCATCCTTTGACTGGTTAAAACTTTCTGATGAACTTTCCAATAGCTGTTGATCTGGATTCATCACTTTCGTAGACCTTTGACAATGCTGAAATATGCAGATGTTTGAGTTGTAGCCCATGGAATTGGTAATTTTGCCTTACATCAAATGAGGTAGTTTTAAGTTTTTTTATGAGTTGGTAGTAATGAAATGGTTAATTACAAATCCAAGTTTTCCACCTCGAAAGCCCTCCAGAAATACAAGATATAGCACACATACTGATTCTTTACTGAAAATCTACTAGAGTATTTTGGACCCCCATAAAAATCAAACCAATTTTAATAAGAAAAGTTGACACTGACCCGAAATTTTGTCTTTGATGTACTTAAAAACATCTTTGAACCCCTTCTCTCTCAGAAGCACACCACTGCTCGAACGACCGAACAATGGCGAACTATTGTCGTTTAAGATTTGTCGGCGAACCAGAAAAAGAACTCGATGAATTCGACTAGTCTTTCAGCCTGGTTACCAAGCCAACCCCAGCCTGGTTACCAAGCCAACCCCAGCAACCAGTTGCTTGATCGAGTAGTAGTAGGTATTACCCAACCATTACAAAACCTTCCCATTACGGGGTTTACTTTTAGCACAGGGTGCTCATCCCATACAAATTAGAATTAGTAACCCTTCGTAAAAAAGAGATGGCGTGAGGAGTAAGATTTGTACTATAAACGCCATGGGTTTCAGATACTTCTAGATGGCGCTAATCTTAGAATAAATCCTATATTTCTTAGCGCTATCTCATGGTATTTGCAATTTTTCGATGGTGCTGCACCAAGCGATAATGGCCTCGAACTAAAGAAGCTTCCGTAGCATCTCAGTTTACGCCGGTGTCATATTTTTTGTTCTAGGTGGTCTATCTGTATTACTTTTATAGCTTTTAGCCAGATATTCAATACCCCATTTTGCGTTAATTGGACTGGCCCAACACCATGGAGTTATGAAGGTTACCTCACATTGTTTTTCAAATTCCAAATTCGAACACCTCAACATTTGCGATTCCCGCGTTTGTTTTATCCGCAACGTTGGGTGCAGCAGCCGTGTTTATTTGCATTAGGCCGTTGTAAATCGGCGCGGCTGTCTGGCCGCGGTTTACGAGGCGAGCTGAAGGTTAGGGGTCAACGTTCGACATCAATGATACACCGGCGCGCGCGGGAGATGTAGAGCTTGGAAGTGGCTTGCGGCTTTGCTGAAAGATTATGGATAGTAACAGTAGATTCGTAAAAAGCAGCAAGATGATACGATAAGACTAGAGGGAATCGGCGTATTAGACCAAAAGGGATGTTTTCTTTTTTACATACATTTTTTTAAATTACTGTGTCCCCCTGCTGGGCAAAGGCCTCCCCATTTCGAGCCCACACACCTCTAATCAGAAAATATAAATAAATAATATAAAATAAAGTCATAAATTAGCATCGATATCAGCTTCTCAATAGTGTATCAACATCGGTCGGGATCTGATTAAGAAGAAATGGAAGAAACTTTTCGAATAAGGGTTTCACTTTAGTCGGTTTTTAGGGTACCTACTGTACCCGAAGGGTGCCGAACGGGACCTTATTACTAAGGCTCCGCTGTCCGTCTGTCCGTCCATCCGTCAGCGGCTCCTAGAGCACGAACCGTAATAGCCAGAAAGTTGAAATTTTCACAGAATGTGTTTATTGCCGCAACAACAACAAAAATACTGAAATACGAGAGATATTACAAATTAAAGGGGGTCGCCATACAAGAGACTTGTTTTGATACACCTAATGCATATATGATGGTATATTTCGCGTAAACCCACATCATTGTGGTAGCTCAGCCGGTACGTTGTAGGCCCTCAATCCGTAGGTCCTGAGTTCAAATCACCGTGAGGGCATAATCTTTTTTAATTTTCTTTTTGTTTTATTGTTTTGAGTGCATAAGTTTTGTTGTTCGATGGTACGGTACCCTTCGTGTGCGATTCCGACCCGCACTTGACTGATTTTTTATTCCTTTTGTATTTTCTGTCTAATTTATAATTTATCGCTGCCCAGTCTACTAGATTGCTAGCCTACCGATGTACGGAGCCGCTGAATCACGGCCGATGCAAACGCACGCTCAGCGAATTCACTCCGATAGAGAAATAAATGCTTTTGCGGCGAACCGAGCTCTGTTTACGGCTCTGTCCGGCTCTCTGGTGATATGGCGTGATGATATGGTGGGTATGTTGCCGCTCCGTTTACGTTCGGGGTGACAGTGGCACAGATGGCGGTTAAATGTTACAGCTGTGGATCGATAACTAATACAAAATAATACAGGGTGTAACGGAAAGGGGTGTACAAGCCGAAAGAGGAAAGAGGGTTGTCAGGGACATCATTTTGAACAACTTTCACTACGGGACCGACTTGATCAGAGCAACTTTATTTTTATTACTTCAGTACATTTCGGGCCTAGCAATCAGCTGATCTGTATGGTGGAGTGGAAAATTACCCTCTTTCGGCTTGTACACCCCTTTCTGTTACATCCTGTATAAGCAGAGAACTTAGACTAGACATGGCCAATTAAAGGCTTCTATTTTGTAGGCCAAACATATGGTATACCAAACTCGAGTAGACTGAATGACAGCAGCTTGAACGCTAACCTCGCCTTTGTACACGATTCTTCTATAAGATATCTGTTTGTCATCACGTGAGTACAATAAAGAAATTACGAAATTACAAACGCGAGTTCACCATCACCGTAAAGGGCTTCTAACATTTTTATTTTTAGCCTGGGCCTGGGATTCATGAAAATTGCAAGTACTTACCCTAAAATTTCGCTTTTTCGGGTTTTGTTTTACAGGTGTAAGAGAAAAAGGGGCATTTAGGGAATTTTATCTTCAGGTATAGTGGGTGTTGAATAGTGCGATGATTTAAACAATTTATCTTAATTTCAGATATTATATTCGCGGAGCTAGTACGTTTTCACATTGATATTTTGTCGAGACAACATTTTGAAATATAGAATACACGCATAAACAATATTAATATAGAACCTCTATGTTGAGCCTCCAACAGTGGGTGATGATGTTCTTTGACAATTCCATACAAAACGTGGAGTTGTCAAAGCTAAGGGGCCGCAGTATGGCTGATCGTCTGATCTATGCTGTGTGTGTGTTATTTGTTTCATGCTGTAAAGGTGTTTATTATTTGTGTAATGTTTTTTTCAATTTGATGCAAATGTGAATTTGTAATGTTGTAATGCTATATGGGCTCGCGATTTCATATTTTTTTTTTCATTTCAATGTTTACTTGAGTGGAGAATTAAGTTAACTATCACGTTACAGCTAGTGGCACTAAATAGCAAAGTCGCGCCCGCGTCCTAAACTAACACTCCCCCAAAATTTGTACGTCTAGACCGATTTCAATTTCCACTTGGTGATAAAGGTTTCGCGAGGAAATAGGAGTTTTTGTTGGACTTTCATTCGCACTGGAAGTAAGCTGAATGAGCTGGAGAACTAGGTTGAATAACTATAAAGTAAACATTTAATACACCCTTGAGATAAAAAAATATACCTACCTTAGCCGTTACTGATCTACAATCTCGGTAAGCCCTATTGAACATAAATCATAATGATGTATTTATGTAAAGCTACAGAAGTATTTGTCATGTAGGAGTACTTTTGAGACCGTATGGATCAGGGGGGCAATTCTGGCGCTAGCGAAATCATGTCCATGGTCGAAATATCGATTTTGAGATACCGGAATCTCTATCAAAAACAAGAAAAAGGTATTCTTACGACTAGCCTTTCGAACAAACGAGATAGATCGACCCGTTTTCCATCGAAGTAAATATAAATCGAAGTAAGTATGTATATAATATATTTTCTATGTTTTTTATTATCCTTATGTAACTGTTTGTATGCAATAAAGAAATTATGAATTATGAAATCGTTTTCGACGGATTTAGGCCGTAACAAAACCGATATCTCGACTGGGGAGATGATCTCGATAGCACGAGAATCGGGGGCCAGGCCGTACTTAGGTCTAATATTTGGCTGACTTTTTTCCCTAATGTTGATACATTTCAAACCGATTTGAATAAATCATGGTATAAGCCATTTACTTACAGTGAAGTCTACGAGCATTTACAGAAAATCGCATTTAAATCCGTCCCATTTGATCGCTAGGATGCCACGGTCAGACTGCTTTTTAGCAGAATTGGGAGCCAGGCGTATCGATTTGCCGCGGTCCTTGACTTCTCACCTCCTAGACGGGACAAGGACACTGCAACATCATTGAGGAGAAGAATCAAGAGAAGCGGTGTAAAAAGTTAATGATGAAGCCTATGGTCGACTAGGCGGGGCGAATTAATCTAAGACTTGGATATACTTCGACAAGTCCAATAGGGCATGTCAAAGTTAACTGAAATTTTTGTTAACTCACAGTTGAACTGTTTCAAGCAGTCTCGATAAACTTTACGTGAGAGATTCGTCTGTGAATCTGTGATTTAATCTACATGCAACATAACATGGTGTCACGCCTTTTCCTATACGGAGTGGCAGAGGCACCACTGTGCCCACTTTCAGAGGCACCACTGTGCCCACTTTCAGCCAGTGTTTTAATTCTCCATTTTGCATGACAGGGGGCTAACCCATCGCCACAGCTATGGAGTAATGAAGGTTTTCTTACGACGTTTTCCATCACCGTTCGAGTGTCCGCATAACGTATAACCTTTACTTTAGATTAATGACTTATCTCATTGGTACTTGGTCGGCACCAGGATTCGAACCTGTACCTACCCTGCGTGAGAGGCAAGCATGAAACCCAATAGACCACGGAGCTCTCTACATAGAAACATATTTATTTATCTAATATAATTTTAATTTTTAATATTTATTTATTCAAAGCGTGGCCGACCCAGGAAGAGAGGAGTGATGAGTTGGGTCTATGGGATAAAGAATGGAAGGAGACCGCTCAGGATCGAATAGAGTGGAAGAGGGGGAGAGAGGCCTTTGCCCAGCAGTGGGATATTACAGGCTCATAATAATAATAATAATAATTTATTCAGTAAGAAAAACAGAAAAAGTTTACACAATTTGAGGAACTTAGCTAAAAAGTGGAGAATCTATTCTAATAGAGCTTATTGAAGACTACTAGAAATAGACCCTTAGTAGGGGACAGGCATTCTAGGCTATTCTCCCTCTAGTGCCAAATTCGGCTTTCGCCTGATCTTATCGCTTATGTGTAATGGCCAATTGCAATAGCTATCGATTTGATGGTACACGACTATAGGTGGCGGAAAATATGTTTATGTGAATGATTTCGCAAAAAGATTTGATGAACGAATGAATGAATTCTAATAAATAACAGCAAAAAATACGCACACATTAAACTAATGTAATATCCATAGAAGGATTTTTACAGTAAGTCATCCTTACATCAACTGAAGTCAAAAATTTAGAACGCAATATTTTTTTTCCAGAGATCAATAATTCAGCCTAACCAATAAGAATAATCGGCCAAGTGCGAGTCGGACTCTCAAACGGAGGGTTCCGCACCATCCCACCTAAAAAGTAAATCAATTTTATCCATCATATGAATTTTCATCTGATTCATCTAAATTATTGACAAAACTGTCCAACCACTTATGGAGTTACACATTCAAATTCAAATTATTTATTATTTTAGTTTTCATTTCAACATTCTGTTGAGTTTGCTGTCGCTATAAAATAGACCATAGATTTCAAAATTAAGTTGTCATCTACGTCTCGTTTTCGTTCTCATTCACATCAACAAATCATGCGACACCCACACGTGCCATCAGACAAGATACGGTATTAAACAAGGTAGTCAAATAAATCCTGAAACATGTCTGAAGTTGAAGCATTTGTACAGGCCAGCAATCTTCAGAATATCTAAATGGCACAATCTTGCTTGAAAATACATACGTACCTCTCTCTGTCTGCCAGAAAATAATTGCCACATAAATGTCACCCACGTCATGTAGAAAACGCGCTTGGCCTAAAGGATCATGTAGAGGTAGTATAGGTATTAAGAAAATCTGTTACACCGAAAACACACTCAAAAACTCGTCTACTCTAAAGCAGGCAAAGTTTCCATGAAAACACCTAAAACAACCTTTTAAACCGCAGCGCTGAGATGAGCCATAATTTTATACTAGTATTATCTTGAACATTAAACAACCATATATTTATTATAACCATAAATCAACCTACGTGTAGGTACTAAGGTGATGCACCGTACTAAAGTGCAGTGCTCTGAAACTAAACTTACACAAGCCAACTCCAACCATAACTGCAACCACATAGAGTGTAAACTAACAAGCATCTGCAAAAGTTATGCGTCATTACGTTGCAGGGCGTCGTTTTGAGATGAATTCCGATTATAAACTGTAACGCTAGTGCTTAAGATGCATATTTAATTGCTAATAAAATTCCCTCAGAGATTTAACGACTGGTCTTTTCGACTGCAAATTGGATTCTGGTGTCTTATCTGTAAAGTTTATATTTCTTCGGGTTTTCTTGCAGTGTTTAGGTTGTTTTGGTTGTGTGTGAGTGGGAAATTGACCTCAGTTGTGCGTCCCAACAAATATTTGCCTGACGAACTGGTGCGGGCGAGAACTCCTGCGGACAGATTAGAAACTTTTCGTCTAGTTTTTGGTGCAGTTGGTTTGGTTCAGGAGGCCTCGCGATCATATAATTTTTGTTTCTGACTCTAAACTCTAGCTAGGGTAAATAGTTACCTGTCCTTGGCATGAAGAACATTCATCCCTAGATTTTATCGACAACATTTTTGATAGGTTTCTTAAGTATTTGAGGTGTGTACCCCGTAACGGATAAAATAGAGCCATGCATGCTCAATCACGCCCAGTGTTGATGGAGGGGTTCTAATGAAACGGCCGATAAAGTACATTAGTGTGTAAGTGAATCTTTGGAGTCCGATTTGAAGCTATTTATTGTTTACCCTAAGTAATTTTCCATATTTAATTGTACCATGAGGATGTGACATACTTATAACGAAATGTAATTCTCTGCAAGGTATAGAATAATAAATGTTCTAGCATAGGATAAACGTGGATGCCAAACTGTGTCTGCGGCGAAAGGCTAGCCTCTGTCACAAAATGTAGTGTTCAATGGGGTATTATTGCTTTTGTTGAAACTTTTTTGAAAAAAAAAATCGAGGCCGTGATAAATGAGTAGAAATTTTATTTAATTTTTTTGAAACCTATACATGCCTTAAAATCATTAATTAATTTACGATATTGTATTGTCACGCGGAAACGCTAGCCGCCATGATGTTTCGCTAGTGACGTCACTCTGATAGTAAACACACGACTCTGCAAAGACCGAGTACTAATTTACGTCGATGGGATACTATCGGAGTGACGTCAACTCGGAATCAAAATGGCAAATGATGTTTCAGACAAATGACGAGCAGTAGAAAACACGACATTTCCAATTAAATTATAAAATTTACATTGCATTTTATGGATTAATATCGACTAGCTTCTCTCTTCTCGTTTAGCGTTTTGGGTATCTACCTCGGACATGCATTCTTATAATTATTCTTACATGGGAAATAATACCGTATTACAAGCTAAAGGTGGATGCAATGTGCATTTGCCACTCCATTTGAGAAAAGTAGTACTGCTGTTTTTACTAACTATGGTACACATTTCTCTATTCCGAATGTGTTGAGTAGCAAAACTTCAATTTCACTTTATCGATAGATGTACGTACTTACGTGCATCGCATTTAATGAAGTATACGGAAGGACCTCCGTAATAAAAACGAGGAACGCCGAAATTTTTACGACTCCAGAAATAGGTTTAGTGACCCTTGCTTTTACGGCCATTTGCGGAATGCGTTTAAAAAGACGTTCCTGATTATGGGGCATTGTTTTATGTTTGATGTGTTTTTGAAAGTGTTTTTGTCTTTTTTCTTCCAAACCAACCAATAAATAATTTGTCTGACGGTCAAAACTTGTAGTATATAATCAGCATCATTGGGAAGAACTCATATTTGATTCACTATGGAATAATTAGCAAAACTTATGCCCAAAATTGTGCCTCCATCTTGGGAAATTTTTGATGCTGTTTGTTTGTTTTAATCAGTCCTATGTCTGCGATGATTCTATGCAGCATCATTAAAATATAGTTTTAAGTTTCATCAATTCTGATCTTTTTCTTTTTGATATCTCAAAGACAGGTTCTTGAAACATTTACGAGACACTACAAGCGCTGTATCTATCTCCAAGATAAAAGATAATAAAAAAGTTCTCCACAACCTTGAAGACTCGCGGTGTGTTGTCGCCAACCGGAAGTACGTCATTAGAGATGAGATGCGGCCATTTTGGCTTTATGCCAACTTTAACAAGCGTCGCGGTGTTGAGTTTACCGGTGTGTGTGCATCTTGAAATAATTTATTTATCAAACACGTACGTTTAGTAGAATACTGTTTTTAAGTGAACTTTAAAAAATATAACGCCGGTTGTTGACTATGTTTCAGTGATAAAAACTTATTCATCAATAGGTAAAATATTGGACATTCAAACGGTAATGGATATAACATAGTAATCCGGCGAAAAGTAGCGAAGTTAGATCGCATATTATTATAATATTTGAGCAACACTTTTTTTTTGTGAAATCGGGCATTGGGCTCTTTATTCGAATTAAATCGGATTGTTAGTTGTATAAAAACAATCTGTCAGATCCTTGGACACTGTCGCTGAAAATCCGGCCCAGTATGGGTCGTACGTACGTACTCGAACACGGATGAGTTCCGTAAACTTCCGTACGATCGAACGACATAATTATGCAAAATATCATGTAGCGCTGAAGTACTTAAGAAAATCTTTTTTTTATAAATCAATACAGATGCCTCATTAATTGATAGTTTTTCCAGCGGAAGTAAACATGCACTAAACTTATAACGGTTCTTCAGATAGAGCCCTCTGACGGACTGGCGGGCGGACAGCGAAGCCTTGGTGATAGGGTCCCGCTTGGCTCTTTCGGGTACGGAACTCTAAAAAGTCCGATGCAACTTTTATTTATTGATACCCCACGTCAATTATTATAACGCTATATCACAATTGTCGAAACAACAGAATGGATAGCTAAATAAGTATGACAATGCAAATTGTATTGAACTATGCCCCCTTCGGGGCGAGTCGTAAAATAAATCAAATCTATTCACGAATAGCCGTTGGACATTTGACATAAATTTAAATGTGTATTCCCGTTGTCCCCATAATGCGTGTCCCCATAATTGGGACATCGAAATTGTAATGATATAATTAATTTTTAGTCCCGTCGTCGATCCCATTGCCTCTGTCCTCACAGCGATGGGTAAGACAGGACTAAAAGTTAATTATTTATTTACAATTTCGATGTCAAAAAATTATGGGGACAACGGTACTACACCAACGAAAAGGTGAAGACCCTCCATCATTTTACTGGTTGCTCGTTGGCACTACCCGGGGGAGACGAGCAGCCACCCTGTCATGTCTCCAAACTTTTTGTACAGGGAGCAACCTAACAAGCTTAATTCTATTCTATACTTTACGCACTGAATTTGACGATGAATTAATTCATTTAGAACTTGTAAATACCGTACAATCCTTTTCCAATATGGAGTGGCCGAGGCAAAGTTGACTCCTTAGACAGTTATTAAAAACTTGATTTTACATGAAAGTACCGCTCAATCATAATATACTTTCATTAGGGTTTGCTGGAAGAAATCTCTTGTTAGAGATAAGCTCGCCTTTGTACATTGTTTGTCTTTCACGTATTTTCTGTATATCCGTTTTGTGGAGTAAAATAAAGAAATTAGAAATTACAAACTAGCCCACCACCGCAGCTGGTGGAGGAAATTTTCGTATTTCGTATATATTTAGTGCACATAAAAGACAAAAAACAGAAAATACAGAGAAGTAATTTACAAAGGCAAGCTTATATTTTCTTACGACGTTTAAAAATATAAGGGGAGTCAGAGGTTTCACACTTGCTTTTTATACAGGAGTTGCAGATTCGTATTCCGATGCTGACCATGTATTGCACCACTGAGATATTTAAGTTGTCATACATTTATTAAACGGACGTTCTAACGAGGTGAAAATCATCCAGAGGAAAACTTCACCACTCCTTAGCTGCGGCGATGGGTAAGCTCCCTAGCTAACACGTGAAAATGTAAGTAAATAGTAAAATAAGTAAATGCAGCCCATTAATGTCCCCACACCGAGGGGCAATGGCCTTTACCCGGATACGAGTAAGATTGAGCCATACTCCACCACGCTGGCTCAGTGCGGGTTGGTGGAGCGGTTTTACGACTACTAGATACTACCAAGTAGTGATAGTAGCCGAGAACTACAGCTTAATATGCTATCTGAATCACGGAGCATACGATAATGTCTGACAAATTTATCTCATTGATACATGATCATCAGCGCCGGGATTCGAACTTGCATCTCCTGCGTGAGGAGCAAGCATGAAACCCACTAGACCACGGAGCTATTATGTAATGTACTTTACATAGAGAAAAGCGCATATTGCAAGAAAAATAAACAAATAACAACTTGTTAGACATTATTACAGGAGTAAGTAACCATTGGTTGTAAATGTCGCAGCAACTAAAGCAAGTTGCTTTACAAATGCATAGTCCTAATGCGTCAAGCCATAACTCTTTGGTTTATACCCACGGGCAGGGGTTATCAACTTCGGGTTTGTGTTTGTTAGTATTAATTATTTAAAATATTATTTACTTAAAGTTAAATATATTGACGGTAGATATTGTTAAAATGCTAGGCAAAAGAACCTCTCTCTTAAGTCGGTTAAATCAAGGTTAACTGTTATTTTCTACTAGCGAGCATTTTTTCTTACATTACTTTTTTATGAATGGTAGGGATGACTTAATTAATGCATGTATGTTTAAAGCATGTTTGTATAAAACACGACCAAACTTGAGGCTGGCACAAAAATACAACGGAGTGACGATGATGTGACTGGTATTAAAATAAAGCTAACAAAAGTTTACGACCCCTGCCTGATAATATAGCACAAGTCGCACCACCAACAAGATGGTATTTTCCAAGAAAACCGAATGCAGAATCTCATTTTAAAATCTCGAACTGACGCTCAAAATAACGTTGTTAACAAGTGCGCGCGATTGATTTATTAGCCCCTTTTTACTAGCAATAAATTCAACTTAGTTGAGTAACTTAATATCAGATGGCAATGTCGAATATCGTCGGATAGTTTAGCTGAGCTGCGTTCCGAAATACGCTGTGGCCAAAGAGATTTTCAAATAAAGACACCGTGCTTTGCGGAAAATTGTTTTTAACCATTCACACGTTTAGTCCGCGCGGACCTACCACCCCTTGCCCAGCAGTGTGGGACACCGAATAGGCTAATATTTTTAATGCGTAAATGTATTTATTATGGTCTTGTTGTCTTGTCTTGCGATGATGCGTATATTGCGTGCGACGATTAATATGTTTCATCTGTTGTGGGTAACTATTTAATTCCCTCAAAATAAACAAAAAAAAACCTATAAAGGAGTTCAAGGGCATACAATATGTCGCCTTCAGTCCTAGTTATTCTGAGCCTGTGCCTCTGAATTTAAGTTTTTGATTGCGTGTTGGGAAATTCGGCGTAAGTTATGGCGTGTTTTTATGATGTTTGGCGAGGAGGAAATATAGTATTAATCAGTTTTAGTTGAAAGGGTATTGAAGTTTGATAGCGATAAGGGCTGAATTACGAGCAAGTTGTTTTCTTCGACTGTCTGAGTGGAACGAGAATTTGGCTTCTGGCCCTGGGATATGAAAACAATAATATAAGTTTAAAGTTTGATAAAACAACCAGTTAAACAGCGTTGAACTGTTTAATTTAGGCATTGAAATGGGGTGCCAAACCCCCGTCACAATAAATGAAGCCTTATACGTCTTACAGTCTGACTTGTTCTTGAATATACTTACATAGTAAAAAAGACCCGTATCAAAATCCGTTTACCCGTTTGAGCGCAGGGTACCACGGACACGCACAGACAGACGCTTCAACCTGTAACACTCCTCGTTTGACCGCAGGGTACCACGGACACGCACAGACAGACGCTTCAATCTGTAACACTCCTCGTTTGACCGCAGGGTACCACGGACACGCACAGTTTGACCGCAGGGTACCACGGACACGCACAGACAGACGCTTCAACCTGTAACACTCCTCGTTTGACCGCAGGGTACCACGGACACGCACAGTTTGACCGCAGGGTACCACGGACACGCACAGACAGACGCTTCAACCTGTAACACTCCTCATTTTCTTTGGTGTTTAGTAACAGCACTTGTCACCAAACCATTCCACCACTCGGTTTCGAAGCAGAATTAACCCTGCCGCCGCCGCCGCCGCCAGCCTATTTATTTCAACTTAAGGATAAACTTTTTCCGCTTCAGCCTCCGTTCGTACTTCTTCTTTTTTATTTAGCTTCTTTCGAGTGGAATCACGTTTTTACCAATTTCAGGGTTCCGTACGCGGACGATGCCAGACGGGACTCTATTGCTTAGCCAAATTCAAACCGAAATCGGTCCAAGTTCAATGTCAAAGTCAGTAAATTTCAAGTTCAGCCGGAGTCTGCCAGGATTGTCATGGCCCTGGCCAGCCTTCTTTGGCAGTCATTCTGTTCCTAGTGTCTATAGCAATTCAAACGTCCTGTCCCGTTACTCATACCTAAAGGCAAGCTACCACCACAGACCAGGTGCACGGGTTTCATGATTTAGTATACGTTTGTAGCACAATAAGCCTGGCAGACCAACCAGGTGGCTTCGGTCTGTAGACACCTTTATCAAACAACGCGTTTTTTTTATTTAGAGAGGTGTCCTCATATAGCTCATATCAACCGGAAATTTGTCATTTCTACTGTAAACTAAACGTTATTTTGACACTTGGATTTTAGTTGATAGAGTGTGCCAGGTGAAGTTAATTTTGCGAATTTTTTCTCGTTTTTTTTTTTGTAAAATGATAGGGAACCCTTCGTGTGTAAGTCCCGCTCGCAGTTGACCGGTCTTTATGTGTTTCTTCGGAGTCGCTTTCTTTATGACGCCGATAAAACGTATGATAAGTCCTAAACGGTGCCTCGAGAGTTCGCCGTTTGTGAACCGCTGCCGGCGGCGTCTCAAGTAAGAAAACTGTACATGCGAAAGTCAACATAGTCATCATCATCATATCAGCCTGTATCATCCCACTGTTGGGCATAGGCTAGTGTTAGCTAAACATCGATAGTTTGGGACTTCGATAGTATCGATGGTTTTACGGAAAAACTATCGATAGTATCGATAACTATCGATAGTATCGATAACTATCGATAGTATCGATAACTATCGATAGTATCGATAACTATCGATAGTATCGATAACTATCGATAGTATCGATAACTATCGATAGTTTTGTACATATATTCTGATTATTTTTCTATTATCGTAGCTAAGCACAATGACTTGTAATGAAATAACAGGAAATAAATTGGGTCACAGTTGGTACTTGCAGCCATATCGAGTCATAAACTGTTTCTCTAAGTCACGGTGTCAAATATGTAGGCGTAAACAAAATACGGCCCTGTGTACAAACGAGCAAAACTTAAACAACACATCGCACAGAGTAACTCATCATCAACAATCGTCACCGCAAGTAGCTCAAATTTCAGTCAACGACACAAAGTTCGATTCCGCCCCAATTCAAGATGAAATCGAGGTCGAAAACTTGTCTGTTCTCTGCGCAAGCAAAATACCGCCCCTCAAATGCAAGGAAGCCGCAATCATACACGACCCCATCGCTGGAGGAAGATGACGGCCTCTTTGACGCGAGTGGAGAAAGTGTTTACGCTCTTCAAGGAAGGCAAGTCTGTTGGGACACACTTCACATATCAGTCAGAACGTGACTCGGATAAAGAAAAATAATCTTGTTGGCAGTTAAAATATCCGGAGGAACGCAAAATTACTGCGGAGCTAACCAAGATACTACAAAACAGAAATTACAATGAAATCAGCCAAACACGTCGCATTCTCCTAAACAAAAAGTTATAGAAACAATCCGCTCCAAGAAACAACTCTGACCCGAAAGAAGAACAGGAGATTCCATCAGCACATAAAGAGAAAGAGGACATTTAGACTGTCAAGATAAAATTCGCAAAAGGCAACTAGGTATAGGAATTGCAATTGAAAGGGCACTGGGATAGCCTGCCCTCGATGGTGAACAAAATGACGCAGATCTTCCAGAAGAAGCAGGAGACAACTAGCGCCTAGCACGCTCACTGACAAGACCGAGGCGGAAGATATAAAAAAAAGCTGAGTTAGAAGCAAAGATATTCAAAGAAATTGAGGAGCGGCACGTAAAGGAAATACTTCAGAGTAACGAGGAGAAGGAAAATAATATTACTGAGAGAAGGAAACGCGGCCAGCCCAAACGCTCTACCACGGCAACTCACGTCTCAAAGCGACTCTTATGGAAAAGATGGAAAAATGAATATATGCACACAACACATTACAGCAAAACAGTCAAATTCACCAAATTTAAATTAGACGATTAAGTTCTTCTAAAGGAGGACAATCTTCCTCCGTTGTAGTGGTGTGTAAGCTGCGTTAGCGTTACTAAAGTATATCCTGGGCAGGACTCAGTGATTCGTTTTGTGGAAGTAAAAACTGTCAAAGGTACATTCACTAGGTCACTGACTAAAATTTGGCCATTTCCTGCTAACCTCGATTAGTTATCTTAAAAATATAGGTTAGTATTAGCATAGATATAAGATTATACTTATGTAAGAATAGGTGATTGGTTCCTTATTTCAGTAGAACATGTAGGATTGTAAAAAAGGCGATTTCAACCCGTTTTTGAGGGGCGGTATGTTACGTAAAATACAGAAATTAAATAGTTGCTCAATTGATCACAAATGCTTGGTACACCGGAAGTATAAATCCATCATCATCATTCTTTCCATCCTTCCCCCCACCTCCGTCACTCTCATCCGCGCTTCTGCCCGACAGTGTGCGCACTTTGTCTCCCGGTGAAAAAACTAAGAAAAGACTGTACATTTGTGAAGTGCGTGAATCTGCATTATTTCCATTTTCCCTGGACCTGACCCGCACCCGTACAAGGTATTTATTCGTATCTTTTGCTAAACACTACTTACTAAGTAGGTAAGTACTTTTGTGAATACACCGACTTTGGTACATCGTTAACCAGTGTGCTCAGCAGTCTATAGTTTCTTAATTAAAGTCGAAAGACTACTTGCCATGTCTAAAGTGCAAACACGGTAACCGTAAACGAGACTCGACTCGAGGTTATAGCTACGCGACAAAATGATAGAAACCGCAAATCAATGACACAAATTGACACGGGTATTTTAGGTTCAAACAATCATTTTGAGTGTTAGTTCTCAAAAAAATCTAATGGGGGGGGAGTAATCATAATAATAATAATAAATCATTTATTTCCAGACATAAAGTCCAATAAATCCGATACAAACATGAGATTATAAGTTATATATAAAGTAAAATGTCAATGATAAAATAATCTTAAAAACAAAAATAAATGTCAACTTTACTCTACTGCTTGCAGAAGCACAAAATAGTGTGACTGTGACAGTGACTACCAAGACGTCAATTAATGTCTATTGCAAGGGGATGAGAACTTAATTTCCCCTAATTGTAATGTATTTTTTTTCCTTTTCGTCCAGGAGAATGACAATCTCTTGACTGGGGGAAACATAAAATAAAAAATAAAAATTTAATCACGTCAACCTAAAGTACTCGTGTACCAAATGTTACATCAATTTGCGGTTTTTTCCGCGTAGCGTCTATACTATTGTCGAGATAGTCAAAAGAATGCTGCTTTTCTATGACAGCTATATTTTTAACAGTGTGACAACCTAACAAACGAAATGGTCTCTTTTATACTCCCAAATTCGTAATGGTTCGACTGCGTTCGTGGTCACTGTTTTTATTGATAAAAATCGAACCTACGAGACGCGTGAAATTCACGCACACATGCAAGTTAACGTGGAGTTTGTATCTAAGTGCCGCACTGTGGTCCGAAAATCGAAAATAGTTAAGTTGAGCTATCACGCTATCAGTCAGCTCAAAGTGTTTATTTTTGTCTGGCAACACTGTAGGAAACGAGAGACATTCGAGGACAAAAGTGGTTACTCACTAATCTTAGGATTTATAAAAAGTATAACTTCAGTTCGTTTACGAAAAAATTGTTATTAAGCTCTACGATGTTTGATATATTCACATACACACATGTTTGAAAGATTTACACTCTATTAGTTGTAGTTGTATTAGAACTATAAATAGGCATATTTGGCTCAAATGGTTCTAAATGATCTGAACTAGCTTCGGTTAAAATTTTTGCATCGATCTACCAAACTCCCTGTACATGATAGCGTTAAAAATATGTACTTCAGTGGTGTGTACTTAAGTATTTACTAGTCTACCCATACGCATGCAGTAAATATTATTTTGTTTTTCTCTCTCGGATGTGAAAGGCTATTCGATACGGTAGGAAGAGGTGGGAGGGGGCAGACCTAAATGTCAGGCCTGGGAGAAAGGGTAAATGTAAATGTAGCCTATTAATGTACTCACCGAGTGGCACGGGTTTTTACCCGGATACGTGTAAGATTGAGCCATCTCCACCAGGCTGGCTCAGTATGGGTTGATGGAGGGGTATTCGGATAGTATCCAACCAGACTATTAGTTATCAAGGGGCAATGAAGAATAATTGTTGCAGCTGGAGAAACAATATAATATTTATCCATTTCTTTTAAGAATTATTGTTGTCTTATCTTTTACATCCTCTATTTCTATGTGACCCACTTTAATTTTACAACCTCTTGTACGTAGATATACAATATTCCTACAAGTATCTAGTCAGTGCCTGACACTGAACTGCACTAGAAGTATTTTACAGTTGAAATAAAATTTTATACTGCCTAGTATCAAATACTAGAGAGTGCCATTACTGCAATTCCTATGTAGTATACAAGGTTGGTGAAGTCATTTCTGTCATAAGCACGACATGTTTCCTAAGCTGGTTTAGAGAAAATCGAGGGGGGATTTTAAAGGTTAGCAATCCTTTCAGGGCCATAAAACTTGAGAGGTATACAATGACAAGGTTGTTATATTGTCAAGAAGGTGAGGTATTAAGCCAAGAGCAACTCCATTTTCATAAATAATACTGAAATAAATTGAGGTTACTTAAAACAAATCAAATCAAAATCAAATCAAATCAAATAGTTTATTTATTCACACATACATATTAGATCATTTTTAGATACAAGGTTACATAGGTAGGATAGAGGGGATAGTGTGAAGATGGATGCAAAATTGATATACATAACGCTCTAACACACCTTAATAAATCAACCTAATTAAATATTCAGTAGCAATCACAACAAAATCAGAACACAGAGACGTATACACTGCGTATATCTAATATTATTCTAATTCTAATTCGATGTAATTTTCAAATTGTAATAGACGTAAACTTCAGTCAGCCATATACTGATGAGTATCATTATGTTTAATTTAAATATTCCGTCATCCGAACCAACGGACGAAAGACAACTGATTTTGTTAGAAGTACTGGCTTGACGAAAAATGTTGATGGAAATAAGCGCTATGTAGAACCAGTGAACATTAAATAATTTATATAGCTCTGTAAGTATAAACTTTTGCGAGAAATGTCTACGCAGTACTGAACATAAATTTTTCTTCGAATCAACTTTTTATGGCTTTGGTCGATACTAGTTAGGTACCTTTTTATAGTTCTAATAAATTTACAACTAATAGAGTGCAAATCTTTGAAACATGTGAATGTGAATATATCAAACATCTTAAAGCGTAATAACAAATTTTTCGTAAACGTACTAAAGTTAAACTTTTTATAAATCCTAAGATTAGGAGTAACCACTTTTGTCCTCGAATGTCTCTCGTTTCCTAAGAACAATTTGTCGTAATGAAGATTGGCTTTACGTTCCATTTGTAATAATTTTCATTACGGTTGTCATTACTAAAGAAATCTTTATATTTATTAGCTCTGGCAGTATATCGGTTTTAGAAATATGTCAAATGACCCCTATTACAATGGCCCATGATGGGCACATTATGGCACACAGAACGGGACAGAGCTATACAGGGTGTAACAGAAAGGTGTAGTCATATTTTAAGGGGTCGTCATCATACTGAACAACTTTTTCTATAAAACCGACGGCAATTTTTACTGTTGATTAGATATAAAAATTCACTGTTTTAATGCACACAAACACAAACACCTTGTTCTACCATACTTTACGGAATGTAATTTATTTCTCGCTGAATCAATATGGAATGTGTAATAAAAATATAAGTAGTAGCTAAATTATCCATTGAATTTAAGAAAAACCATGTACCCACGTATATTTAACAATTACGACTATGTATACCCTGTTCGCACGAATTCCAGCATCACGCACAAACCTCCGTGGTTTATGGTTTACTTATTTAAGACGGTTATCTCCATTTGTAAATAAAATAAATAAATTCGAATTAACGCTTTTTGACAGGTTCGTTGTATGCACTAAGTTGCGAAAAAGTGGCGCCCCCCATGTTAACGTCACTAACACGTCAAAAGATCGATGAAAGACTTTTACTTGTGTTTGACGCCCACCCCCCCGCCCCGCTGCCGACCTACCGATGAGCACTTATCCAGTGGAGAGCGCATAGATACATTTTCCTTTGAAACACAACTCGCAAATTTACGGGCGGCGGGGGACGAGGTAAGAGAGCTGTGATAGGTCAGCCGCTGCGAAACTGTCTGGCGGCCCGTCATCGTACATAGGTTGCGTATGCGAACGTTTGTTGAATAAAACAAACGTTTGGCGAGCCGCATTCCCCCGCAGGCGCAGTCAATTGGATATAGTCTCTGGCCTATTACAATGCCACCATTCTATCTGTAAAATGAGTAATGAATGGCGCCACCATCTACTCCAACTGAACAGCATAACACTACAACAACTGACAGCAAAAGAGATGTTTTCGAACTGGCGTCAGTAGATTCCGCTTTGGCCTTTCTACAGATACAGATAAACCAACTTTATTATGAAATGACAGGATTAAAAACTACGACTGCCCTCTTTGAAATGCCATTCTATGCTCGGACGCGAATCCAAATATGGCAATACTAGAAGCCACTAGCGACACCAAATTACACCCGTAATTTCACAATAAAGTTGGTTTATCTGTAACTTGGTTGCTCTGTATGTTGTTGTATTGACAGCAAGTCATAGACAGTAGAACTATCACAATAACCGGCCAAGTGCGAGTCGGACTCGCGCACGAAGGGTTCCGTACCATTATCTATAAAAAACCACAAAAAAATATTGTATGGGAGCCCCCCCTAAATATTAATTTAATTTTAATTTAATTATTTATTTTTTAAGTAAATAATATACTCAATATATTGTGAACATTTCAAGCGTCTACCTGCTACCATTATCAATATCGAGCAAAAATTAGCAAAAAAAATCACCATTGTTGTATGGGAGTCCCCCTTAATATTGAATTTCTTTTGATTTTTAGTATTTGTTGTTATAGCGGCAACAGAAATACATAATCTGTGAAAATTTCAACTGTCTAGTTCATGAGATTACAGCCTGGTGACAGACAGACGGACGGACGGACGAACGGACGGACGGACGGACGGACGGACGGACAGGCAGCGAAGTCACAGTAATAGGGTCCCGTTTGGCACCCTTCGGGTACGGAACCCTAATAAAAACAACAAGAAACGGCCAATAAATCTCTGTCTAGCCCAGCTATTGGTATATTCTAGAATGCTGAAATTTCAGCGCACGATGTATGCGATGCAAAAAGACGACTCCTGGAGCCGAAGTAAATATTTGCCAAAGAAACAATATTATTTTCGTCCGGCACGCTCCGAACCAAGTTCAATTTGTAGTCGATATGGGTTCCGTAGACAAAGATTGTGAAAGTAGAAGGGGCAGGGCTGAAGAAATGACGCAAATGGAAACGAGAGTGACTATGACTATATTCGATATTGTATAAAGAGTCACAATAGTCGGCAACCCGCAATCCGCTACACGGAGTTTTGTATTTAACTAACAACTCGTAGTGGTGATGTCGTCAGTCATCTGAGTCATAAGTCTGATATAAGAAGCTCAGATCGGTCCAAGTTCTATGTCAAAGTCAGTACAATTGTGTGTTCCATAAATATCTTTACATTTAATAAGTTTCAGTATGTAGTAGGAAATATTATTCTGCAACATGCAATGCCAATATATATTTGTCACAATATGTGCCAATGATTCTGTGAAAGAAAGGTCGTAAACATAGTTTTGGAGCATTGATTGGAAATATGAAACTGTCACATACATTGTAATAAGTATTTGTCATTCTGTGTGTAAGCTTATTAAATGTAAAGATATATATGGAACACTAAATTTTAAATATATCTTTGACGTCGACTGTACAAGGATCGTCATAGCCCTGGCCAGCCTCCTTTTGCAGTCATTCTGTCCCTAACATCGCCATTTGTCGCAACGCAAATCTGTCCAGCCTGTTGTATTGGCGCTCAGAAATTCAGAAGTTTATCTGATCTGTAATTCTTGCCTTATCTGTGGCCATCCGTCCGCCAGTCCACTCACGTAGCCCGCCGAGCGGCTACCGTGAGCTTGGTTAGAGCGATGCATAAAAACTAACCTACGCTTTGCAGTTTGAAATTCAAATGGGCAAAGGTATTGAGTGGGCCTGCCAAAGTCGGAATTCTGTTATTAGATAATTACAGGAAACACGGATTCGAGAAGATGGGAGCGGGCATTTCTTAGGAATAATTTCCGATTTTGCAAATGAAGGAATCGTAGAATTTGATGTATTCTCGGAATCTGACTTCGGAATTTTCTTCTTCCTATGAAACCTTTATTGAAACCATGGCTTGCAACATAAATTGTTTTTTTGCTGGTAATCAATGTTATACTTCACTTCACTATCATCACTATCACTACACAGATGCTAGAACATAGTATAAAACAAAGTCGCTTCCCGCTGTCTGTCCCTATGTATGCTTAGATCTTTAAAACTACGCAACTGATTTTGATGCGGTTTTTGACGTGACAACGTCTTATAAATTGGTTTGCCGGGTGACACTTCAAGAAACTGCGTTACGCTCCGCTCACGTTATGCGCTCACAATGAGAGCGAGTGAGAGGCACGCGTCCCTTCCACTCGGGCATGGTTAGCCCGCCTAAGAGCGAGAGAGACAGACATAAAAAGTCGTTGTCACGTAAAACTTTCGCCCGTATACCGACTTTACAGGCAACCATTTTTTTTTAATAGATAGAGTGATTCAAGAGGAAGGTTTATTTATGTTTAATACATGCATAATATGGTGCACCGTGCATTGCACCCATGCGAAGCTGGGGCAGGTCGCTAGTTAAAAATAACTTAGATTAAGTAAAAAATAAGGTCGCCACAGTCAAGTGGCAGGGTGCTCAACATTAAATGTTTTTCTTATTATATGATCTGGCCACGACATTCATTGTTGTGTGCATTAGGCTCAAAAGGCATTCACTTGTAATTTTGAAAACCGCAACGTATTCTTAGACATTATGTACGTAATAAATCACCGGTTTACAGTACGTCTCTTTTTGATGGATTCCATCAGCGTAATTGACATTTTACGATTTGAATCCGATTTTACGAACACAAACGCAAAAATAAACAGTAGTTGTTTGTCGACAGAATAAAAACACTCTTGGGATTTTGCTCAAAACATTGAATTTGTGAATAAAGAAATACTTAAAATATTACAAAGAGCTGCCATTGTTTTATTGCTACCGCTGCCTCTTTACAGTCTTCCGCGTGTGAGTGACGTTTACAAGGGGGTACCACTTCTAGATAGTTCTACCATGTTCTACCTGTCACCGCAAGCCAAAAGATCGTTGGAAAGCTATATGTATAAAAAACATTGATTATGTAATAGAAAGTCGGTACCTTTAGGCTTTGTTCTCATCCAGTTCTGTCAGTAAGCGTTGACTGTTTCAGTTCTACAGGTGATATCAAATTTTGGATTTTGATAGTTCCTATTATTGTGTGGGACATACATAGGAAGTGGTAATCAAGAATCATCTGGAGCGTCATTGCACTGAGAGCAACTAAGTCTTTGAGACAAATGTTCATAATGATGTGAACTATCATTCTTAAAATTTGGTTAACTAATTTAGAGCAACCTTTTTAGGGTTCCGTGGAGAAACAAGGAACCCATAAAGTTTCGTCAAGTCTGTCCGTCCATCCGTATGTCACAGCAACTTTATTCCAAAACTATAAGGACTACACAGTTGAAACTTGGTAAGTAGATGTATTCTTTGAACCGCTTTACGATTTTTATACAAAAATTAAAAAAAATAATTAAGGGGGGCTCCCCATACATGAAACTGAAACAAAAAATATTTTTTTTCATCAAACCTACATTGTGTTGCAGGTCTATAGATAGGTCTTCAAAAATCACGTGGAGGTTTCTAAAACTATTTTTCCTCAAAGTCAATCTTTAAAGAGACAGGCCCATCCAAAGTGGAAAAAATTGTGTCCCCCCCGCCTCTAACTTTTAAAGTAAGAGAGTGATAAATCTATAAAAAATATGTGCTGTGTATCTCAATATAAACTTTCGATGAAAATTGGTTTGAACAAAATATAATAAGCAGTTTGTAAGTTTTTTTTTATTGAAAACCGCAAAGATAACTTTGTCATTCATACAAACACTATGAAAAACAAAGTTACAACACAAACTTACATTCTTATAATTACTGGCTACTACGGAACCCTTCATGGGCGAATCCGACTCGCATTGGCCACTTTTTGTGATATAAATATGACACATCGCTGTTATGCTTATGCACGATGTCAAAATTGGAAATATGACAGTCGCGGAACTAACTATATACAAATATAATACGATACAAAACTGAAAAACAGACAATATAATAAATATTAGATTTTTTGCTTTCAACAGGTATTAAATGGTATGGGTGTAAAAAAATGAGTTTTCAATAAACCCAATTAAAAGTATCGAAGAGGCGATGTTAACTCTACTCATTAATGGGTTAGCCCTTACAGCAGTCACATCAGCCGCACACTGTGGATTCACAAGTTACTGATGCATTCAGTAGTCCGCGGGAACGCCGCCATATGACGACTGTGCCCTGCAATTATAGAAGAAACAGGCAGCTAGACTTATTATAGGGAACCTAGATGGGCAGGGTGGGTGCTCGGCGAGGTTTTGCCGATTTTTTCTTGACCGACTGAAAAGACTAGTTTTTCGTCGAATGAATCGTGTGGTCAGCAGACTAAATTGTTACTCATTATATTAGTAAAACTAGGTGATGTTCTCTGTATCATCAATTTATCATCCATCCCTTTATCGTCATGATTTTAGAAAAGTAGTAATTATTACGATTGGGATTTATATTTTGTAAGGGAAGGAGGTATGGTGTTTCTAAATAAAATTTAAGAGTGGAGAGATACCTATTAGTGTTTTGCTATAGCGACCAAATATATGAATAGGTACCCGAATGAAATCGACATTATGACACGACACGACCCTTGACAATATCGTCGGATAATCGGGTCAAAGAAATCAGAAGCAAATCAGAAGTGTAGATATGGATTATCTCTTTACGTTTATATTCGATGAAGGATAATTCGACAAAACTTATCGAGCTTAGTATGAAAAGGCCACATTGACTTGGGTTGCTAAGTCCTTATAAAGTATTTATGGAAATTGACGGGTTCAGAAATTTTAATGGATGATAGGCACCTTTTGATGTTTGTAAGGTTTTGGCTTAAGTTCCGATTTTGTGTTGAGTTTAAGCCTGAAACCATAATAAAGTATTTCAAAATGGTACAATGATGCAAAAATTATACTATTATCTTGAATTTCAAACGGCTTCAAACTATCTCAAGAAACAACATCTATGCTACGCGGCGATAGAAGATAATGTATAAATAAGTCCTTCTAAAAAGGTTGACGCCCGTTATTATCGATAGCGAGAGTGAGTGGACTCTATTATGGGATTTGGGACTCCTGTTGTAAGGCGTATTCTCCCAACATTACATTATCGATAGCAAGAGTAAGTGGACTGTATTATGGGAATATGAAATGAGACAAAACTGCGAATGATGTTGCGGTTATGATTTATTTTGTGACACTGCCAGAGTATAATTTCAAAACGTAAAAGTAAAATAAAAAAGGAAATATAAATCAAAATGACATGGCATGCGGCCAGCTTGCCACTAAAAGGAGGTTCCGCAACACCCGTGATTGGGGATCGCCATTACCGTACTTGAGGTTTAAGGGTGCCACAGGTTTTACCTTGTGTCAAAAGGCAAAAGGATAATGTTAACACTCAAAAAGTAGAGTGCTAACAAGCCGTCTTTATTTACTCACACTCAGCTCACACACGAAGCTAAAAGTTGTCAAAATGTCAGGAAAAAACAACAAAATGTACCTTGAAACAATTCTGCGCTTCTCTGTTCTTCACATTGACTGTGCGCGCCAAACTCGAGCCGGACATTTTGACACGGGCTTTTCGTTCAGTAAATTACGAGCGATATTAAAATTGCACGCGAATATTTTTATTTATTAGTCCCGAGAGGGTCGGGCGTTTTTACTTCGCGCGGCTGTGGAGGTATGTAAATAATTTGGTACGAAAATGAATTGGAAAAACAATGGGAAGCGTGCCCTGTAGGAGGAGAGATGGTAGGTCATATTGAGGGACAGACTTGTTTTTACAATCGATCGATTCATACAACAATGTTTTATTTAGTCTTAGGTGAATATAAGAATTATGCCGTCTAATACTCTAATGCTATGGATTTGGTTGTTTTCAAGACCAATTTTTGAGTCAATATGTTTAACGTCACAGGTTGCCTACTTTGTTACTTTTTTGACAGCCTGTAGATATGATTTACTTTTATTTCATATTGTAGATACATTCTGGTAAGGTAACTGTTATATTAAAACTAAAATTAAATGTTTCCTGTCTAACAAATTATTATTATTGTTTTTCCTATTATGAAGTGCAATTGGCGCGTGATGTACCAAGCACCCTGTAATTAGATTCCCACGACACAGGCTTGCCTAGTGTGGGGGTCACCAACAAATCACTGTTTGTTTTTTCCCATTGATAAATACCTAAACATTTTTTAATTATTTTTTCATTTTCATTCATTATAAACCAGCTCGAACAAATTTTACTATGAAATTGTTCTGTCCAATATAATTAAAATACATATATTTTGGACAGAACAGAAAGGCTAAGTGAAAAAAGCAGTTGCTCTGATTTGAATGAAGGAGTGAAAAATAAGTGAATAATAATATTATACCCTGTATAACTCAAAATGTACTCCCTCGATCTGTCTTTGCCCAAAAGTCCAGAGTTGCGAGCAATATTTATGTGCCCAGCTTCAAGTTTAATCAAATCTTCCAAAACCATAAACCCCTGGACTGTATTTATTTTGCCGGATCCGCTGTAACTTTCTGTGGCATCGGGCTTATCCTCTTTTTACGATGCAAATTGTTTTACTCCGAGATCTTCCGTTCTGTTGCAAATCTGGAATTAGTATAACTAGAGTATGTTATTAGAGAAAAAATTGCCTTTATTCATGTTTTTTTTACCAAATACCCACTAGATATCAAAGACCACTTATTTTTTAACTTACTCATATCGAGATGAAGTTCAAAACCTATGAAAAAAAGGTCTATGCGGTTTTTTGTGGAGGCTGGACGTATGAGTACTTATGTTTATTTATACACCTTGCACATTTTTTTATTACTAAGATTGTTTGTGTCTAACATAGCTTATTTAACAGTATAACCCAGTTTCACAGCCAAGTAACACCGACATGGTTCCCCAAATAGCTTTTAGCTACATTTCTTAATACAGCCCGGTTATCTGTCCAGTTTCCTGGCACGGTATCGCACGAACGCACCCACTGCTGTGACCTTTTACCGCTTGCTTCCTTGCAAATATCCGTATTTATGCGATAAAGACTTGCGCTGGACGTATTAGTGCAAGCAATCTCGGTCCTTATGTCGTGCGAAGTTTATTGTTCGGTGTCCCAATTTTGGTTAGAGACGTTTACTTTATTACTACAGAAAGTAACTATATAGTCAATTAATTGAGATTAAAATAGGGTATTATTGCTTTTGTGAAACTTTTTTGAAATAAAATGAGGCCGTGATAAATGAGTAGAAATTTCAATTTTGTGAAACCGATAAAAATGCCTTAAAATCATTAATTGATTTGCGATAGTGCATTGTCGCGCGGAAACGCTAGCCGCCATGATGTTTCGCTCGTGACGTCACTCCGATAGTAAACACACGACGGCTGCAAAGACCAAGTACTAAACGTCGATGTCGATGGGATACTTCGGAGTGAAGTCAACTCGGAATCAAAATGGCGAATGGTGTTTTAGTCAAATGACGAACTGAGTATAAAACACGACTATTCGAAATGAATTATAATTGATTTTTTATGGATTAATATCGACGATTCCCGTTTAGCGTTTTGGGTATCTAGTATATGGACGAACTGCAGATTTGATCAAGCCTGCAGCGTCATGCCGATTTGACGATAGGCTTGATGTTGTATGCCGGCAATAACCGTTCCCACGACACAGGGCATCCTAGTGGGGGGCAAAGAAACAATGTTTTTGCCTGCATATAAATGACTCCAGACTCTAATACCCCAGCAATTCTGTCAGCCCAGTTCATTGCCAACATTACTTCGTCCGAAAAGGAAGGCGGAAGGAGGAAAAGCGAATCACGGAAGTTGTAAGAAAACACGGAAGTTCCTATTGAAACGTAAACTAAGCATTGCTGCACCTATGCTACCTACCTGTATTGGATGGTAATCGTGCCAATGAAAAGAGACGTTTCCTGTTTCAGTAAAAGGCACATTTTATTTCGGTAGATAGAGTTTTATGCCTTGAAATGAATACATCGAAGATAGCTATTGCTTATCTTATATTAATAAAACTGATTGAGTGTACGTCAGTGTGCTAGGGTATACCAGAAATGTGTAGTAATTTTATGGGAAAGATAGAGACACCATTTTGCACAACGTTGTTAACGACAAAGTATGTGATCGACTGAGCATCAACAAGTGCCTCTGCCGACCGATATAGGAAAAAAAACGTAAATAATAATATTTTTATTGACATCGCCTTTTATTTGTTTGTTTGTTTATTTGTTTATTTACATTTACATTACCACGATATACATTATCATAACTTAAAAATATGATTGAACATAGGCCAATTAAGGACTCTTATTTTGTGACCTTATCATGAAAATGGGTAAAAATAATCAATTATTAAAAATAAGTATAGTTATGAAATTAATACAAAAAAAATGGAAAATATGAGGAGGGGATGTCCTTTGACTGTAAAATGTGTATTTTGTGTGTGTGAGGGTGTGTGTGTGTTTAGAATAGAACAGTACCTACTTATACATAATATGTCATAACGTAACATGACATAACATAGTGTCACGCCATTTCCCATACGGGATGGCATAGGCACAATTGTGTCCGGTTTTAGCCAGTTATTCAACACTCCATTTAGCGTGACAGGGGGCTAGCCCACCGCCGCAGCTATGTTAAGTCATGTGGGTACAATAAAGAAATAACGAAATTACAGGTGTTGAATACATTGACTATATGTGGGCATTGTGCGTCTGCCATCCCGAATAGGAAACTGCGTTAACCCTTTCTTTAAAAGGCACAGTCCTTTATAAGCCCACCAAACATTGTCTTGGTAATGTCCAGAATCAATGAAAAATTCTGCAAACTACCCGAGGGTGTCTGTAGGTATATTTAAGGGCATCAGCAATTTCCCACACTGCATCCCCGGAGATGCCAACAGCATTCTCATTTACATAACACGCGTGCCACGCAGTTAGCAGTACATAAGCCATTACAATAATAGTTTTCCGGATTTTTTCAACATTACACGCCGGCATACGGAATGCGCCACCAAGAGTCTTTAGGAATGGACGCGCCCTCCGAAATCAGTCTTCATTTGTTGCGGTGGACGAACTGCTAAAAATAAGATTTAACAAACTCAACGTCAGATATATTTCGGAATGGGGTGGTAAAGGTACAGTTACGAAATTTGGTGGAGGTAAACGCGGACGCAAACGCCTCTGCCACCTAGAATAGGAAAAGGCGTGACGCTAGATTTTGTTTTTGTTTCGGCAGGTGTTATAGGTGTTAGTGACGACCTCTGTGGCCCAGCGGTTGAGACTCTGCCTACTATGACGTTTTTTAAGGGTGGAGCCCCCCTTTTTGTCAAATTATAAAATAAAACAAGGATTTGAGATGAGTCTATGTAATTACTGTAATAATAAAAGATGGTTCGGCCAGGAAGAAAGTGACATAAAGTTGATGAGAGCACTTGAAAATGATGTGTACAAAAAACAGTAATTTTATAAAAAAAACAGTAATTTTACAAAAAACAGTAATTTTTATAAAAAAAAGAGGTAGTAGAGGGTTAGTTCGTTTTGGAAAACTTGGCACTGGCACGGGTCAAAGGGTAATCACCCGGGACGGTTTGGTAATTACCCGGGGTTTTTACCCGGCTGTATTTCGGTCCAGAGTCGGATTTGTTAATATTTATTATTCGGTTTTTGTAGGGTAGCAGCTTTTTGTAGGGTAGCCGTTTATCCCAGATGGGATTATGCAGTTCAGTTCAGAATAGATATTATTATAGAATCCGAGATCAAGGAAGAATTCGTATAATTTCGGAAAATTCAAAAGTCGTGTCAAGGATCAATCAATTGAGTCTGATTTTTAGACAGATGTCACTGATGAAAACGAAATAAAAATACTCATAAGGAAGAAAAAAAAAGAATGATGACGAAGGAGGCCGCAACGTCACACTACCATGCGAGAGGTCCCAGGCTCGATTCCGGTTATTGCCCACCGTCCACCTCCTGTGACCACCTGGGTGTACGGTGGGGATTTTTTTTCCCACGGTCTACCTGTCATATTTTTTTTTAATAGCCTCTATGGTGTCACCACTGCTGGCACCTCCCAAATATAACATTAAAAATCTTATTGGTGATGGTCTACCTCGGTAATTAAATGCTGGCTGTCATGACATCCTAGAGTGATTCCTACTAGTAATAGGTACTTAAACTTTGTAAGATTGTCACTGTTTTTGCAGGTGTCACAATTTTTGACAGCTGTCTCTATTTCTGACAGGTATTACTATTTTTGACAGATATCATGATATCGACAGGTGTCACTATTTTTGACAGCTGTCACATTTTTGACAGGTGTCACATTTTTGACAGTTGTAATTTTTTTTACAGGTGTCATTATTTTTGATAGGTGTCACATTTTTGACAGGTTTTACTGTTTTGGACAGGTGTCACTTTTTTATAAGCGTCATAAAACAGCTGTCAAACTATGGGAATTAAGCTACGTTACATGATACATTGTGATAATGTATGTGGACGGCAAATTCTTTCATTGCGTGTTACATTACAGCAATCTGTAACCGCAGAATAACCTCCTACAATACTCTGTAGCCCTGGTACTTTTGATGAACTTTTATATATTCCATTACAATAATGATTCCTCTACGTAAATTTATATTTTTTGTACGAAGCACACCTCCATAATACTGCTCCTTTCTTGCAAGATTTTGTTTTGTGGTACTAATACCCCTTATGTAGGAGTATTGTACCACCATTTCTGTTAATTTTTATATTTTTTTCCATTTACGGAATGACGACACACACGTCCAAGAAAAAAAAAACTAATCGAGAAAACAAAAGTTCTGCTATCATGGAGTTTGATAACAGTGTACGGTGGAAATAAATGGTACACCTAACCCAGGTAGACAAAGGTGGACGGTGGGGAAAAAAATCCCCATCGTACGCCGTACACCCAGATGATCACAGGAGGTGGACGGTGGGCAATAACCGCTCGATTTGCGGCTGGCGATATAAAATAACATAAAAAGATCCCAGGTCTTAGATGTTTACATGTTTGTGATGTCGCTGTTTCTAGTGTCTACGTCTACAAAATATCAAATCAAATGAAAAATATTTATTTCATTTGACAATGTGAGTATTAAATAGATTTTAATAGATTTTAAGCTTAACCCCTCGTAGAAGCACACCGCTCGAACGACCGAACAATGGCGAACTATTGTTATATAAGATTTGTCGGCAAATCAGTTACATACTAGACAACACTTTATACACTTGTGAACCTTGTTAAGGCTCACCATCCTAGTGTAGGGCCAGAAGCAACGTATGTGCTTGTATGCAAATGTTTATTTTTATATTTTTAGTAAGTGCAGCGATGGCGTCTCCATTACTAAACCTCTCGTACCCGCATGGCCGTCAGGGCTGCCAATGTCATAAGGATGTGCTGATAAGGGGAAAACAATGCGTTGTCATACGCAGCGGTGTACACAAGTACGACACGTTCATAGCATGTTTTCCATGGTTGTATCTCTATCGTATTATTTATGTTACAGTTATAATTTTTTAGTAAGAACCTGTTTTAACTAGTTAAAACTAGTTTTCACTAAGTGCCTTTGTGTAAAGTAGAAATAACTAATGCTCAAAATCCATATCAGGTAAAACTAGTTCTTACGCGTTTTTCCAAAGCGAGTCAGTTAAAACTGTTCCGACCGAGGTAATGTTAATCGTACCTTATCGTCGTACCGCAAAACACTTTCATCCCGTAAAACATTTTCGTACCGTTTTATTCGCATATGCTTCGCTCCACTCCGCTCCGCTCGCTTCGGTTTTGCCAACCTAATCTAACCCAATTGAAACTTGGCCACAATAACCTACTCTAGCCATAAGTATTTCAGTAGAAATATCGACTATACTTTTAAAAATATTGGATAAATATTTTAATGGTAGGTATATTTATTTTTTAAACTGAAATTAATTTATTTGTAACATAACAAATTAATAATTATAACTTAACTAAACTAAAGATAAAAAACTAAACTACAACTAAACTAGATCAAAAATTTCGCCCAGATCGCTGCCGGGCGGGAGGGTGCCCAAAACGCTGCGCTGGCACCATTATCTCGCTGTATCGCAATGCTGATGCGTTGAGCGACGTAGGTGCCAGCTCTCTGGTCCCCTGACGCTTCGACGAGCCGCTTTGATATATCTTTAAGTGTTTGTCGGGCGTCAGCAGGGCCCCACGGCCCGGCTCGAGGGTCTCAAAACCGAACGGCACAAAAATATATTCATTGCCAAGTGCGGCATACTTGCGGCGTTTGAGACCCTCTGCCGCTGGCCGGCGCTGCGCTCACAGGAGAGGCCGAGGTGTCCCAGTTGGTCCACTCTGGCACCGCAGCGGCAGAGATGTGAATTTAGATATTTGTTCATCCACGAAGCTGGGGATCCCATCCTCTAAGACTGGGCCCCTAGGAGGTGAAGTGATTGTTTGTTAAGGATTTTAATGTTAGATGCGACATGGTTGAATTTAGATATTATGGTTTCTTTTTCAGGGGAGTTAATATTATCGGAGATAAATAATTCGCATTTCGAGAAGTTTAATTCTAGGCCTATTTTCTTAAATTCTGATGTAAGGAATTCCAGATCTTGTAGAATGGTGTCAACTTTGCCTCCTATGGTACCGTCGTCGTCTAGGTACCAGATGTTAAATTTGGAATTTAGGTGATAATCGGATGGAATCTGAAAATTGCCGGTCCGAATGGGTCGCCCTGTTGACAGCCAACTGCCGACTGTGTTAAATGGTCCCTAAAAATTAATTTAGAATTTCGACTGTATAACATTGCCACATGTAATTGAAAATCGATGGAGTGTGCTCTTTAATTTGGTATAACAAGGCGCCTCTATCTACTGAATTAAAGGCGTTTTTTACGTCTACCTTCAGCAGCACGTCACCTTCTTCGTTAGCAAGAAAGGTGCGGGTCGCATGCACGGCGGCCTCGCAGCCTCCCCTGCTACCGAAACCCAGCTGTACCGGCTGGAATTTAGCGCAAAGATCTGGCAGGATGTATTTGCAGCAGATCTTTGACGCTACGCGGCGGATCGTGTTACCAACAGCTATGGGTCTGATGCCCCCATGCCCCATCCTTCTTTATGAGGGCAGACAGGTTTGCTCCGTAAAGTATATCTGTTATGCCCTCGTGTACCTTCCCAGACAACATGAGGCTCACCAGCTCAGCTATGTCTGCCAGGAGGATCCTCCCGATGTCCCCGATGGCTCCACAGATAACTGTGGTGTCATGCCATCGAGGCCGCCCGCGGAGCCGCTCCTGAAGGACATCACCGCGTCGGCGACGTCATCGGCCTTTGCCTGGGGGGTACTATTTTTTACAATTGTTTTTGATGGATTGTGTAAGGGTAGGGATGGTATTCTTGCTTCTGTTCTTGTCTACATGCAGTGTCCGGTATGCGAATGTCAGCAGCTGTTCCCAACTTGGGCCGTCATTGTTTAAGAAGGCCGGTCGTATGGAGTGGGACAGAGAGGCCGCCACGCATGTCCTCGCACCACGAGGGATTCTTTTAATAACCTGGCAATTTTGCTTGAGGTGTCCCAAGGTCTCCCAGAATGCACACGTTGACGGCTAGGTCCTGTTGCCGTCATCGGGTGCATCCCGAGCGCCTTGGTTGCCTTGTGGAGCGAGGACATGTTTTTTGTGCGCTCTTGCTTGATGAATCTTCAGACCTCTCTGTCCCTTGAAATGCCGCTGCTGTGTGCATTCCGGGCAATGCACGAGGTCTGCGAGCAAGGTGTCGGTGGTCTGGCTGCAGCTGGCACCGGTCGATGGGCCGGCTGTCTGCGACATCGACGGAGAACTAACGGGTAGAAAAAGGAAAAGGGAAACTAATTAAAACGAATAACATAAAAGCGTAAATAGTAAGTAAAAATGTAAATTTAAATTGTCATTGTCCGACTGCCCGGCGATCGCTGTCTCTGGATGCCATGGGCGTCAGTTGTATAGGGTGCCGAGCGAAGACGCCAGGATGCCGGGCGGAGGCGGGCGGGCAGGGTGCCGGGCCGAGGCGGCAGGGTTTTGGTCCAAGCGTAGTACTATTAGATATTCAGTGCAGATTGCCGGGTGCAGGCGGCAAACGAGGAAGTGCAAAAAAATCAGTACGACGGACTAATGGGTTTTTTTAGAAGGTTCTAAGGTAATTTCATTCACTAAAAACTATTATTTACTTATATTTACAGAAAAAATAAATAGCAAAACAATTTTCATGACCGATGGTGTCAAACGTCAAACAAATATCTTGTTTTCAATCCCAAATTAGTTTCTCTAGTGCTAGTTTTAACTAAAGCTCTTTGAGACAACTAGTTTTATCAGAAAATCAAATGTATCAGTGGTAAATTCTAGTCTTGACTATGCGACCTGTAGAGGAACACCCACAGACAGCGGGACAAACGCATTTTTGGCCAATGTCGAAACTGGACGCTTCGCTCGCTCGGTCAATAATTGCATTAAATAGATACTCAAAACGCAAGATAATGGATATCTAAAGTTCAGCGTTTCTCGTCGTGCCAATGTCACTGCGCGGTCATTTGCTTACAGAATTGGGCCCCAGGTCTGTTGGGCATGAATCAAAATATAGTAATTGCTAAATATAAGTGACACATGAAAGTTAATTGAGAAATCAATTCTATCGAATTGAGTACCTAAGTATTTTATCATGTACGTAGTATATATGAGTGTATTCAAAGCATTCTACCTCCCACGTCCGTCGCACATAACCTATCAACTAACAACTACCGAGTGCCAGCATAAATCACTTAATCTGGAAGGAACTGACTGTTTAACCTTGGCGGGAGCCGAGTTTACACTGGGTTCCAAATTTAAACGTTGCACTTCCTTTTGATCTTTGAAGACATGCGCTTGCGACGGGTGCTTCTAATGCGAGTACGAGATGCAATTTGTACGTGTCGTGTGTTGGTGACTGTTGCCAATGTGTGGAAGTCGAAATAGGTATGTTTTGTTGAGGTCATCCTTATTATTAGTAGTGGCAAGAAACAGCTGTGAGCGTAGGGAAACGTAGTTTTGTTGCTATGCTAAGTTGTTCGAAACAAATTACCTAATAAAATGTTAAACTTCTATGTAACATCTATTTGTAAACGTCTTCGTAACGTCGTAAACTATCGTGAGGAAACCTTCATCTACGAATATCTCACCCGGATTTTTGGATAACTGGGTGAAAGATGCGGTGTAAACCGCTCTCAGTTCAGATTTGAGAGTTATCCGTAATAATTTAGTAATTTTCAAGCGCCTGGGATTTTTAAATCAAGAATTCATTTCCAAATAGGTATTAGGCCTGAGAACGGTTTATAATACGGGCCTAAGTTATTTTTTCAGATCTTCATAATTTCTTTATATTGCACACAGATTATTGAGAAAACAAAACATATGTAAAAACAGTGTAAAAAGGCGATTTCTACTTAGTATCTTGTCTTATTTTTACATTTTACAGGATATCTGACTGGGGATTGAAAAATCGCCCCTCTTTCAATCAGTGTCCAGATTGTGACAAGACGAAGAGTCACACGGGACCCGCCCACACTACATGTACCTCGCAAATGCGAAATTTGTGTCTTCCAAATTGCAGGGGGCCTTGAAATTCAGCGGTACTTAATAACTTTATAGCCTGAATCATTTTGTACCAACAAATTGTTTTGTTTTGATCATTTCTCAGAAATTATTTCTGGGTCGGTCGGTTGCTTTCGTTAATTGTGCGCTGACAAATGTTACCTTATGGACGTAAAGACACGATAATTTGTACAAATCGGACTGTTTTATCGTGAGATGTCGGGGACTGATGCTGCGGGCAAAACGACAGATCAGTGGCACTGTCGTGACAATGGCGGTCTAATCTATTCATTCGGACGATCGAATGAATAAAGACAAATAACAACTGTCTCTGGAAGGAAATGCTTTATTTTTGATTTTTGCTATTGTAAATAATTACAGATTTTATTGTGCTTCCAGTATCCCCTTACGTATTTCAGTAGGTATATTTTTTTTGTAATTATTTTTTCTATATACTATAATTCCGCATTTGGTGTCCTATCGTTTGTAATTTACCTACTGCTTAATGAAAGGCCAACAGGAAATTCATAATATAATGGATATTGGATGGATAAAATGGATGGTGTACAATGGATACCAAAATTGAACAGCCATTCTCCGGTCATTGTCAGTTTGACGCCATTTCATTGGCCAAATCTGTATAAGTCCAAGGATATAAAGTTGAAGTCAACAACACTAATAAAGGTTTCAGCACAAGAGCTTTTTTTATTTGCATTGCACGCAAACGAAATTGGCAAACAATTACTCGTAAAGTTATTACCTAAAGCACTCAACTCAAAAAATATCATATTTCTTTTTCGAGATTTTTTGCGCTTATTACCAAAAGATCAGTAATTGCCTACTGAAAATATGGCCATGGGCCATGACAGGCCAGCATCGACCCGGTGTGAGGTCATGATGATACATTCACTCATGGTTTTATTAACTTAGCTTTCCCATACGTTATGGGTATTATAAACCAACATAAAATATCATAGCGAAACACCTTTTCCATACGCCAAAGGCACAAGTGGTTGGTCTCGATATAGTGGTTTTGATGTAGGAAAGAAGCAAAAAAAAGTGTACTAATAATATCTACCTATACTTAACTAATTTTAGGTTTGAGTTTGAGTCAAGCACGTGCACATTAGCCTCTATTTATACAGGGTGCATTAATGTTGTTACCTTAGAGAGAAAATCGGAATTTATTTTAGTGTTTAGATTTAAGCTCCTTTCTTAGGTCATCAAACCCGCTGCAACGAATAGGTATATAAACATCATTTTGTCTCGTCTGTCAAACACATCGCACTCATACGAGGTCATTTCACTTACGCCCATTACAGCACTGTTATGGTGTTTCTGCATAAATCACTCATATTATCGATGCAAAACCTGTTTTGAATGCATTAACTGTGTTTTGTTGTAAACCTTTAAGTTTGTTGTTGATCTTATTACGTATTGTATCATCATTTGACTGAATGAATGACTGTTCTTAAAATATAAAACATGTCCGGTCAATCAAAGGACTCTGACAGAACCAGGAAAATAAACCTCTCACGAATGCAATAAGATTGGAGTCGCAGTGTACGCTGTAAATGTTAATAAGCGATTTTTTTCCCTTCTTGCTGCGTCTGGCTTACTTCCTGAGTTCTATATCACCCTGTTTAACTGTCATCGGCACATCGTAGAGTTAGTAATCACGAGATATCATATCATCACACCACCAATATTGTTATAAAATGCCCTGACATATTTTAAAAGAGCTACGGGGGATTCTTGCCCTTCTTTGCTCAATCCCTAAGCCCACAACTTCCGAACGGGCGCGGGCGGTAGTATACAAAAATATAAATATTATATTGACGTTGACTAAGCAATCTGTATGATTTTTCCAACCGATCCGTAGTATGGTTAATAAAAAAAAATACTTGACTTTGACTTTACAATATTTATTTTTACCCTCAGACTAGATACATTTCGGATACTTCTAGTTCTTTTCTCATTACAAAATTTGTTTGTTGTTCAGAATACAACAATATATCTATCACTCGCAGGCTGGTCTGATGATGAAGCTCGAAGGTGGTAAAGACGGAACTCTATTTTTACTTGTAAATCTATTGAGTTTGGGTTAACTTGTTTTATCTTAATAAATTTAGGTGTGTGCTTATAATTTACTCTATGGTGAGGGCCTTGTTTTGTATGGTTGAAACAACTCCGCAGCTGAAGTCGCGATGTCCATCAGCCAGTCCGTGACCGTCGATCAGTTGGTGTGATAGAAATTGGTGTAAGTAATAGAAACTGTCGATAGACGTCGACTGATTCTACCGTCGTCGTCGTCGCCGTCCACTGTCGATCGGTTGGAGTGATAGAAATTGGTGTAAGTAATAGAAACTGTCGATAGACATCGACTGATTCTACCGTCGTCGTCGTCGCCGTCCACTGTTGATCGGTTGGAGTGATAGAAATTGGTGTAAGTAATAGAAACTGTCGATAGACATCGACTGATTCTACCGTCGTCGTCGTCGCCGTCCACTGTCGATCGGTTGGAGTGATAGAAATTGGTGTAAGTAATAGAAACTGTCGATAGACGTCGACTGATTCTACCGTCGTCGTCGTCGCCGTCCACTGTCGATCGGTTGGAGTGATAGAAATTGGTGTAAGTAATAGAAACTGTCGATAGACGTCGACTGATTCTACCGTCGTCGTCGTCGCCGTCCACTGTCGATCGGGTGGTGTGATAGAAACTGGTGTAAGCAACAGAAACTGTCGATAGACGTCGACTGATCCATTCTACCGTCGATTCCGTCAATTTGTTGGAATAGCTAGCACCCTTTTATATTCATCAATTGCCCATTGATATTTAAGTCGTAAATGGTAATTTACTCAAGAAGTACTTCTCGGATCTGAATTGGATTCATCAAATGTCATTGTCCGTCTATCAGTCAGATTTTTTTATTTGGAAAGTGAACCACTACAACAATTTTGTTGATGTATCGTTTTCTTACAGACTTGTCGGTTACAGGTACTTTCGTCAACTCCTCTCATTTATCTTTTATTTTAATCCGAATCGTATTTCACAGCTAAACTTAAGTTCTTTTCGGCGACACATCCGTGCTTCTAGGATTTGTGATAATAAACTGTATAAATTATAGCAAACTAAACTGTCGCTAAATATACCAGCTCGTCGTAAAAACATAAAGGTACCATCTAAATAGACTGTTTATCGCTTTTTTTACCAAAATAAAGTAGGTAGTCAGATTATAAATTAATTTACAGAGGTACATTTACATTTGGAACTTTAGTGATATTTTATATCTGCTTTTTTTTTTGAGGTGCCTCTCCACTACTAGAGGTTGGCGGTCAGCTGTTCATACTCAACAACAACGGCAACTTTAATTATGAGACCGATTTGATCAGAGCATTGGCCTGAGTTGATCAGCTGATTTGTATGGAGACGTAAAAAATAAAGTTGCTCTGATCAAATCGGTTTCATAATGAAAGTTGCTCCGAATGATGTCCCTAACAAAATAATTTGTCATTTTGCGTCAATTCATTTACACCTTGTAGAGATTTTATTGTCATTATTTTCGTGTACCTGAACATTATCTTTTACTTTGAAACCCTTCTTCTGGTGAAGTAGAAAGTAGAAGGATAAAAGTATCCTTTACTATAAGTATGTTAATCTGTCTTATAAACTATAATAATAGTATGTAAAATTTCATCCAAATCCGTCCAGCCATTCTAGCGTGAAAGAGCCACAAACATAAACATACACACAAACGTTCACATTTTTAAAATGGACTTAGGCAAAGCCCCGGTTTGATATGCACTGAAATCTATGTCTAAGTCCGCTTGAGGTGTTCCCTTTTGGCTGCGCGCGTGTGTCAGTTTGCTCGAGCTGGGAATTTTTGGCAAACACTCAACCGTCTAACGCATCGGCGCATGTATGGGTTACGGTGGTTTGGTAGTGGGAGCTATACTCTTCGTCATTATTCGCATTATTTTCAGTGTTTGGTCAACATGTCAAGCTTCTTGCTCAAGGTGGCAAATTGAATTTGGTGTATTCAGAGATGACTGCCAACGTCCTAGTGGAGAGAAGAAGAAAGCCAATTGAGCAGCTAAAATTAGAAGCCGCAATGACAGTCATATTCTTACGGACCTTATTTAAATGCCTAATCAGTATGTTAACTTATAAAACGCAAATCAGCCGGTCAGGGAGGATAATAAAATATGAGTGGTGCTACTGGGAGATGCGCACGGGTGGTTTGTGCACTTTGTGAAAGAAGCCATTTTTTTTTACCACAGCCAGTACGTGTGCGTACTAGGTTCATATTTTGAAAATGACAAAAGTCGGATTCGACTTAAGAGACCCGTGAGGGGAAATACAAAAACGCACCCCGCGCCACAAACTAAAAATTCTTCCAGGTCATCCCTTCACCTCCTTCTGGGCCTTCCCCTACGATGGTACTGTCCGAACAATATAATACCTAACTAATAATAATAATAATAATTTGATAACGTCCATAGATGCATGTAAAAAATATTTACTAGACACGCGACAATACAAGCAAGACTAGCTAGAGATATTTCAATAGCTTATCTACCAGTACAACCTGCACATCAGTTGGGTTTGCAAGGAATTCCTATCCGCCGCATGTGATATTAATCTCTTTCACATTTCTGCCCCGCTGTTGTTATTGCCCAATGTACTGTTTAATAGTTGGAATTGTACACGGATGCAGCGCTGGGATAAGCTGATGTGTCGTGCGCACTGATTCTGGTGTACTGTCTGGAGTAGCATTTTTGAAACCGTCGAAAACCAATTCGCATTCGAAAGTGCAACTTTCATGGACGAATTTATAAACACGCCATTTTTGAAGATTCATTTCCGTGATTTCGACAACGAGTGGTCCTACTCACTCGTTTTGATTTCTACTAGTAGAATAAATGTCCATTTGACTGATGAGTTCTTGAACGCTAAGTACATAACCTTTTTTCAAAATCAATGAGTTATTGCTGGCCGGTATTATTTTTTTTTGCGTGAAACGATGTTTTTTATAGATTTTGAATATAGTGGTTGGTAACACTGCTTTCGAGTATTTCAAAAATGCGTAAAAAGAGGACCAATTTAAAATAAATTCGAACACGATTTACTTTCGAGCGCGAATTCAAGATTAATTTTCACGTTTTCAAAAATGCCACTCCTGGTCGGGGATAGTTGATAGATAAAAGTGATGATGATGATTTCCTTGGTTACTCCAGCTGCGATGATTGCAAAAGTGGGCACTTTGTGCCTCTGCCACCCCGTATTGGAAATAGCGTAATGTGTGGTGTTATGATTTCCTTTTCGTCGTATACGACGACAGCGACTCTGCTATCTTTTTTGGTAGTGATGTCGCTGGCGAATCAGAACTTGCTTGCAAATAATTATCATGTTGTTGATAATATCATGTTGCCATGGGCACAGTTATGTTGCCCCGAATCATTGTAAGTTGATAAGGTACATGGTGTTGCTGTAAGGTTACAATTGAAAATAAATTAATTGAATTGATAAGTATGTATGTAGCAGCATATGATCCCAAGATCCTGTACTCTATTCTATGTCCAAATGTGACTTGGTTATTGCTGGAAATTAGTGTCAAAACTAATGATTTCTAGATTTAGGACTCCTTTTCCGTTTTTATCAATCATCTCCAAACATACAGTAGATTTGCAATCTCATTAATTTACATCTCCTGGACAAGCTTATTTCATGCGTCCTATGGACTACGATTGTATTCCATTAAGCCCACTTTGTAAGCTTAGTACATAATGAATATTGATTTATGAATGAAATCAGTCTATTTGAAATTAAATAAAACATATTGTAGGTATTAGGTGTAGGTAGGTCAAACTAGTAATTTATTTAGTTGCAAGAATTTACAAGCTAGGTATCTGAACTTTGCTTCAGTTTTTTTTTTCCCAGTCGCTCTGATTTTGCACAGTTCCATCCGTGTTTTCAAAGTTAGCCTCCAAAGTACCTGTGCATTTTACAGTCCTTGCGGTGCGTTCATCTTCATTCCTTTTACCACTAAGGACACATAATGTTAGTGCTTTACAGGACTAAATCTTCATCAAGAAATAACAGGTGTGGTTTCATTCCTCGGGTATGCTTAATGTGGGCAAAATAATGCCCTGTTAGATAAAAATACGCGGGAGTGGTGGTGGAGTCAGTTTTAACTGGTGCACTCACAGAAGCACACCGGTCGAACAAACGAACAATGGAGAACCATAGATAGATAAAATGTGTCGACGAGAGGGTTAAGCTTGTTTCTCATGCAGGAGATGCAGGTTGGAATCCGGGCAGAGACTATAATTATATCCAATTGACTGCGCCTGCGGGGGAATGCGGCTCGCCAAACGTTTGTTGTATTCAACAAACGTTCGCATACGCAACCTATGTACGATGACGGGCCGCCAGACAGTTTCGCAGCGGCTGACCAATCACAGCTCTCTTATCTCGTCCCCCGCCGCCGTCCGTAAATTGGTGAGTTGTGTTTCAAAGGACAATGTATCTATGCGCTCTCCACTGGATAAGTGCTCCCTGAATCCGGGGCACCCATCAGTGAGATTCATTATTTAACTTAGGTACCTTATCGGACCTGTATACTTCTTCTCTTGGATTTGACTCAGGCTTGTGCCCCTAGATAGGTACTCCAATAGGTACTCGTATGCCCGTCCAAAGTCCACGGCCCGCCATTTTCAATCTACCCACATCGAGATAAAGTTGAAAACCTATGAAAAAAAAATACGCGTGTAGCACCGTACACGTGTTAGAAGTAAAACTTCTGTAGCTAGATCATTAAGTGGTACCTATACTACATATACACCTATACCTACCTATACTAAAAGAGATTTAAATTTCCAATTTTGAGATAGATAGATAGATAGATAAATTCATTTATTCACTGAAAAGGTACACACACAGACACATAATAAAAAGAAATACAAAATAGAACCTGGAAGAACATAACACAAAACAATTTACAAATAAATAATAATTTTCACTATGTGGTATTGTGAATGTACCGCGACAATGAAATGGCCCTGACTCAGCAATGTCACAGACGAATCTGTGACGCTGGTATTCTGCCAGGGCCAAGATCCAATCTCTGCTTCAAGTTACTTTTAAGTTTCAGACGTCCGATTATTTGAAATTATTTTATACTTGTACTTACTTTTAATACGTCATGTCATTTATTTCCCACCATTCCTTATCTACAATTTGTCACGCTCGTGGTGATATACTTAACTCATTCAATAGTGTCACTACTATTTGCATCTCGCTCAGATTATATACCATCTGACGTCACGTCTTTAAGCCGTCTCGCTCAAATGTATGCATTGCTTTGCTTGTCTCTGTGCCCAGTCCCTTTATTTAATTGATCGAGTACGTATTTTCAACTATTCCAAGTTAATGTGTACCTGCGGGGCTACCATAAGGCTTGCCACTCACCTCAGTCGCGCAGATAAATGACAAAGAAGATGGCTAAATCAATATATGGACGACTGCCCCAGACATGTACAAAGACTTCTCAACAGCCAATAGCATTTAAATATTCATTCATAAATTTAATTTACTGCGTCTGTATTTAGTTTGTAGAACTTGAAGAAAAAAATTATTAAATATAGGTAAATAAGAGTTGTTACTCAATACTCCGTGATTCCAATATGATTCCGTGACCTTTGCCGTCGCTAGAAATAAGCACTAACATGCAACATAACGCCATCTAGCCACTCCTCTGGAAACCTCCTGTTTTCAACAGTTTTGCTAGTTGGCAATTATGTTGCATGTTATTTTTAACGATGGCAAAAGTCACTAATCAATGGCGGAATCATAGAGTATGAAGTGACAACTCTTAATTATTTAATCATTTCCTTCAAGTTCTACAAACTAACTAAAGACGCAGTAATTTATGAGAGAATATTTAAATGCTATTAATTGGCTGTTGAGAAGTCTTTGTACATGTCTGGGGCAGTCATTTTGCCAAATTGCCAACTCCTTTCGCGTCTCAATGATGTTTCTCCATAAAATAGCGCGCATTCATTATGATATGACATTAAATTGTGATAAAATGCGTGGCTGGGGTGACTGGCGTGCCTTATGCTACCCCCGCTAACCTATACATACCTACTTTGCTAGGATTTTTTAGGGTTACTTCATCGCGAAGCGATGACGTAACTCTTATTTAATTTTATTCTTGACATTTCCTTAGTCCGCCATACGACATACCTCGATTTTTATATTTTACTTCAACATTATTGACTGGCATGAAGCATTAACTTTAAAATTACAAAAGCTTATTAAAATCAAAATCGTATAATTTCAACAGTTATAACAACAATTCAACTTTAAAATATGTATTACAAAAATTACATACAAACAAATAAGCGAAACAATAAGCCATTAAACTTATGCCTCTGTAAACTGTAGACCTCGCATTGGCCGTTTACTACAGATAAACATTAAATAGGTAGGTATAACACGTACTTAGTAGCTAAACTGCTAATTTGTGACTTGAACTGCACTATATAATAAAAAGTGGCTTTAGAACAGTTCTAGGTACCTACTTATTGTTTTCAAGAAGTCTTAATGCAGCCATCCATCACATCGGAATTTGCTTGAAAACTAAATATCACATTTGGATGATTCTAAGTGACTTTATGCGATTACTAGCTGCCCGTTGCGCGACTACGCAGCGCGTTTTAGGTACCTGTTCCATAGTTACCGGCCACAAAACGATTCGTTCATCATTTTAGAAATCCATATCGACCCGTATGTGACATTGATGAAACTCTTTTCTTACAAACTGTATGGATCGCATCGCACAGCTGTCAAACATAAGTTCCGGTTCCAACAAAGAGGTTGAACGAAGTAGTTTTTGGTCACGTCACTGGTTTTGTTTGCCAGTGTTTGCCCCAGCCAGCGGCGGCGGCGCCATCTTGGCCATACCGGAAATCAAGAACTCGTGGAAGAATGCTTAAAATAATTTTTATTTGTTAACGTTTCATCAGCTTTTTCTCTCACTAATTAACATTCTTTATTGTACGAATGTATTATTATCTTATCTGATTAGTTAAAAACCGTATTGAAAATAGTTGCGGTTTTAAAAGTCTTCAGCCGACCCTGACGTCACCGATTCCAATTTCCGTTACATTTCTTAGCCACTCGTGATAGCACCCGGCTAGTAGCAAGTGAAAAGCAAATATATGAATAACCCACAGTTGAGAGGTTAAATAAATTTTACCCCCGTGCCCCAAAAAGTTTTACTTCAAAAATATTACTATGGAAAATGAAATGGATGAACCAGCGGCCCTTCGAGTGGATAAGGTAAGTACATACAAGGTATAAATGAATTAACGCAAAATGAGAAACTAATTTGCTAGGGACACAATTCTGAGCAACTTTCATAATGAAACGAATTTGATCAGAGCAACTTTATTTTTCACTGCTCCATACAAATCAACTGACTCAGGCCAAAATGTACTGGGAAGTGAAAAATAAAGTTAAGAGTTCTTATTGGCAAAATTTGGGCACAATGGAGCATCTGCCACCCCATATGGGAAATGGCGTGATGCAATTATATGTAATTTAATGTATTTGTGTATGTTTCGTATTAATAAAGTGTCAAACCTACCCTAGGCATTCCATTTCAGATGCGCTTCTTGCCAAGAACAACATGCACCGAGGACATTACAAAATGGCATAAACTTCTGCGTTTCTTATTCCATTCAAGCCATGCAAGTAAGCGTAAACAGTTGCAGAAGACATCTCAGTTGGCAACTTGAACAGCCAGGCTTGGCTGGCGAATACACATGCGTGCAGGGAAACCGAAATGTTTCTGGAAAATTACTTTTTTGTTTTGAGGTAATTTCTTTGTTGTACAATACAATTCCTATGTTGTGCCTTTGCCATCCTGTACGGTAAAAGGAGTGACTCTATGTTATGTTAAATCCTGTGTTTCGCGAAACGATTTTAAGGTTGCTACTTTACTGATTTATGGGCGGGAATCTCAAAGAAGTGTCATTCATTTCTAATGCGGATTTACTAAAATTTCAAATGTATTTTGTGGAACTCCGGCAATCCATATATATAACTTGTAATAGTAAAATCATGTACAAATCATGGCTTGCTTATCTCTAATAAGAGGTTTTTTCCAGCAAACCATGATGGGTAGGGTAAGTGAAGGTTGAGAGGATATAATAACGATCGAGTGAAGATTGAATTAAAAATGTCATAAAGGTCGGTTTACTTTTTAATCGCTTAGCTGACAAACTTTTTTTTTTATGAAATCTCGTTTTTCGCTCATTTGATATTCCATTTTCTTGCACTTAAGTGCAGTTTTTTTTAAGAAATCTCGTTTTTCGCTCATTCGTTGTTCCATTTTCCTTGCACTGAAGTGTAGAAATTTCGCGCGGAGCGGAAATAATTTCGGAATAACGGAAAACAGCTCTAAGCGCGTTTCGGCCCCAAAATGTCTTGTGATTTTGTGAAGATTCCCGATAATTACGGAAGGGGCGGCTGGGATTGCTCCGTTGATCACGGGCATTCGAAATTTGAAAATTTAATTCTGAATGGACGCTGATTTTCTTTACTGATTATGATGCTCTTCAAATTATGTATTTCGGCGGGTGTTGTTGCATTGGCGTTAAGTGTATTTGGGATCGTATAGGAGCTCCTAAAAGACTACCTATCGTTCACCTGGGAGAAAGGTGTGTACTTATTTTAAGTAGCTAAAGATGCGTGTTCGCATTCCGCTGCTGACCATACAGGCATGGAAAACATCGTTAGGAAACCTAAATATCGTGCCTCTGCCACATCGTGTGGAAAGGGAGTGACACTATGCTTAAAAGTTATTAAGAGGAATTAACAATAATGAGCCATTTCCCAACGCATAAAGGAACTTACTTACTTTATACTTTATTGCACAGAAAAAAAACATATTACAGACAGAACACTTAATATTGGAAAAAACATGTACAAAAGCGAGCTTATCTATAAAAATATATCTCTTCCAGCAAACCAACGTATTTGCTTTCAATTTCACCCTTGAAGGCAAAACCCATAAAAAAAGGTGCAATTTTGTCATCAAAAAGACATTCGCACGTGTAATTTACAAAAACCTTGCGAACGAGACTGATTACTCCATAAAAGCGCCAATGAACTGGCAAGCCTTTATTATCCTTTATTATCCAATCCACTTTCAATTGCATTATAAATACCCGCACGGAACCCTAAATGTGGTTGAGCGCAAGATGAAGTTGGAGTTTTGGGACTTAATTACTAAATCCTTTTCAGGAGAGAGGAAGCTATAAAGTTTGACATCACTTTCTTTATATGTGTGTGAACTAGTGGTTAGTTTTTACTGAAGTTTATTTTATTTTAAACTTTAAATAAGTAATTTTATAACTTTTTTAACTTTTATATTTTGTGTGCTGTGCTGACACAGCAAATAAATGCTTTCTATTCTATTCTATTCTATTCTACTCTAAGACATTATGGAAGTTTTTGCACATGGTATTGTATTTGCCTGATTTCCCATATTCGCACAACAACGGAACTCCAAACATGACAAAACCACAATTACGCCAAACGAGACGATTCTCGGAAGCGTGACCCGGTGTTTATCGCCAGGGCTCTTTGTGCAAAAAAAAATGGAAGCGTAAAAAAATCTGCAATCATTTGTCCATCACGGACAATGCAGCACCGTTAGTTGTTTGCCAGCGTTTCCATTTTTATGTGGTCTTGGTGACAGTATTTTTTTTATAGAAACGTGACGTTTCCACTAAGAGTGGCGATAGAGCAAAAATAATACTTTCGTCATATTTTTCTGATCCATCGCTTTGCAGTAAGTATGGCTTGATATTACAAAAAAAAATGAATTCAGATTATAGTGGGGTTATTAAAATGCCAAAATTAAAATTTTCAAAGAAACGTCAAACTAAACTAAGGTATTTTTTTGACCCTTTAACTATTAGTTATATAATATTATAATACTGATAATAGTACATATTATAATTAATCGAAAAAAGAGTTACTGTGACATTACACTCGAGTTTTAGTTTCCATTGTCGCTCTCTTTGAAATATATTGGTTCCTTTACTCTTAGTGGTAAAAAAGATGTGGATTGCTTTTCTGGTTGAAAGTATATATTTTTTTACCCTTTGTTATAGTTAAAAAAAAAACTTTCAACCAGCAAAATTTTCCACATCTTTTTTATCACTAAGTAAAGGAACCAATATTTTTCAAAAAGCGACAATGGAAACGATAACTCGCGTGTAATGTCACAGTCACCAATGCAAAGTACCCTCGAATAATTATATATTTTCATTGGAAGCGCTCTCTTGTCCAAATGTAACGGCACAGTATCGTATGCTAAAATGACACACATTCGCAAACGTTCAAAGGCCGCTGATGTGATGAGTTGTTTGCGTCCACAGTTTTGGGGTTCCACTGTAGATTACTAAAATATAAGAAGATTTTTCCTGTATTGTACGGAAAAGATACTTTTTTTTCGATATTATAAAACAAAATCATTTTTCTATCAAGTTTCAACCACAACCTCAACTGTTGAGCCATCCACATTTGATGATTTCTATTTCATAGGTTTTGATTTTTATTACCCAGTTATAAGGATACACTTACGGATGATATTTCAATCCCAAAATAAGTCAGAGCCAGTGATAAATATTATTGTAAACCCTGTCAACTTAAAATAAATGTATCACTGGTTTTTAATCGTCTCGTACATGCTATATGTTTTCAACACTTTTAATATCATTATTTTTTAATTGTTTAACTTAACTAAAAGACTTGAAACGAGGGAGCGAAGTCTTCTAATACAGGTATTTTATACTCAAAAGAAGGCTTCAGCCTACACTACGTAAATGTCTCTGTTAAACAATAAACATTTTTTTTTAGGTTGAAAATCGCGGGACATTTTCACAACTACCTACAGTTGGGAAGATATAGGTAGGTATTAAATATTTTTGGGCCTGGTATTCTTTAATACAGATTATTACATAATCTAGCTAGGATTCGAGATCGTCTCACATCCTACATGTACTACAAAAGGTCTTATAATTATTTGTACGAAAAAAATATTTAGTTAATTCCTTTGTTACTAAATTGTTGTAACCTCTCGCCGTACATTTATTTTTTGAAATAAAATAAAAATATATTTTTGAAATACATATATATTTTGAAAAAAAAAACTGATTACATCGGTCCCTTAGCAAAAGTTGATATAAATGCTGTCTCAAAGATCTTACATTGTAATAATAAATTTAATTATATTTTCCATTAGGCTACGTAAACGAAGCTTTTGTTGAACCTAGAAAACACAATGAGCCCACTTCAGGGACCACGTTTTACAAAATTGTAATAAACGTTTCTTTCTTTCTTTCTAAATTACCTCACTTCACTATGGACTACGGAACCGCACACAACCTGCGCCCACGCGCACTTGGCGTGTTTTTCCGCAGTGCATCGACACTGTTTGCTCTCATCCGAGGTCGACTGCAATAAAGAGTGTTTGAAGGCTATAAATGAATAAATTTAATTCACGTATTTTGGGTAACATTTCGTCAGTCACTATTTTTTGGCTTTGTATTGATTGATTAACGATAAGAATAACCGATCAAGTGCGAGTAGGACTCGCGCACCAAGGGCTCCGATCACACTAATTAGGTTTCCACGTAAAACACTAAAGTGTGATGTCATCCATGTAAACCAAATTTAATATTTTTTAGAAAGACAGAAATTTGCAGTTTTCAGATTTTTCTCTTTACTTGTGCTATAAGACCTTGCTTCGTGCCAAATTTCATGATTCTAGGTCAACGGGAAGTACCCTCTAGGTTTTGATTCCCTTGCGAATATCAAGCAATTTCAGCAAAATTGAGACATGCGTTTTGATTGCGTTGACCCACAAGTTTAATTTTTTCACAACTTTAAGAAATCACAGATTTGAATTATCGATATTAATTTCAACTTCCTACCTCCATGCGTTTCTGAGAAAAAGTCTTAACAGACGGTGAGACAGACAGACAGACAGAAATTTACAGTTTTCGGATTTTTACCTTTACTTGTGCTATAATACCTACCTTCATTCCAAATTGTGTCCATCATGATCAGTGTGTTAATACTGGGCTACAAGTCCGTCCGAATGCGGCAGCGAAGTCTTTGCGCATGTTGGCGATATCTTCCTTAATTTCTGGTGGCTGGCGGCCCGGCCTAGGCAGTGGGACTGGCATCAGTGGCGCGTCGAAGGCAGGAGTGCAGACGACTTCTACGTCAGCATCAGGAAAGTGTGGGCTTGGCGGTGGAGCGATTTCTTCCTGAAGCTGTAAATGGGCAAGGTAATTAATAAACGGTAGATTGGTCACAATACAAGTAAAAAATATTGTTTTAGAGTAAAATTATGTATGCACTTTTTTTGCTTTAGATAAATACCCAGATAACACAAATGCTCTTCACACAAATGTTTGACATCAAACCCTCAACCTCTAGCACAGCAGGCAGGATCAGTACGGAATGCGCCAAAAAGCTGTTAGTAAAGTTTACCATGAATATAAGCAAAGAAAAGCAAAACCATCATACATCGAATGGGATTCTGACTTCTGCATCCCCCAATACCGCCTATTTACCAATAATGGAGAAGATCCTCTCTTCCACTGGGGTTAAAACTACAGCGGAAGGTGGACCTCCTCCGGTCCCTTGCCTGTGCACTTCTTGCTCCCCTACGCTATCTTCTTCTTGACGCGATATTTAATTTCGTGCCAATACTAAACAGGCAAAAATATGATGAAAACAAAATGATAAGTAGAAACACACAATACCAAAATACACACAATACCAAAATACCCACAATACACACTTACGTCACGCCATCGCCACTGAGTGCCCGTTTTTACGTGCCCCCTGACTGCATTCAGTCTGGCCGCCAACTCCTCCCATTGCTGCCTAACAGCGGCCTTGCCCTGAGGCGTGTCCAAAGACTGGCCCTTAGCCAAGGCCCTGTGCTCCTCCATGAAAATTCCTATTGCTGCCTAACAGCGGCCATGCCCTGAGGCGTGTCCAAAGACTGGCCCTTAGCCAAGGCCCTGTGCTCCTCCATGCAAATTCCCATTGCTGCCTAACAGCGGCCTTGCCCTGAGGCGTGTCCAAAGACTGGCCCTTAGCCAAGGCCCTGTGCTCCTCCATGAAAATTCCCATTGCTGCCTAACAACGCCCTTGCCCTGAGGCGTGTCCAAAGACTGGCCCTTAGCCAAGGCCCTGTGCTCCTCCATGTAAATTCCCATTGCTGCCTAACGGCGGCCTTGCCCTGAGGCGTGTCCAAAGACTGGCCCTTAGCCAAAGCCCTGTGCTCCTCCATGAAAATTCCCATTGCTGCCTAACAGCGGCCATGCCCTGAGGCGTGTCCAAAGACTGGCCCTTAGCCAAGGCCCTGTGCTCCTCCATGAAAATTCCCATTGCTGCCTAACAGCGGCCTTGCCCTGAGGCGTGTCCAAAGACTGGCCTTTAGCCAAGGCCCTGTGCTCCTCCATGAAAATTCCCATTGCTGCCTAACAGCGGCCTTGCCCTGAGGTGTGTCCAAAGACTGGCCCTTGGCCAAGGCCCTGTGCTCCTCCATGAAAATTCCCATTGCTGCCTAACAGCGGCCTTGCCCTGAGGCGTGTTCAAAGACTGGCCCTTAGCCAAGGCCCTGTGCTCCTCCATGCAAATTCCCATTGCTGCCTAACAGCGGCCTTGCCCTGAGGCGTGACAAAGACTGGCACTTAGCCAAGGCCCTGTGCTCCTCCATGAAAATTCCCATTGGTGCCTAACAGCGGCCATGCCATGAGGCGTGTCCAAAGACTGGCCCTTAGCCAAGGCCCTGTGCTCCTCCATGAAAATTCCCATTGCTACCTAACAGCGGCCTTGCCCTGAGGCGTATTTTCATTCGGTCACGATGACGACGGTCGCCGAACCGACACAAAATTATTTGCACGGTACCTATCATTCAATAGCGTCGGCGTCGGCATCGTATTCAAGCGTCAGTATCGGGATGAAGCCAATGACAGTTGCGCGGTGGCCCCACTGGTCACAACATCAAAGTGGAAGGCCAGAGTTATTGGTCTGTACTTAAACATATTGAGCATGATATTTTTTAAAGCTGACGTATTGCCAGTGACCCCGAAACTCTCCGAAAGTCAGGTGCATCGTACCGTTGGACGCAATGTTTGTTTCGGACATTGATCTGGGCTGGTTGTTTACCATGTACACGCAGATTCGGTAAAGCAATGCCGCTAATGAATTGCAGTTCAGTGACAGTGGCTGTGGCAGTGGCCCATCATAAGTTCCCTACTCTTTCGTCGTTTTTAGAATGGCTGCCACAGCAAAGTTATACAAACTTACCCGAGTTCTTGCACTTATTTATATTTATTATGATAATAAATTTATTCGTTTTTTTAGGTTCTTTGTACAACTCTGATCTTACTATTATTTGCTTGCTGTAAGTATAATTAATGTAATAGACTTGTGACAAAGGTTTACCAATAAATCTAGGAACAAGTCTTAAGTTGAAGCATTATGTACATAATGGCTTGACATTCTCAGAATTGTATATTTCCAGCAGATATATTTTATAAAGTCAATTTTGTGCAAAAAAGACAGCATTTGATGGCACTTTAACATGAAGTCATTCTGTAGTTATTTCATAGAACTCAGGAACAAAAGTTCCGTTTTGACAGTTCATAAAAAGTATCTATTTTGACTTGACAGGCCACAAGCCTATTATAGCTGAATAGGAATTATTAGTAACGTTCTGTTATGTAATCTAACATACAAATAAATTAATCTTTAATATTTTAGAAAGTGTTCCTATCCCGCTTGCAAGGTCAATGTGGTCTTTACTTCGATGGTTTTCTAACTTCGGCTTTCCCGTACGAGATGGCAAAGGCACAATGGTTCACAGATACGTAATTAAACGTTATAAATTATTAACTGTAAAACTGGTTTGCGACGCGATTATATTCCCCAGCAACGGGGCTCGTTTAAAACCCAACCCATTAAATTAATTCCAAACCCCAATTGAGTGACACGTAGGGTAGCGTGCTAAATGATCTAGATCCACCCCTCGACTATGCAACTTGGGTGATTTGCAGGTTAGGTACAAATTTAATTAATTAACTTAGATGTGCAATTCGCAAGGCAAATTCTTAGGAGTTGCTGGAAATAATACGTTTTCTTTTGTCGGGCCCATAACCACCAGACATTTTCTACTGTCTTGAAACTATGTTTTTGGTTGAGACGATGAGTAACGTTTGGATCCGAAACGCACTTGACCGATTATTATTATACCCAAAATAGAGTTTGAGTTTGTAGCAGCCATTTAATGCTTTCGTACCGTAATCGCGAGCCACTGCGGTTCGTGTACACGCTGTAGTTGTAAACTCTATTATTTAGAAGGCAAACAGAAAGAGACATAGGTCGGGCTATTTTCATATAACTGGGTAAAGAGCTTTTAAATGTTTTATCAGTCACGTACCGACTTGGACAAAAAGGGAATTTGAATGGCTATAACTTATGCTTCTGACTGGGTCGGCAAACAACTTATACGAGTAAATGCTGGCGAAATTTTAAAACTAATATTCTCAGACCGAATAGTGCAGAGAAACATTTGATAGCTGTCTAAATTTTGGGAAATAGTATTACCTATAATACTGCCCTACCTCAACATTATAATTTTACCCGAGTTACTTTTGGTCGTAAGCAAAAAAAAAAACTTCGGCAATTTGTAGCCTAGTGCCTTTTCACAAACACCGGTTCCCGGATAGCCGGCGCCGGCTACCCGGCGATGAAGTGTATAGCCATGTACGTACGCTTTCATACGTAAGTTCCGCAATCGTATGAAATGACAGCCGGCGCTGGAGTACCCGATAACCGGTTTGTGTGAAAAGGCATAACTGTGAATTCATTTAATGGCAATTTTTATGAAAATTTTCTGGATTTGAAAACTAACTTCACTATAGGTAGGTATTTCGAGGACCTTGATTCAAAATTGCAAGATCATGAAAACCTATTTAACTACGAGAAGTGTCTACCAATAACGAAACAACAGCATAATAACCCCTTCCCAAAACAATGTTATTCTATAAACAATCGTTACTCTTGTCTTAAAACCTTTAAATTTGAGTGCATAGCTTTTGATAAATCAGTTCTCCTGTACACAATACCGCGATTACACAGCAAATCCTTATTTAACGGTAATAAAGTGGGGTTTTGCCTGATAAATGGTAAGTATTCCGGTGAAAACGAGCAAGGTAAACAGAATCAAATGGACTGTGATTTATATCTAAGCAATACCTGCATCTGCATAAGTAGGTGCTGCCTAGCTAGTGGTGTGAAGCGAAAGGTTTCGATCAATCAATTATTTTAACTTTTATATTAAGCTCATTCAGCCACTGCTCTGTGTATATAAGTGTCTAACCACACTATGCCGAAGTTACGCCACCGAAGTTCGGCATGATTACGCCTGCAATGATATTTGAATTACTGACGACACATGGTGCCGAAATTACGTTGCGTTATAGCGTACAGCGTAACTTCGGTCGGAGGTAAGTTCAGCGGCAACTAAGCCTGGATTTTACCAACAAAACGACTTCATCACCTTAACAAATGACGCCACCAACTGGTTGAGAAATTTAGATATATGCCTGTGACGTTCCTACTCGGATATGTCATACGAATAAATAAATAAATAAAACCAACAAAAATTTATGCGAGAATAACTATCCCGGGCATAATTTGTATGACAATGACAGTTTAAAATCAGGTAATTCTTAGGAAAAGTGGAAGATACTCTCGAGTAAAAAGTTAGGTACTCTTCGTTGGTAAAATTCGCTCTGAGTAAGGTACCTAATTACTAGGTAAGTTCGGCACTTATGGGGTGTCATATCAGCCGAATACGGAACGTAAAATCAGCCGCGGAACTTCAGTCGCGTATCTTCGGCATTGTGTGGTTAGACACTCTTTACCGTGCCATCTTCTCCGGGCGTGAGCCTCACGTATCCACTGCCTACCAGTTAGATGTAGCTAGCTGCCTAAACAATGATAAACTTCAATACTAAATAATTTTTAATTATGTTATAACTTGCCTGAAGGGATGATGCTGACGACTAAACAATTAAGAAATAAAAAAAAAAAACGTTCCGTTCTCCATTACAGCTGGTGCAGGGGTTAGGATCGCTGAAAATTGGAAGAGCAGGCGCATTGGACATGCACAAAGCCCTCGCTAAAGTAGACCATGTGCAAACCCCCTGGAGAAAGAGAAAAAGATTAGCCGTCTTTTCATTCTCCTTTTAGAAAATGCGCACGAGTTCCAATCCTTTAACTTCTCAAATAGTATACCCGTTGGAGGTTTGACTTGGCGGTAATCCTGGCTGGCTTCGCTGATCTATCTGATGTTTTTCATAGATGTTTTTTGATTGTCACTCTTGCCAATTATATCGTTTGGTGTGTGTTGAAAATAAACTCTGCTGTGTATTTCAACGTAAATTATGTGGTTTTAATTGACCAAAATAATACCAAGATTAGCCGTCTTTTTATTCTCCTTTTAGAAAGTGCGCACGAGTTCCAATCCTTTAAGTTCTCAAATAGTATAACCGTAATTAGCCCCCACCGGGTTTCTCGCATCACTAGTTATTTTGCTTACATCGTTATTTTCGGCTCCCGCTCGTTTCTCCGTGGAATTTAATTTTAACCGGTCCACACTGCACTCGGTTGCTGAGTGCATCGGTTTGGCGATTTGACTTGTTTTGTTTAGGTTTGTCCGTAGCTGCGGCGGCGACGGGCTAGCCCCCATACGACAATGGGGACAATTGTGCCTCTGACACCCCGCATGGGTTAAGGCGTGACGCTATGTTATTTGTTTAGGTTTGGTAATTGGGTGTTTTTAGGGTTCCGTACCCGAAGGGTGCCAAAGGGACCCTTTTACTGAGACTTTGCTGTCCGTCCGTCCGTCCGTCTGTCCGTCTGTCACCAGGCTGTATCTCATGAACCGTGGTAGCTAGACAGTTGAAATTTTTACAAATGATGTATTTCTGTTGCCGCTATAACAAAAAATACTAAAAAACAAAAGAAATTCAATATTAAGGGGGCTCCTATACAACAAACGTGACTTTTATGCTCATTTTTGCTAGATATTGATAATGGTAGCAGGTAGACGCTTAAAATGTTACAATATATTGAGTATATTATTTACTTAAAAAATCAATAATTAAATTAAAATTATATTAATATTTAAGGGGGGCTCCCATACAACAAAAGTTATTTTATAGATAATGGTACGGAACCCTTCGTGCGTGAGTCCGACTCGCACTTGGCCGATTATTTCAGTTGTTATACCTACTTGTCCAAAGATCTTTTGGCGTGTAAGTGACGTTGACAGGGGCCGTCATTTCTACGCAACCTCATGCAATGATCCTGTCAAAAATTGACAGTTTCAGCTGTCACCGCACGCCAAAAGGTCGTTGGACAGCTGTACTTTTGACCAGACTTTCAAGCCGGTTATTCTTTCTTTACTTTATTTTAATATCGTCAACTGATAAAATCTTTGAAGCGTTTATCTTTATAAAGAAAACACTTCCCTAAATCCGGAAAAAAGTGACAAGTTAACGATTTCCTTCAATCGTAGTTTAAATAAAACCGGCCAAGTGCGAGTTAAACTCGCGCACGAAGGGTTCCGTACCATTATCTATATAATTGAAACAAAAAGTAAAATTTAGAAAAAACCGACTTCCACAAACCCTATTTGATTAGATTGAGTTTAATACAAACTGTAACCACTTATCCCCCCCCCCCAGGGGAATTAATTTTGTCAAATCCCATATCAGTGCTACCCCACGCTACTAAGGAACCCCTGTACAAAGTTTCATGGCTCTAGGTCCATCGGTTTAGGCTATGCGTTGCCTGCCCGTCAGCCACGCATTGTATTTGTACCTAGTATTGAGCAGATCTGGTGGCCATATGTGGTCTTCATCAGCAGTTCCGCATCACAATATTATGCTTACCATGTGCATTTGCACGAGTTATTATGAAAAACACAAAAATCACTATAGGTCTAATCGGTCTAATTTTCCAAATCGGTCCATCCGTTTAGGCGCTATCGAGGCACATACATAAAAATAAAATAAAAAAAAAACAAACATCCGGACGAATTGTAAACCTCCTCCTTTGGGAAGTCGGTTAAAAAAACCGCAAAAAAACACGTTAATTGTATGGGAGCCCCCTTTATATTAAATTTATTTTGTTTTTAGTATTTGTTGTTATAGCGGGAACAGAAATACGTCATCTGTGAAAATATCAACTGTCTAGCTACCACGGTTCATGAGATACGGCCTGGTGACAGACAGACGGACGGACGGATATCTTGAGATTTTAAGGTACTTTCCCTCCAGGGCCCATTCGTTTTTTCCACCCTGTATATGTGTGATCTGTAACTGTATTTTTCATGAAATACCCAAAAAGTTTTGTTCAAATTATCATCTTATGTCAGAATAACTTTGTAGCTAGTTGAAAAATAACATTTGAATTGATTCAAAGCTTGCCGCGCTTTTAGGGCCTTTAGTACCTACCAAACGCCGCCGTAAGCAGCACTGTCTACAACCTACTCCTACTGGAAAACGTGAGACACCCATCTACAATTTCCGTACAATGAGGTTCACTCACTCATTATGTCAATGTCATGCAGACTGCAAAACATCATTTCAACGCACCAAAGAGTATTTAATTAAAACATCACTGGCAGCCAAACTTGAAGTGGCCAAAAGGAAAAAAATAATTTCTGAGCTCTGAGATTTGTATGAAAACAAAAGTAATTAAAAACTAATAATTTTATAATTATTTTCTAAAAGTTCTACAGACTAAATAGAGACGTCGTAATTCATCAATTAATATTTAAAGTCTTTGTAGAAGTCCGGGGACGACATTGCCATATCATTAAAAATTTAGTTTCATTAAAAGAAGGCTTACCTACCAAAACAAAATGGCCTTTGTATAAACTTTTCAAGCGTGTTGTGAAGACGTATCTTGTACCGAGACTTTCAATTTGTAATATCTCTCGTATTTCAGTATTTGTGGTTGGTGCGGCAACAGATATACACATTCTGTGAAAACTTCAGCTTTCTAGCTATTACGGTTCGTGCAGGCGGACCCGGTGACAGACGGACGGACGGACGGACGGACGGACGGACGGACAGCGAAGTCTCAGTAATAGGGTCCCGTTTGGCACCCTTCGGGTACGGAACCCTAAAAAAGATGTGACGTTATGTTTTTGGTACACTCACAGACTCGATTGTTTGGGCTGTACCAGGGAGCATTTATCCAGTGGAGAGAAAATGGAAAATGTATATATGCGATACATTTTACTTTGAAACACAGCTCACCAATTTACCTGCGGCGGGGGACGAGGTAAGGGAGCTGTCATTGGTCAGCCGTCGCGAAACTGTCTGGCGGCCCGTCATCGTACATAGGTTGCGTATGCGAACGTTCGTTGAATACAATAAACGTTTGGCGAGCTGCATTTCCCCGCAAGCGCAGTCAATTGGATTTAGAGTCTCTGGGCTGTACCGCTGTCGCGTTCCGTGACATCGCCGTCAGCACCATAATCGATTTTAGCGTCTACGATTCCATCGTTTTGTATCGCCAAAACTGACTCGGAACGGCTTCGTAGACGCTGTAATCGATTCAGGCGTGACTCGGAACAGGGGGCGCGTCTGGAATCAGTCTAAATTATTTCAAAACAATCTCAACCCATTAAGAATTCCTGCGCTGACACACTTTTCAGCAGCAAATAGCCCATACTAACTACGTGTCGTTGACCTTTTCTACCAATTTGCGGGGACAGTGCGTGGGCCCTGATTAATTCGAATTATCTAATAACCAAGAGATGCGGACTGCGTTGTGATAGTGGCGTAGTGGCCCCGATTCCAGGCAAGACTGAGTTTTACACTAGTACGCTTAGCATAGCACTTTTTACTCTCTCTCGATGTCGAGAGAGACATCGTCTATCGCGAGACACGTCAAGACATTATTATCTCTTCTGTGATCTCGGGCTCGACAGAGAAAATGACATTTGTGCATAGACAAGGACCTTTCAGGAGCGTGGCAATACAAAGCGCACTGATGGTATAGTTAAATAAATAGAATGATAGAATAGAACCTGTCCATCCTGGGTTTGCTGGAAGAAATCTCTTTTTAGAGATAAGCTTGCCTTTGTTCATGCCTTTTCTGTATTGTTTGTGATTTTTTCTGATATGTGCAATAAATATATACGAAATACGAAAATACGAATGAGTTAATGCGATTAATTGAAATTTAATGCTTAGCTTGGTTGTTGGTCTGCTGTATGGAAATAAATAATGTAGCCTCACTGTATTAATGTACCTCTAAGTTCTAGTAATACACTTTTGTGCTGTATGATTTATTGAATAAATAAATTACTATTATTTTTAGTAAATTTGGACGTTTATTTGACGAAAGATTAAAAAACAGAGAGTGACGTCATACAAAATCCATAGACAGGAATGAAATTATTTTGTTTAAGAATAAACGAACTACAAATAGTTCCAACAACACCCCATTTTGGAATCTTTAGATGGACAGCAGCTACAAAGTATCGCCTCTTGACTCACTTCATTATTGAAGTTTTCTCAATAACGATAATTTTCCTTCAAACATTAGAAGCTTATTTCTAACATATTTTTCCAGCAAAGCTAAGACAGTACCATTTTAAATTGACATTTGAGACGGCGAATAAAGCCAAAACAGTTTTTTGTTTTGTGCAATTTGGTGAAACTGTAGACTACCTACATGTGTAAAAATGTGATAGATTTATTTTCAGCATACTAATTTCTTCGAAACAAATCACTTCGTATAATTATGATTGAACTTCACGTACAGAAGTTACGCACTATTTTTATAATTATTTATCGCCGAGTACCAACCTCAGCCTTCTCAGCCTAAACCGAAAAAAAGTATGGGTATACTCATAAAGATGCTGGCAGCTGATCACAAATCAATAGATAAACATAAACCACCTGTTCCCAAACTGCCGTATTTGCGAATGCACCGAAATGCATCATGCATGCCATATAAAATGTTTGGCTGCACACACAAACAACCTTGTTCGTTTTGTGCAAGTCAAAACCGTCTCTGAAGTCTATGCGGTAGAGTACGCGTCGTCTGAAAAGGCGGAGAGGAAAATTTGGATTTGGATCTTTGTAAATAAACACTTGAAGATCTGTGTTTTCGACGGGCAAACGGGCGGTGTGTACCTACCCACATGTATGTTTATGCATCGGGTATAGTGAGGTGTGTAGTTTGTTGATGATGGAATTTGTTGTTTTGAGTAAAATTTTATTTTATTTTAGTATGGTAAGAGTACAGTGTAGGAGTCAGCGCGTTGTGGAATAAGTAAGGCTCATGGCCTACGCGGACCGGGACGGCATGGCAAGGGATTTCAATTTTTACCAATGGACATTCGAACGTACCTATATAGAAATAAGACATAAATTGTTATGGTATAAAATAATGCCGTGGCATCCCGCGGGATCCAAATAAACAATTATTATGTCTTATTTCTTTATCGATACGTTTGAATGTCCATTGGTAAAAACTTGCCGTCCCGGTCTGCGTAGGCCTTCAATCTCACTCTTATCCGAGTAAAGGCCTATGCCCTTCGGTGGGGACTTTAGTGGGCTAAATTTACTTTACTACTATAGTGAAAACTAAAAGCTGAAAGAAATGTGCACAAATATTAGATTTACGATAAAAAATTATAAGGCTTCGTCTTCTAGGAGGACACCGCATAGCCCAGAGGTTAATAGCGAACACTTATTCAACTGAGTCAAGACTAGAACTAAAATTAAATTCAAAAAACATGTCAATTTTCCTCTGTCGTTGCAACCATAATTTTATTTCAACAACAAGCAATCCGTACTGAAAATAAAACAAATAAAGGAAGAAAACAAAACGCTCCCACCGTTCTAATTAGGAAAACAAGATAGCTCTTCTTTCATCATATCGGAAGCATAACACTTAAATGCGTTCAAAAGCGTTGCGCTCACTGAAATAAATAAAGTGATGGTAAAGTTTGAAAAGCAGTTGCTATTTACGGGATCCGTATTGAGTTTATACCCGACTGCGCAAGAAGGAGGGTAATGATTTTCGAGTGGTATAAGTATGTTTGACCGTTTCAATAACTCGCCGCGTTTCAGCCTGACGACTAAGCTATGTGCTGTATTATTTTTTTGTTAAATGTGGTTAAACATCAAAGGGGAAACCTTATATATAGGCTTTGACGGATTTCAACATTACAGGATAAAATTTATTTTGTGGCACTAAGCATTGAGCGTGACTTGAATGACAATGGACGCGGACTGCATAGGTCCGAGTTGAAAAGCATTTAGGTAGGTAGGGTATGGGAATGTCAGTTCCCATTGACAGGGTGATGATGGGGATTATAACGGTAACATGGCGTCTGCGAAGAAATCCGTGGTGGGGAGGAAGATAAAACTCTCAACGGTTTAACGTAGTCTTCATATTTCACGGAACCCCAATCATCCAAATACGCGCCCGATAAGTAACGTTCGAGATTTTACTGCCTACGTTTACGTTTCGCACACATGTCAGTACAAGAGGTCGAACAAATACAGGGTGTTGCAAACACGAGCTGCCACATTATAGGCCACCCTATCAAGGGGCATGGCAGTGCCCCCGCCAAGTCGAGCGCGAAGCAAACACTGCCGTACCATCCTTTACTGGAACCATTTCGCCGCATTTTCAGGCCCCTAATTGAGAACCTCTGGATAAGACCAGAACGCAGAAATTTTCGTCATCCAGTAAACTATAATCACATACTTCAAATCCAAAATTTCAAGCCTGAAGGTCATTTAGTTCCGAAGTTAAGGGAAAGCAAAGTTTCGCATTTATGACACTCACTCACTCATGATCATCAAAATAAAACTAGTACTTCCCATAAACTCAGAGAGCTGAAATTTGGTACAGAGTTAGGGTTTAATGGCCATTAGATAGCTAGTACAACTATCACACTTATTGTATTAACCACTTCCTATCACATTTTCAGTCAAAAAATACTTTATTATTGTAATATTTTCCGCTCAGCTCGCCATCTTGCGGTTTACAAGTGTTTTTGTGAAGCCAATAACGCAGTAGTATTTTTCTATCAATTATTTATTATACCTACTCTATAGTCATCAATGATGAAAACTAAGAAAATGTGTTTTATTTTCTCACTGGATTTTGGCAAAGGGAGTGTGCATTTAAATGCACTCTGCCAAGAAAAGGGTTAACGGTAAACTCGAGTAAACTCACGTACTTAGCTAGCTAGAACTATCGCAAGTGCCGCTAGTCGCATTTTTAACAAATAAGACAAATTAATTAATTAATGAAATACGGTATTGTATTTCAGGCTTGAAAGCCCATAGTTACACAAGTCAAACATAACAAGAATACATACGTACAGTACATATTAAATACGCACGACAGCACGGATCAGCCACATCCCGGCCCCCTGGCCGATGGCACACTTACATCAAATGAAGCATCGTTGTGCCAAAATTGGGCCAGCCAATACTCCACTCTAAAGAGATATGAAAATTAATTGAACTTATCAAACCTATAATATCTAAAATGATCTTTGTCCCTTAATTACAAACACATTCAAAGTGTCATTCACATTTTAGCGGCATTCTTATTGGACGGACCCGCTGAATATGGGCGTTTGTGTATGTTTTCATTAATCTCTTTTGTTGTGTCCTTATCCTCCTTGAAAACAGAAACTTTTTGCAGCGACCTGTATTGTGTGTTTATTGCTATGTCTTCGTAGTTGTTGTTTCGTCCTGTTCTGTTACTTTTGCTATCTTTACAGGTTTCTAATTGTCAAGGCATGGGAAGTCTTATTACGCCAGGGATCCAAAGGTTTGTAAGATGTAAAATGTCTCTCTTAAATAAAATGTGTAGGTATCTTATTTGTAGCCTTTCATCTTATTGTATCCACGGGAAACATTTACTAAGGTGACAATTTCACAATTTTCTATACAAATACCTATGAAAGTGTTGTAATATACGGCCCTGCTCTCTTGGCAGTACACAAGAATGTTTTTAAAACACTTTTAAGAAAAAAATACGACCATATATCTCTTCCAAACAGTGGAAAGTTATCCGCTCTCAATTCGCAGGCAAACGCGTGTAAAACATTTGACATTGGCAGCACCGAATGTTAAATTTGACTCCGAGGAGATAATAAATGTCTCGTTTTCGTCAAACGCCGAATTCCGACTGAAGTGACAGTGAAAAGTGAGTGCCGAATCACCGCCTTCTTTAATGTACGGGCTCTTTAGAAGGCGATGTATTTGTGAATTCGACGTGTGTGTTCGTGAAAATGTATGTTTGTTACTTACGTTTGTAAATATAGGTGTCGTTATTTCGGGATGTAATATGCTTTTTATGTTTGTTTGCATTGTTTGATGTTCGACGATGGGTTTACTTTACATTAGTCTGCAGGAAGAACTGTGCAAGCAACTAACTAATCTGTGTATTTTAATAATTTATGGAAACTAAAATTGTGCTAGGAAATTCTAAATAAATACAGTAAGAAATCGCTGATAAAATTTATAAGGAAAAAAGTTAGCTGAAAGGTTTCATATCTTCCAGCTATTATGAAATTTCCAAGTAGCATTTCTTGTAATTCTAATTTTATCTTCTGTCTACAGACAGTGTCTGAGGAGTGCTGTACTAAAAATACTGCAATTAGAATCACTCAAACACAGTGAAATATTTTATTCGCACAGATAATAAAAAGATACCTACTTAGTTAAAAATAATTTTATTTTGAAACGCACGTTAGAAATGCTGACTGAAAGGACTTGCTTAACGATGAAAAAAGAACTAACTTTGTGTGGGGAAGTGGTTGACACTTTCTCCACGATTTTTATAAACAGAACTAAGAAGCGAAGCTAAGCGATAGGTAGGTAATGATGATGATCAAGCCAGGAATAAATGAATAGTGTTATTTAGAATTTGATGAATGAAAGTTGTATTGAAATTAGATCGCGAATACACGGGTAATTACACAGCGATTTAGCAAGCAAGTACAGAACATGTATGGATCAAGGCAGGGCCACGACTGGTCGCGCTGGCGCATGCGACCGGGCAGCCTTCGAGCCGCGGGCGTCGCAAGTGGAGTACGCGGGGAGAGGTGCATCTTCGGGTCTGGTCCAAGTTAAGAGAGTGTTGAATTTTAAGTCCGCTACATCTTCCCTCCGCCAGACCGATACTACGGTCGATAAAAATCTGGCAGCTTGACTCGCCGACCACTTCGAGTCTTCTTTTCTTCACTCGAGGTTGAAGTGGTGGTGTTGCTGACTGTACTTGGTATGTTGACTGGTGTGTTTACTTCCTTCATGATGTAAGCGGGCTTGAGTCTATCTATGGAGACGTTAACCGATTTTCCTTTGTTGAGAATTATGAAATATTTTGGTTTTCTCTCAATAACTTTGAAAGGTCCTGCATATGGAGGTTCCAGTGAGCCACGAACATGATCTTGACGAAGGAAAACATGCGTTGAAGTCTGCAGGTCACGTGGTACGTAGAATGGTGTGTCTCTATGCCATGATGTTGGTTTGGGTGCGAGGTTGGCCATCTGGGTTCGGAGTCGCGTTGCATACTGGGAGATATCCGGCGCAGTGAGGTCTTCCTTCGGAGACAGGAACTGACCTGGCAAGAGGAGAGGTTCGCCGTAGACGAGTTCGGCAGGAGACGACTGTATATCGTCTTTCCAGGTGTTCCTCATCCCCAGCAGGACGAGAGGAAGAGCTTCGATCCACTGCGAGGAGGTGTGGCACATAATAGATGCCTTGAGTTGACGATGCATGCGCTCGACGATACCGTTGGCAGCAGGATGATAGGCAGTAGTGCGGTAGTGGCGCGCACCAACCAAGGTCGTTAGGGCCTTGAAAAGGTGGCTCTCAAACTGTCTGCCACGATCTGTCGTCACCCGGGCAAAGCAGCCGAATCTGGCGATCCAGCCAGACACGAGGGCTGCAGCACATGTCTCCGCTGTGATGTCCTTGATAGGGATAGCCTCAGGCCATCGAGTAAACCGGTCGATGACGGTGAGGACATATCTGTAATCAGAAACAAGAGGTAATGGCCCTACAATATCGAGGTGGATATGGGAGAACCTCGAGGAGGGGGTAATGAAAGAGGAGAGGGGGGATATAGTATGTCTGGAAATTTTGGATTTTTGGCAACTTAAGCATTGCCGAGCCCACTCTCTACAGTTTTTGCGGATACCTGGCCAGACAAATCTTTGTGTTACCAGTCGCACTGTAGCTGATTGACCTGGATGATGCAGATTGTGCAAGGTCTCAAAGACTTGTTTACGCAGTTGCGGAGTAACATACGGTCTAGGAGGCTGAACTGAAGTGTCACAGTAAATTGGCAAATTGCATTCTGCGCTTTTTAGCTTCTCCAGTTTTAAAGCACTGCCATGAAGTAGAAGTTCCTGCAGTTCAGTGTCATCATTCTGAAAACGTGCGAGGGTCTCGTAATCTATGGCTTGTGTAACTTCTTCCACGCGAGATAACGCGTCCGCTACGATGTTGTCCTTGCCGGGTATGTACTTTATATCTGTGGTGAATTGTGATATGAAATCTAAGTACCTAAATTGCCGCGGAGAACATTTGTCTTTGTTCATCGCAAAAGCGAAAATCAGAGGCTTATGGTCTGTGAAAATAGTGAATTTTCTAGCCTCGACCATATGACGGAAATATTTTATTGCTTCATAGACTGCCAAAAGCTCGCGGTCGTAGGGGCTGTATTTCTTTTGTGCTGTATTTAGCTTGTGTGAGTAGAAGGCTAATGGCTGCCAATCCGTACCTTTGCGCTGTTGCAGTACGGCACCTAAAGCTGAGTCTGAAGCATCGGTTACAATGGCTAATTCTACGGATGTGTCTGGATGAGCAAGAAGCGTAGCCTGAGACAAGGAAGTTTTGCAGTCTTCAAAGGCTGTGATTCTTTTTGGAGTCATCTCTACGGGATGTGAGCCTTTTATTTTAGGGCCTTTCAGGGCGTCATTCAACGGGGCTTGTAGCTGCGCAGCGTTGGGAGTGAAACGCCTGTAGAAGTTTAGCATCCCCAAAAAGCGACGCAATTCCTTCACTGTTTTGGGGACAGGAAACTGTTTGATAGCCTCTACTTTGCTCTCCAGTGGCTTCACGCCGTTAGCAGAAACTTTATATCCGAGAAACTCGATCTCTGTGGCGCCAAGTACACATTTGCTAGTGTTTACCAGGATACCATACTTCTTCAGTCGCTGAAAAAGTTGACGTAGATGGTCCTTGTGTTCTTCTATTGACTTCGAAAACACCATAATATCGTCGATATAGCCATAGCAAAAGTCTAGTCCAAGAAGCACTTCGTCTATAAAACGTTGGAAAGTTTGCGCCGCGTTTCTGAGTCCAAACGTCATAAAAGGGAACTCAAAGAGTCCAAAAGGAGTCGTTATGGCCGTTTTAGGAATGTCGTCTGGATTCACGGCAATTTGATTATAAGCCTTTATTAGGTCACATTTGGAGAAAATGGTACATCCAGAGAGTTGGTATGAAAAATCGTGAATGTGACGTATTGGGTACTGGTCAGGTATAGTCCGAGAATTAAGGGAACGGTAGTCGCCACACGGCCTCCAGCCGTCATCTTTCTTCTTCACAAGATGTAAAGCGGACGACCATGGACTTTCAGATCTTCTTGCAATACCGCTGGAAAGCATATCCTCGAATTCTTTCTTTGCAGCCTGCATACGAGTTGGATCAAGACGTCGAGGTTTAGATGAAACTGGAGGTCCAGGCGTTGTCCTTATGTGGTGCAGGGTGTTATGCTTGGGTGTCGAGAGTATTCCAGCTGGTCTAGTTATCTCTGGGAATTCGCGTAACAGCTGATGGAATTCCGATTCACCTGTGACAGCTTTTACTGAGAAATAATCCTCAGAAATTCCAGAAGAGGTTGCAGGTGTTGTAAGGGTCGTCAGGTTGTCAATGATTCGCTGGTTACGGCAATCCACTAAGAGGTTGTAATGTATAAGAAAGTCAACGCCTATTATTGGTCTTGACACGTCAGCTATGGTAAATGTCCATTGGAAGTCGCGCCTTAGTCCAAAATCGAGGTGAAGCGTTACGGGACCATAGGTGTGAATCACCGAGCTGTTTGCAGCGATGAGGGCGAATTTAGATTTGGGACAAGTCGTCTTGATGGAAGACCTCGGGAAAACGCACAAGTCAGAGCCAGTGTCCACTAGGAACTGCATTTTCGACGATCGGTCAGTAACAAACAGACGGCCTGTCGGGAGGGGGCAGTCGTTGGCCGCTACTTGCGACTGCCCTGGCAGTTTTCCACGTTGAAGCTGCACGGCTGCTGGCATTTGTGTGCTTTCTCACCGAAATTAAAATGGTAAAAGCAGTGCGGGTGGTTTGCAGGTGGCTGTTTTGGTCTGGAGCGGCTGCGAGAACGTCCATTTTGCTGGTATCTGGATCGTGATCTTGAGCGGTAGCGTTCACCTTTATCTAGACGAGTCGTGAGTTGTTGCAATTGTCTTCGTAATTCGCTTACCTCTTTTATTAGGTCGTTGTTCGAGGAAGAAGAGGATGCCATTGCTATCTGCGGAGTTGTCGGAGCAATTTCATGGACCTTGTCAGCCAGCTCACCTAGCTTCTCAAGGGGTTGTTCCAGCTGCTGGGAATCCTTGCAGATGACGACGATGGTCTTCTATGCGCTGGTCTTCTCAGTCGGGGTCACCAGATGTGGGGAAGTGGTTGACACTTTCTCCACGATTTTTATAAACAGAACTAAGAAGCGAAGCTAAGCGATAGGTAGGTAATGATGATGATCAAGCCAGGAATAAATGATTAGTGTTATTTAGAATTTGATGAATGAAAGTTGTATTGAAATTAGATCGCGAATACACGGGTAATTACACAGCGATTTAGCAAGCAAGTACAGAACATGTATGGATCAAGGCAGGGCCACGACTGGTCGCGCTGGCGCATGCGACCGGGCAGCCTTCGAGCCGCGGGCGTCGCAAGTGGAGTACGCGGGGAGAGGTGCATCTTCGGGTCTGGTCCAAGTTAAGAGAGTGTTGAATTTTAAGTCCGCTACAATTTCAAAATATTATCGCTGCACTTTGTCATTTTCTGAAATGTTTGTTTTTAGTGGCCATAACTTGGATTAATTCGTCAGCTACTCAAGATCTTTTTACTTGTTATGGCCACATTTTTAATGCTTAGCTTATGGCTGAGGTTTCGCAGAAGACTTCATAACTCGGGTTCTTCTTTTAATTGTTTCTGGGTGAAGATTTATGCTGCAAATTAAAATGAGTTAAGTGCTAATATGAATTCACACTAAAAGCCATTATAATGATAGTGACTGGTGATTTTATTACGCTGATGTGTCTGTATTATTTAGTGCCGACCCGTGTTTTGCTTCGCCTTCGCTACGTAACTTTCAATCTACGAACATCCGAATTTCAAATAAAAGATTGTCCTACATTCCTGTTTTAAATGAGTCTAACTATTAAACCTCTTTTGTTCACAACATAGTTACCTTCAGTAAAGTAAGTGGAAAATCATAACAGGCTTCATTTTCCAGTAAAATACAGACAAGTGGTTAATCACACTCTGTTGAAACTATTATTTCCGACTTGACCGACATAGAATAATGTGACACGTAGCAATTATTTCGCGTGTCGGGTTTTCCGCCAGCTATTTTATATGTTGATACTATAACAGGCGGGTTTTGAACAGGAAAATTGGCAGCCTCCTCAGGTGACTTTCTTAGAAGATGTGCACAAGGGATTGCCCGACGACTTGCTCATCAAACACGCCTGTTAGAGAAAACAGGAGTATTTTAGTCCAGTTTAAGATAATCGCATGAAATACATGTCTACGTCGCAGCAGGGAATTGGAATAGACTGAGTAGTCTAACCAATATAAAATTATATTTATAATTCCTGTGAAGAAGTACTGTACTCTCATTACTTCTCTGTATTTTCTGTGTTTTGTCTTTTATGTGCAATAAAAATATACCAAATATACGAAATTGTTAGACATTAAAGTCAAAAGGGCTTGTCAATATCGAAAAAATGTTTCTATTAAGGTTGTAGAAACAATTCAGTTCCTAAAAAGTAAATATTTCTATTACCAGTACCGTATATTACACGATTCAGTCGTTGATAACTGGCTCGGAATAAGTACTAAAGTTACCACTGACGACGCGACTGAAGTCATGGATTTTAGGATGAAGTTTATTAACAATACTCTTGAAGAGTGTTTAACTCCGGACATGAGTATGCTCCTAAAAGTCATCAGTATCACTCGTAATGTGACCTCAAATCCACTTAACTACGGGTCTGCTTCAAATCCACTCAAAAACTCTGGGGCACACAAAAAATAAAAATAAAATAAAGCTTATTAATGTCCGCATCGAGGGGCACAGGTTTTGGCCTCCACTGTTAAAAAATGTTGTAATAATAATAATAAAATTTGAAAAGTAAAATATCCTTTCGAAATCAAGATGTCTTATCAAGACGAATTAAATGAGCCCAGAATCGACTAGTTTACAAGTAAAACTGCCAGGGTTCCGTCTGCTACCGACTGGCTATATCACCAGGTGATGTTAATGCGAATTTCGCTAAAAGCTATGAATAAGACTTGCACGACGAATCGAATGAGCCCAAACTCGACGGGTTTACAAGTAACCATCACAGGGTTTGCTCTGCCACCTTCGAGCTCCATCATCAGATCAGCTCAATGGTACCATATTATTGTATTGTCATCTGAATTACATACACATGCCAAGTTTTTTAGTGATAGAAGGTCGGAAAGTGGGCGAAATTTCCATTTCTAGATTTGCAGCTCCGTGTTATTTAGTTACAACACGACCTAATAGAAGGAGGGTTTAAAAAAAAAAACTGTTTTGGTGCCCTTTTTGACAGTGGGATTGTGGGGTTAATCAATATATGAAATATTAGATGTAACTCCTATCTAAAACTGAGGTGTTCTAAATAAGAGTAACTTCTAAACGGCTCTTATAAATTACATCATATGGGATAAAACCATAGTGTAGGTTACCTCGCACGTGAATCTATTCCCACGACGCACATTGGACGCGAAACGTGTTTGGTGCACAGTGGAATGAAATGCAGTTGTAAGCAAACTTTCCGAAATAGATCGCGTCATTTCGACAACCTCTGTGGCGTTGTTGCGATCAAGGCGCTGTCTCCTACTAGCACCCGGGTTTGAACTCCGGCTCGGGAGGAAGAAAAATAATCATAGGTCGCATCGATACAAGTCTGTGCTAGGTCGTGAGATGTTCGGCTGGATCAAAATTGTAGCTGATACAACCCTAAATCTAAATCTCTTAAATAGTCCAATCGGTTTATTAGGCAGGCATATGTAGTCAGACTTAACGCATTACAAAACATTTTAATAGATAGACGGGATGACTTCACTACGATCCAAGTGTGTCACGCAACCATCTGCGATGTAACAACGCACTAATTTTACTGTAAATGCGTCTTTGATATTAGATACATTCTAATGTACCTACATGAAATAAAAAGTCAACTACCTACTCGTGTTGAGCACATGTGGTAATGTTTATATTAGTTAGAACATCTGGTCGTGGCACTATGAGATACACTTTAGGGTCAGATCACAGACCACAGCTAACATCGCAAATGCTTTTATTAGTATGCCACGAGTATCATTTTCGTTTTTTTGTGCAACTCAAAGAAAAGTTTCAGAAGAAAAATTAGCTGTGACTTCTTGTTAAACTCTTGTCAAACTTCAGCCAGTCCCTTGCCGCTATTTTGAATTAATCTGCGATTGATCGCATATGTCGCGTTTTATTGCTCTTTCAGAAACTGGGGAAAGTAACGCAATGTAACCTCTGTCATCACGGATTAATTGCTATCATTTAGAAACAGACTATAGTTTTAAAGCAGTTACCTACTTATTTATATCTATAGTTCCAAGAAAATTCTTTATATTTGTGTTTACATAAGTTTTGTCGATCAAAAAGACCGCAGTCCAATTAATTACGTTATTCAATACACACTTGAAGTTATCAGCGCCGCCAGGTCAAAGTCGGCATAACAAAGGCTGACTCATTAGTTGCTGTGCAGTCCAGTGGCCAGACATTGCTAGCTCAATGTCGTTTCACTGACACTGCCTGCTATTTGGGAGGCGACACTAAACTAAGTAAACTTAATAAATTGTGTGCTGCTTATATTGTGGGAAGCTGTCGGATTTAAAACCTCCATATACAGGACGATTGATCGTCAACGATCCGTCGTTTACAACCGATAACAAGACCTGTAGTGAAACCGACATAGACATATTTCATGATCGCTTACCTGTCTTCAGGAATAAAATCCTGAAAGAGCAAACTAACTTAAACCTTAAACCTTAAATGATTCTTATAGTTTATAACATAAATACATAAATATTATCATATACATAGATCTTAAGAGAAGTTGCGAGTCATTCCCAACACAAGTATATTCTTATTACTTACTGGGAAGTCTTGTTTTGTGTTTTTAACAGTTTATAAGAAATAAACAACTTTTACTTTACTTTACTTTACTTACCTACTTAAATTCCAAATCCTAATTAACTGTTATTTATTACTATTGTACTTACATTCTAAGTTAAAATATAATATTAAATTTTAGTACAACTATGGCCAATGCTGTGCTCATCTATAATAGGCACTCATATAAGAACAATACCGCCATATTTCTATTGTATAATTTTGTATATGTGTGCTGTTGATGTGCCTAATTAAATAAATAAATAAATTAAAAAAAAACCGATCGTTAACGACAGATCGTCAGTGTATGTCAAGGTCGTTATCGATGCATCGTCAAGGTCAAATGTTGGCGCTTCGCGACCAACGCACATATGAGCAAATGGGATTTAAATCCGGAAAAAAATATTCTATTATTTTCCTCTTAGGCAAGAAAAAGAAGCTCGTTTTCCATTTTATATAGGGCACGTCTGTAGCGCTGGATGTCCACGTTGTCAGCAGTGATATGTATAACGGTAGCAGGATGATCACAAGCAGGCTGGCGCTGGATGTCCACGTTGTCAGAAGTGACATGCATAACGGTAGCAGGATGATCACAAGCAGGCTGGCGCTGGATGTCCACGTTGTCAGAAGTGACATGCATAACGATAGCGGGATGATCACAAGCAGGCTGACGCTCGATGTCCACGTTGTCAGCAGTGACAAACATAACGGTAGCAGAATGATCACAAGCAGGCTGATGCTGGATGTCCACGTTGTCAGCAGTAACATGCATAACGGTAGCAGGATGATCACAAGTAGGCTGACGCTCGATGTCTACGTTGTCAGCAGTGACATGCATAACGGTAGCAGAATGATCACAATGCTGGATGTACACGTTGTCAGCAGTGACATGCATAACGGTAGCAGGATGATCACAAGCAGGCTGATGCTGGATGTCCACGTTGTCAGTAGTGACATGCATAACGATAGCAGGATGATGCTGAATGTCCGGTTGTCAATCTCCTTCTTAGCTATTGAAATATTCAGTCTCAATGGCTCCGACCTGTTTTGCTTCATCACAGCTAATCTTGCTTCATTGGAAAACAAATATTTATTATTATAGGGACATTTAGAGCGGTCAGCTCAGATCCCAGTACATGATATTGACATTGACATGTATTGACATTGTTTTTACGTTTTTAATCTAATGATTTATTATTATTATTTTATTAATTTTATGATTTATAGTTTATGATTTTGACATTGAGTGATTTATGATTATGATTTATTTTTATACAAGACTGACATGTAATGTACAATTACCAATAAATTAACTTATCTTATCTTATCATGTATACTGAATATGAGCTGACACAGCTACCGCGAGCCACTGCCGCGGGACTGCGACCAGGCGAACAGTTGCTAACCAGTCATCATTGGGGAATGCTTGACCTATCCTTGCTCCACAATATATTGAATGGCCAGCAATGTCAAGACATGCTAGTTTTTTTTTATTATCGGTTGCATAGTTCCACTCCACGCATTAACGCTCGGCGAGTGTATCACACACACATTCAAGACCCCCAATTGAAGAACCAATCTTCTGACCCACGCACCACTAACGAGGATCCTTTTCACGTAATAATGACATGTGGACAACGTACGAACTTGATATCTTTCGTGACATTGCTAGACACTTCAAGCTTAGGCCGGGACTCCACCAAAGCGGAGATGTGCGGAGATGTGGAATATTTTTTCTTCTGTAAGTTTATATTCAGTAGGTAACTGATTGTTTCATGTTCCTTTTTACTATACATATACAAATGTTTTATTTTTAGTTTATCGACTAGATTGATCGATTTCGCATCTAGCTATAGGTGACATAACGTCACATTTTAAGTGATCGATCTGTCAAGTACCTACTCTATGGATGCAGCGTGGCATGCCTGGTATGGCACATGATATTCTTTTTTTTTGTCACGTTACCTAAACGAATTAAATGCCTGGCCTACGTCTTCAATAGAGCGTAGTCAGAGACATTTTGTTATTATAATTCAGTCCCAGAACAGATGAGTTTCTGTGAAGTGATATTCATTCTGGAATTTGTTGTGGCATTGTTTTTATGCGTGCTTTATTTTAAAGTTCCTATGTAGGTAGGTATTGGCAGTTCGTTGGTTTGCTTTACTGGGAATTCGATAAATATACGAAATAGGCGAATAGAAATACTAGGTGTACAAATATCATGATGCTAATAGCTTGCGTTGACGTTATTATTGAAGGTTAGACCCAGCTACGTTATTATATATTATATACCTATTATATATTATATTACCTTTTCTTTCAAATAAATACCAAGCATTATTTAAATTTAGTTTTAGCATGAAGTGAAAGTTTTGTATCTTATCAGGAAGGTAAATACCTATAGCTCATTAATATTCGCACCTAGGCACACAGGTCAATTCGATATGAGCAATATTATATCAGTGTTTGAAGTCGGTAAAGGCTGTCTATTCATGGGTTTCCATTCTTAAAATTTTCGTTATTAAAACTCTGAATTTGGACCGATCGATCCCTGAAACAACAATTACAACTCGGGTTCTTTTGTTAAGTTGATTGGCACTGATTATAAAGGCCTAAATCCAGCATTTTTCATTTCTATTAGTATACTTATTGTCGAAAGAAGAACAAAAGGGCTTAGATGTAGAAAACAATCTTGTTTTTTTTCTTATTATACAAAGTGAAAATCTTAAGTTTTCCATGGCTGCGGCGATGAGATAACCACTTAACACGTGAAAATCGAGCATAGAATCATAGGCACGACTGTGCCTAGGTAAATATCAGGACAAGGTGACTTTAGGTGACCTAAATGATGGCTAGAATCTTTAGACGCGCGTGACGAAAGACACAGTCATATCAGTTTCAGCTCGGCAGACTGTTGAGATAACCCACGGCAGACTACACAAACAATTTCCTCGTGTCAATTTCACACACACATATGCACGAAGACATGCACACATGCATTGTATGTTTATTTGTATACGACGACGTCTCCGAGACAGACTGGCTCGCACAGATGCCATTTATTCCATTAGTTTCCAGAATACGCGTGTTAACCCTAAATTGCTTTGACACACTGTCTTACAGTTAAATTTTGCTTGGGCTGTATATTTTGTTATGTTGATGACGAGAAAAAAAAACATAAACTCTATACATAATTATATTTTTTTCATTCGAGTCGTCGGTCGTAGCTAAAATATATACAGGTTGTCACGTAATTCGACTAAAGCTTGCCAAGAGACAACCCCTTGTTAGCGCACAGGCTCTCACAAAATAAGAAAAATACTATGATGGCATTTTTTCATAAAAATATATTAAAATGGCAGCCTGTCAATCGGTTGAAGTTAAGAACCGAGTGACATACTTAGATTGTTTCAAAATATTTTATCAAGTTTAGTTTAGTATAGGTAGGTGCTATTTATATCAATATTGTTCAATTCATATTCATAGGTAGTTTCGATTGAAACTTATTATTTATTTTGTATAGCATTCTGATAATGCTCCATTAAAATAATTATATAGTAAGTACCTACGTGTTATTGGCAATTTTCGACGTGTTGGGGACATTAATGGGCCACATTTACTATGGTACCCTTCATAGGCGAGTCCAACTCGCTCTTGGCCACTTTTTTTTTTTTTTTTTTTCAGAGTATTGATCTTTGATTAAACATTAATTGACGGGTCAAGATGAATCCATTCGTCAGTATAGTGTTAATATTATGAGTCAACCTCAGATTGAGTGAGTGCACATGTTATGCCCTAGTTAATGTAAGTAAATGCACATTGTTATTGTAATTGTTGGTGTGTTTTACTGCGCGGTCCATTAGGTAGATTCAAAGCATAATAAAATAATATATAATTGCTAAACTATTACATATTTATAGAAAAATGGATGTATTGTATGTATAAACAGGCACATACATTGCTTCTGGCCCCACACTAGGATGAACGTGGAATACTGACGTCGCACACCTGGGGTTCTAACACCTGCAAATCATCTAACACCTGGATTTCTTACAATCCTGCCCAGCCAGAGTTGGAAGGACCTCTCATTTCGGGGCCAGGGCCTCTAATAGCACCGCTACTACTACTAGGTGTTCAAAAAGTTAACACTAATTATCACAATTGTAATGGGCCAGGGAGCAATTATCCAGTGGAGAGCGCATAGATACATTTTCCTTTGAAACACAACTCACCAATTTACGGGCGGTGGCGGCGGGGGACGAGGTAAGAGAGCTGTGATTGGTCAGCTGCTCTGGCGGCCCGTCATCGTACATAGGTTGCGTATGCGAACGTTTGTTGCATACAACAAACGTTTGGCGAGCCGCATTCTCCCGCAGGCGGAGTCAATTGGATATATAGTCTCTGTAATGGGCCAATACAGATAGTGCAATGACCGCTACTTTCGCGACGATTGCGCTTAACTTGGTTATAATTGGACTACAGTATAATATTATTTTGATAACGCTAGGCCTAAAACATAGAACACACGAACAATCCATTCTCTCTAGAACGTTCCTGTCACTTGAACACTGTTACTCATCAATCTTTTGCGGTTAACATACAATGATGTACGAATACAGTAGATGTGTCCTGTTTCTTGTCCACTAGGTAACTCCGAGTTAATAATTCCCAGGTCTTGGATGTTTACATGTTTGTGGTTCCTATCGCACAGGGTATTCTAGTGTGGCAATGTATTTTAGAAATTTATGTTAAATTATATGTTATTTAGGAAGATATGCACCAAAATTAAAACCATAAAAAGAATCAACAAAAAATTTGGTATTTTATTCTATTAATATTAATGTTCGCTGTTGAATAGAAATACATTGACAATAAATATTATACGGAAAAGCAAGATTATCTTATGTATTCTAATCAGAGACTATATATCCAATTGACTGCGCCTTCTTCGGGGGATTGCGGCTCGCCAAACAACAAACGTTCGCATACGCGACCTATGTACGATGACGAGCCGCCAGACAGTTTCGCAGCGGCTGACCAATCACAGCTCTCTTACCTCGTCCCCCGCCGCCCGTAAATTGGTGAGTTGTGTTTCAAAGGAAAATGTATCTATGCGCTCTTAACTGGATACGTGCTCCCTGATTGTATTTCATTCTATAAAGGAGAAACATTTCCCCTTTATAGAATGGAATACAATCATATCAATCATATCGATGTTGGCGACGTGGTAAGCTGAGTCAGCCTACAGAGTTGTGGTCTTCACATGCTTCCTACAAACGGAAGCTGCCAGAAGCCGACTTGTTACGTCACGTCCTTTCCTAAATCGTGTGGCACAAGGACGATATCATTGTACTTTCAAATATACCTATTCAAAATTGGCCTAGAAAATCATTTCCAGGTACCGTACCCAAAGGGGGACCCTATTACTAAGGCTCCGCTGTCCGTCTGTACGTCCGTCTCCGTCCGTCCGTCCGTCAGCGGGTCCGAAAACCGTAATGGCTAGAAAGTTGAAATTTTCACAGAATGTGAATGTGCCTCAACAACAACAAATACTGAAATATGAGAGATATAACAAATTAAATGTCCCCCCCCCCCCCCAATACAAGAAACGTGTTTTTAATTTTCTTTTTGTTTTTGTTTTATTGTTTTGAGTGCTTAAGTTGTGTTGTAAGATGGTACGGTACCCTTCTTGTGCGATTCCGATTCGCACTTGACCGATTATTGTTTTATATCCATAAGTTCCAATATTTTTGCTGGTTTGCTTTAGTTTGTATTACCTATTATTTGTTTACTTCACTAACAATGAATGTATATTTCGAAATATTAATAAGTATAATACCTAACTTAATTCTGATACAAGGCCTAGTATTAGTTCTACTAAGAATAACTTTTACCAAAAGTGAAGATAAGGAACCTCAATGCAATTATTTATTATATAATGTATTCATCAAAGATACCTATTTATCTATTTTGATATAACTTTAATCTAAGTATTTTGAGGAAATCAATATTATTGGTCGCTGTAAATTAAAAATTAAATTGACATGATTTGAGCAAACTAATGCCATCTAGTGGCGTTTACTGAAACTAAATGCATTATAAATCAATGGTCACCCGTCCGACCTGTTACTTATTTAGGGTTAACTATGAATTATAAATTATAAATTTAAAACCACTGAAAGTACCGGACATTATAATTTACAAAATTCTATATCGTGACGAGTTACGAGTAATACAGAACATTAATACGTCGCATATGAAAACCCTACCTATAATAATAAAATGTATTGCGCACGAGTTGAATAGTCGCTAATATTTATAATCTGTAAACAGCACACACACACGCACACACCATATACACGAATGCAGCACGTGCGAGTTTTTGCATGTGTGCGTGAGTGCGCGATTACCCAAGAAGACTGATATAGACTATGTTCGCAAAAATAAACTTAGTGCGTAGGAGAATAGGGGTTTTTGGAGGACTCGTGCCATTGGTCTAGAAGTTTATCTAAGTTCTAGTACCCTAAATTAAGTGATTGTCAGGTCAAATGATAGATAGTTTATATTGAATAAAAGTTATACTGGAATACAAAACAACGTTTTATTCTGTCCAAATCTATGATAAAGATTGGTGTTATGTTGATACAGTTGATAAAGGATCTACAACCTAAGCATCTTTCGCTTCCCCAACATTCATAATTTAAGTCTCTTCAATAACAAATGTGTGAATGAATGTGAACTTAAAATTATACAATTTACTTTGCTCTGTTTGTGTCTTTGCCATTCCATATGGAACAAGGCGTAACTTAGTTTTTCTGTATACTCTCATGATCATAATATATTTTTAGTACAACAATTTTGCATTTCAGTAATCTTCTCAACAATTTATCTAACTTATTCATAATTCATTTTTGAAACAGCGGATTTGTTTACCAGTCTGAGTAAGCTTATGGCTTTAAAGTCACTGATCTCTCATAACTAACAACTACATTTTGTTTATTTTAATATTTAATAAATACCTTGTTACGTAAAGCCGTGTTTTGTTTACACTAATCATATTTTTAGGGTTCCTTGCTCTTCGCCAGTGAATGAAAACTATTTGTCTTCTATGTTTTTTTACAGATTATATCCTAAACTTTTTCATTTCTGTATCTAACCTTTATCTGCTGGGTATTCACGTATGCCTCGGATAATGTCTTCCAGTATTTATATATATGACGGGGAACGGGTAAAATAGAGCACGGCTCCTAATGACAATCAGATACTTGTGGGCGTTTCTAGTGGGAAATCAAGCAATGAGTGAACACATATTCGATCCATTCACAGTTTATAATCACTTTTGCTAGTCTTTGGTTACAGTAACGTATAGCTCCGATTTAACACTGGTTATCATAACACGACACAATGGATGTTACTTATCTCGATTAGGAAACGTGACGAGTTCAGTGCAGAGCTGGCCCAAGTTGTCACTTCGACGAGATCCCAACGAAAAGTGCGCTCCCGGGCATCTTGTCCCGCCATGTTCATTCACCAAAACCCGCGCTTTCATAAACACGAGGTTCTATTCACCAAAGCCTCTGATTGGTCAAGCCTTACACGTGTACCAATCGTACCACACAATAATGTTGCCAGCTCCGCAAAGACCACGCCCTAGCCTAGACTAGACTAGACGTTTCCCAATGAATTTGAACGCAAACACAAACGAACATCGAACTATAACATTCGTTACGAACTTCACAATTTCTGAACGAACAACGGTCTACATGAGTCTATGCCATTTGCGTGACATTTCGGAACGCAATCTTGTTGTTTATTTGTCCGACTCCACCACTCTCCGACACGGCCATTCTGACATATCACGCGTCCACGCGTGAGGAGGTACCTGAGGACAATAGATTTCCGGAGAGTAAACTGTCACTCGGCCAACCCGACCAAAGGGATACGTGTGGGCAACTAGCTCTGATACCCGATAGCAATATTACGTCCATCAATTATTTAGAAACCAAATTATAGTCAGTCATAAAATAAGAATCATTTTAACTAGAACTGAACAGATCCAAACCAAAACAAGATTAATCCTTGCATCTCATTTCTATGTGAACAGCTGATCTTAACACCATAACCTCTATCCGGTTACACCAACAGTGACCTCCATCCGGTCATCCACCCACCAAGGACCACTATCCGGTCATCCAACTGTCACCTCCATCCGGTAACAGCATCAAAAACTCAAAGCCACAGTGACCTCTATCCGGTCAACCACCCACCAAGGACCTCTATCCGGTCATGGTCGTGTCACCTCCATCCGGTAACAGCATCAGATCACCACACCTCAACAGCAACCGCACGCCACCGTCAATCAAGGTGGCCGCACTGCAACGGGAAGATCAGGTCCCGAATGGTCCGACCCTTTTACGCCTACGTCTACAGTTGCTGCGGGCTATTGGCATCACTCACATCCATCGTACTCAGCTAATGAAAATTAAGTATCAAACTTTAATGATCATAAAACTTATTAGGTTCTGTTCAATTCAGTTCATTTTCAATCAAAGTTACATCACTCTCTATAAAATTTATCTTCTAAGTATTCACAGACGAAAATATCTGAAGGTTTTCAACGAATCTTTTCTCATTTTCATTATCGGTTTGGTTTATCTCTGTACAGATCAACTCAATTAATTATTTACATCACACACATTGCCACGCTTAGTCAAACACACAAGATGTAGCACAATACGTAGTCGCCTCTCTCGAGCAACTCACAAGACTGCCTGTGCCTCCATCGAGCACAACCCTAATGGCAACGCCTCCATCCAGCGATCCATCTGCAGTGCCTCCATGGAGCACAACCCTAATGGCAACGCCTCCATCCAGCGATCCATCTGCAGTGCCTCCATCGAATGCTATGCAAGCTAAGCAATATGTGGACAAGGCCCAGCGACCTCTTCAGTTTTCAGGATCATCAGACCCTACATAAGAAATAACCACGCAACCTTCAGGCATTTTTCGCAAGCGATCATGAGAACGATAAAGTTGCTATACAATACAAGTTTCCAATGATACTAAAGTTAAATCAGGTCACGATCACTTTTACCACTGCACATGCGGCCTGCACAAAGCAACCACGTACCAACGGTAACCATCTCAGCCGCGTAAGTACTACCCCTCGCAAAGGGCACTGCTACACTTAATACGCAGCCAACGTGTACCATTTACAAGCTCCGGCGTTACCAAGTACAGCCACACAACAGTGTAAATAAAAGAGAACCACATTATCATTATCGTCACATTATAACACAGAGACACGATTAAAGTCAAAACTTATAGTGCATTTAGTTAAAATATTTACAGTCACAATCACAACTGCACGGAGTATCAAATACCATCAAACCAAAGATAATTAGCTCTCCCATTGATTTAACTATCACATGGTTACAACAACACAACAGTAATTCAGATAGCAAGCAAGTGTCACATTCGTGGCCTATGAGCTGCAATAGCTCCCCAACATTGTATAACGCATCCTCTCCAAGGATCGCAATCACAAGTCGCAACAGTGCATCCCCTCCAAGGATCACTTCACAGAGTCCACCATGACTCTCTAGTCTTCAAGAAGACCCGGCCTCCGCCAGAACCATGCGCCCATCGCGTACCCACGGATTACTCTCAGCGAGCAAATACCGACTTCCAACGAGCTACGACTACGCCATGGTCCCTGGTATAGCCGACCAACCGAACTGTGCACACATTACTCTATCGTCATCGTCACAGCATCAACCAACATGCTCTTCGCTTAAATCATTTTCATTATCTGAAACCTCAAACGGTATTTGATCCTCTGGCATTCTACGCAACCTATCGTGTGCGTATTTGTAAGTACGCTCACAACTCAATGATTTCAGGACATCACGGTCACCATCCAAAACCATTATAACTCTCAATGGACCTTTGAACTTGGGGTCCAACTTAGTTTGGTTCCGCAAAACAAAATCAATCATTCTCAATGAAAACAAAGTCACCGATGGAAAACTTATTCAGCCATGCCTACAAGTGTCATTCAATTGATATGCGAGTACCCTTCAATTATTTCCTTCATCAACAAATACTCTGAACCCGAGTTATCATGAAAAACAATACCGCTCACCAAATCATTCAACTCCTCCGATGGGGTTCGACTACGGGTCAAAACGGCACGTCTGAAACAGCTCATCGCGACGTCTCACAGGATCACTACAGTCGAGGTTCTGCTGCATCTCGCGGCTGGTGGCCGGCTGCTTCTTCCCGATCTTCATCGTAAGTTCACGATATCTGGTCACTGCATTTTCAGTTTTGTGATGGTGCAAGCAGCTGTCTGAAACACAGGCAAAAGGGCAATACCTATCCACTTGTTTTGTTTCACTATAGATCGTCGTTGATTGTACTTGTGGTCAGTAGTAAGGTAGGTAAACTGCGTAATTCGTTGCTTTGTATCTCTGAGGCATATCCTCTTGTGTGTGAGATTCCCGATCCGGTACGTTTTAATTTCACAGGTTTTGATTTTTATTAAAAAGTAATAAGGCCACAAATCGCGGGCCATTTTTACAACTACACACAGTTAAAGGGGCTTTTAACTAAGGACAACGATTTCACAACAACGAGGCAAACAAAACGCGTTTCTGCGCGTAGGAAGAAGTCTCACAAACGTAAAGTAATAGTCTGGCCTAGTATGATATGTTTTGCATCATAATCAGTGCAAGAAACGTGTTAAACTAACGAGTAATGCGTAAGAATGGAACAGTATACTCGCCTGTTATTGTTTGTTCCAAAATCCATTTGATTTAATTGAAGTTTCATCGGAAATCCATACTGAGTTGGAATCTCCATCTATTTTTTTACTCACAGTTGATGATGTCATCAGCTTTCGAGGTAATGGTGAAATCAAGCCTTGTTTCAACTGTTGCCTGGTATTTTGGTTACATCGTCGTGGGGATTTTCCATTGCTCATTTTTATGAGGGCAGTTGCATTATTGTTTTCAATCAGTCACTATTTCGTCATTCAACATTCCTCGAATTCTTTACATGTGATGTCAGGGTACAACAGCCAGATGCACTTTACAACGCCTAACTCAAGATCACATTGCATTGTCCGATTTTTACAGGGTTATTGATGGTGCACAAATTTGCAGTCGCGCATCATGACTAACATGAATTATCTTCACTCGATGTCATTGATCTTAGGTATGGGTAACAATTCCGATCGTTTCGCGAACCCGTTGCATTAGCGCTTGTATGAGGGCGCGTAATCACGATATAAATTTCAAACAGTTATGACCATTATTTATTGCAGTAATTTTCACTTTTTAACATCTCAATGCTTGATCGAATCCCAGTTCTGATGACGGGGAACGGGTAGAATAGAGCACGGCTCCTAATGACAATCAGATACTTGTGGGCGTTTCTAGTGGGAAATCAAGCAATGAGTGAACACATATTCGATCCATTCACAGTTTATAATCACTTTTGCTAGTCTTTGGTTACAGTAACGTATAGCTCCGATTTAACACTGGTTATCATAACACGACACAATGGATGTTACTTATCTCGATTAGGAAACGTGACGAGTTCAGTGCAGAGCTGGCCCAAGTTGTCACTTCGACGAGATCCCAACGAAAAGTGCGCTCCCGGGCATCTTGTCCCGCCATGTTCATTCACCAAAACCCGCGCTTTCATAAACACGAGGTTCTATTCACCAAAGCCTCTGATTGGTCAAGCCTTACACGTGTACCAATCGTACCACACAATAATGTTGCCAGCTCCGCAAAGACCACGCCCTAGCCTAGACTAGACTAGACGTTTCCCAATGAATTTGAACGCAAACACAAACGAACATCGAACTATAACATTCGTTACGAACTTCACAATTTCTGAACGAACAACGGTCTACATGAGTCTATGCCATTTGCGTGACATTTCGGAACGCAATCTTGTTGTTTATTTGTCCGACTCCACCACTCTCCGACATATAAATAACATATCGTCACGCTTTTTCCCACACGGGGTGGTAATAACAAAATTGTGCCAACTTTTAACCAGGTATTTTTAAATATCTGGTTAAATCTCCGGTTCTACCTGTTTAAAAACAGGTATAGGACCGTAGATAATAATTTCTAATTTATGATTTATTAAAATAAATATGCTTTCACCCGCATCTATAAAATAATGGAGCCAATTCTTCGCAATAAAGTTGTGTGATATGATAATTAAGTTATCTATATATATAAAAATGAATTGCTGTTCGTTAGTCTCACTAAAACTCGAGAACGGCTGAACGGATTTATCTTATCTTAGTCTTGAAATGTTCGTGGAGGTCTAGGGAAGGTTTAAAAGGCGAGAAAAAATCGAATAATTTCCGGGAAAACCCTAAAAACAGCCCTTTTCTATTTCCCATACAAACGTTTCCTAGAGTCAATCGTTTTCTAGAGTCAATTTGAACTTTATTGCTATTCAATAAAGTTCATATTAAATTGAGGCAGTACGAAGTCTGCCGGGTCAGCTAGTAAAAATATATTGTTATCCTTCAAATGAACCCATTCCCGCGTGCACGTTCGCGTTCATCAAATTGCATTACCAATTAAGCCACATAAAAAACAAATAAAGTTAACATGCAAACTGCATCAGATAGGTACCTACATACATGTTATATGGAACATCCCTATTGTTTATCTCCACCCACGCACACCACCACGCGCGGCTGTGTGCGTGCGCGCTCGATGTTTGCACGTGTGCGTTAGCATTGGGGCAGGTCATGGCACCCGCGCGCGAGATTATGCGCTGTTCAGCGCGCTAATTTGCGCTGTGAATTCCGGTTTACATTGTGCGCGTTTGTTTCCCAGTTTTCATCATAATTGTATCAGCTTAAGGAACGGGTCACTTAGTATCGGGTAACTTATATCCAATTTCACCAACTGTCCTTATCTTTTAGCGGAACTTTATTTCCTTTCAGGGGCCACCTAGCTTGTTTCGCTTTGACCTAAGTTTAAGGATCTAGGCTACTAAGGAAACCCCTTTTAAGAGACCAGCCTCCGAAACAATCGCAAGACAGCTAGGAATAATTCGCCTAGTTAAACACTTAAAAAAACGACTTCATGTCCTATCACTTAAGTTTAATCCCTGGGGCAGCCCGGGATGCAATAACTCATTTATAAACACGATAATGAGCCTACGAAATCTGTCTTCTCAATAGGTACTACACAAAATAAACAAATATCGGTGCTTACAGCCAGAATTCATCTTAATGACAATGAGCGTAAACGCCACAAATTCACATAAAGGCCAAACTACGTCATTTTGGTTACCTGGATGACAGTCTCTTCTACGTAAAAATCTAAGTACTTGACCAAATCCTGTTTTTTAAATAATGAAACATTCGGACGAATTGTAAACCTCCTTCTTTGGGATGTCGGTTAAAAATAGGACCAACCGGGGAAGGGTTACCGTTTCATACAAAAAAGATTTTTTAAATCGGTTTTTTTTTAAAGAGAATAATATTAGCCATAGTTTCGACCAGGTTCATTTACTGTTTCAGGTTGATTCGAATTCATACTTTACTTAGGTTATATAATATTTATCATCCACAAACTAGACTAATACACTTTGGTCCGATTTTGATACATGTAGCGACATCTATTCAAAAATACTAATAATTCTACATATATAAAAGTCGGTATACATACTCACTTAGTTCTTCTAAAGTTAAATTATGTGACTTTATAAAAATCTTTTTCTATACAAAGCCCCAATAAAGACCTCCTAAAAATAACAATTACCTGGAAAATGGCGATAAATGTTGTATTTTTCTTCACAGTATTTTTCCTTTAACCATTATAATGATAAATAACACTGAAGGAGTTAAACCTGATTATTACAATGCTAACTAGTTAATCCTGATCTATTTGCAATTAAGGCCTACTTTTCCTTGTGTGTTATTAGAGGCATGCTTAGAAGAGTTAGTTTTTTTTACAAGGTGTAAATGAATTAACGCAAAATGAGAAACTGCTTTGTTAGGGACATCGTTCTGAGCATCTTTCATTATAAAGCCGATTTGAACAGAGCAACTTAATTTTTCACTTCTTCATACAAATCAGCTGTCCCACTCAGGCCAAAATGTACTGGGAAGTGAAAAAAAAAGTTGCTCTGGTTAAATCGGTTTCATAATGAAAGTTGCTCAGAATGATGTCCCTAACAAAGTCGTTTCTCATTTTGCGTTAATTCATTTACACCTTGTATAAACAAACACCATAAATTCGTGGAATTAAATACAACGACGTAACCCATATAATATTAGTATACAAGAGTATAGTTCTAACTTAAAGCACAGAAGAGATAATCGCTTAAAGCCTGGAATTCACGAGGGCACAAGTTGTGAGACATGTTGCAGCACATTTACGGTGCGTGTTCTCGACACAGTCATGTTGGCAACATGTCGTGATACATTTTCCTTGTCCACACCAGTGCCTGTAGACAATGTTAAACGCTAAAGGATAGCGAAACGAAACGATAACTTTTTTATGTATGCGATTTGACATTTGGAATCGCTAAGGTGACGTCACGTAGCCATCCCAAATGTCAAATCGCATACATAAGATTGTCTACAGGCACAGTAGTCTCTGTTCTGTTCTGTTGCGTGTCTGCGACACGTAGATGTCGCTGCAATATCGCGTGCGACGTCGTGGTACCATAAGCTCTTATCTCTTCTTCTACGGAGTACTATTATCTCTTCTGTGGTGGTACAGAGCGCGACGTTCGTCGAGGCGACACGTAGATACAGTGTTCCTCAACATGTTCTGCGACAATTTGTCTCCTAGTGAATACGTGGCTTAACTTTATCACAGATACTGCAACGAAAAGAAATAACAAAAAATTTAGCGCCTTTTGTGTTCATATATCGATTTTGTGATTTAACTGTGAAGATTAATTACCTGCCAAAGTTTTCAGTCTTGAATCACGCGAGGAATATTTCTAGAGAAACTAACAGTGGCTGCACCGTAATCAGAGCTTTGAATATTTGACAACTTTGAGTTTCCCAAATGAGAATAATTTCATATACATTAATACCATATGCTCACGCCTTTTATTTATTTAGTTATTTTTTTATTTATTTATTTATTTAATAGTTTAAATAAGGCTTACAGTAATTATTTACCAAATCGCGCTTATTGCTAGATAGTTAGTAACTTTATCCCGGACGAGGGATGGGCAGAGACTAAAGACCTCCACTTGCTACGATCCTGGCATATATCTATCGCTCAACATTCCTAAGCAAGTCTCTTCAGTCATGCTCGCCAGTTACGCCATAGTATAAATAAGAAATAGTAAGTTCACTAGGCCCCTGTTCGCATGATAACTATCTACTCTTGCTCAAACGGCTAGGGTTGTCCCTTATCGCCACGGGTTGGACCGCGCCGGACGAATGACGTTGACTCGTCGCATGGATTGCTTGCATAGCCCTGTCTCGTAGCACGCGAAGGACGCGAGATTCGGCAATGTGTGGGTGTGGCGGCGCGTGCTTATACGGAATGCAATGTAGCTGTGTGTGTGCGGCTGTTCTCGCTGATTTGTTTGAAGTGAACCTGGCGTGGTTACGCCTTTAGCGTCGTCGTCGTCGGCTCGCAAAAAATTTTGACGCTTAAATGTCAGGCCTCCCTGTGCGTGCGCGATACTCGACATAGTATAAACGCTTGGCCGCGACCTTCATGATATAATTTGTCCTTGCTGCACAAATACTATAGCTAGATTTAATTAAAAAATACTCACAGAAAGCTTATGAAATTTGGAATGTGGTTCTGTAAATAATGTATCACTTGTTTGACAAGCGAGGCGTCCAGAACAATTAAAAGTTGGAGTTGTCTCCAAAATGACAATATTTTTTTTGATCTGGCGATTTAACTTTAATTTTCTGCTGTAGTCATTTAGATTTCTTTTGATTAATAATTCAGAAACTAGACAATCTAGTCTTTCAAACGATACCAAGATTACACTATAATTCAACAAATTTATACCAAAATAAAAATAAAGCTAAAAATGTTTACAAAATTTAGTTCGAGGTATTTTTGTATGAGTTGCTAGTGCAAATAATATTTTTTTAGTTTACAAAGACGTTTACGAACCGATTACAGACACGTGCATTATCTCTTCTGTGCTCGTGATACGACTACGGGTGCGTTCCAACAAGAAACACTTAATTTTTTTTATTTCGTTTGTTCACTATTTGTTGATGTACCTAGCGGCAACAGTTATACACATTCTGTGAAAATTTCAACTTTCTAGCTATTACGGTTCGTGCGACAGCCGACAAAGCCCGCTGACGGACAGACAGACTGACAGACGGACAGCGGAGGCTTTAGTAATAGAGGGTCCCGTTTGGCCCCTACGGGTACGGAACCCTTAAACGGAGTTCTCTTGTTCACCCTTCTCAAGTGCTGCTACTCGGAAAGGTATACTCGGTAGTTTTAACTCGCGTCGCGTCGGGAGCAGTTTTTCATTGTTGTTAAGGATTCCCAACAACAAGAGATGGAGTTTAATCTAGAAGAAGCGTTGGCATTTTCATGGATTATCTATGTAGAGTGTAGACTCTAGACGCAATTTGTAGTATTTATATTAAAAGTAGACCAAATAGAAGATTAATTTAAGTAGGTACAAAATCGTTTATGGACACTGAACAATGTGCAGTACTGTCACCTGAATAACTCTTTTTTTAACCGACTTCGCAAAAGGAGATTATTTTTTTATTATTTTTTTATGCATGTGCCCCGTTTGCGCCTAGACGGATGGACCGAATTGGATTAAGTTTTACTTTTTGTTTCAATTATATTATCAAATTAAAGTACGTTCATGATACACAATAGGTATACTAAATCATTACTATTTTGGTCGAGCATGCTTCACATACTACACAATGATATCGGTTTAAGCTACTTTAATCTACTCTGTGCCATCGGAGGAGGGATCCACTCACATTTATCTAAACATCAGCATTTTCTAGAATTGATGAGGTTATATAGGGTTCCTCTCAAAAACACATTTAACCCAACCATTTCTAAAGTCGGTAAACTCCACCTTGTTGCAGGTAAACGTCCTTAATTATTAACAAACTGTGCCTCGGACTACACAATATCTTTTCACCGTCTTGATTTCAGTTCAACACGGTTTCTAGTTGAAAGACAATCTCTTGAGTTTAAACTTTTCCTCGGATATGTTTGTTGGAGGCATTAGAAACTCGACATATTAATGCACCGTCGAGAAATACAATACTGAAACTAGTACAGTTAGAAATGGGATTAGCTGAGCCACATAGTTTATATGTGGGAATCACGGTATATTAATTTTTAGTGTCCCTTCGGTTCTTCTGTCTACTTGATAGTCTACTCGTCGATAACTATTATTAATATTAATTTGAACATTTTCATAGAATAACCATACCTAGTATGTATGCATAAACATTATGTACTTATTAAATCTTTCGATATCATTTTTATTTACAAAAATGACCACATTAATCATTGAGGTGAACATAACAAGAACATAAACTATAATAATAATGATGGTTGCAAGACTGAACTTGACCTTAGACTTGAGAGTATAATATATACCAGACTTCTTGACTATAATTTTGGGGTCCAGATGCAAGTTACAAAAACCCAAAATTAATCTATCTTGGGTTTCCAAACTCTCACTTTGGTATAAAAAAAACCTTTGCATACAATAGGTATGCAAAGGTTTTTTCTAGAGGCCTTTGCCCAGCAGTGGGATGCTATAGGCTAATAATAAGTAATAATAATACCTATTGAAGGGTTTGCCAAGTGTGAAACTGAAATTATTTATGAAAACATCTTATTAGTTAAACGAATGCTAAAAACACAAGCAAAGCAAAATCACTAACTGACAGAGGATCGGCGAGTTAAGAAACCATCATAAAAATATTCATTCCAGAAAACCACAGAACATAATCTTGACACGTTCTTGACCCCTGAATTGTCTTGACGTCTCTACTCGTGTCTTGTAATCGTGTTTAGATGTTTTATAAAGTCTGTGTGTGTGTGTGTGTGTTTGTATTCTTGAGTCTCTGTCATTATCCTGTTACATCTACATCGTTGCATGTGACGGTAGACAGCTAGGCGGCGGCGGCGGCGGCGGCGGTGGGTCTTTCCCGATTGGACCACTCTATGATTATACCTAAAGGTATTTCGACTTAGTTAAAGTTTTTAGTTAAGTGTTTTGGTAAAAACTCATCGTCGTCGTTTAAATTATACAACATAAACGGTCCTATCGTTTGATTGCCTTGATCTAGAAGTATGACTTACGCAGCTCTAAGGGACCTCAGACCTGAATAATTGATATCAATTTCATAACTCCACATTTGCCCGAGATAAAGGGTCTAACTTAACAAACGGATCTAACAGATAGGCAAACAGACTCGCAAACGGACAACAAAGTGATCCTATAAGAGTTCCATTTTTCCTAAAACATTACTTCAATTCAAAAAAACATATATTTTTTTCAATATCGCACCTCGAGTACTGATGTGCTGTTCCTGGAAATATTGCCATTTGACCGGCAATATTGCCATATAATTATTTTATTTAGTATCCCAAAAATGGTATCATATTGCCGGACACGGCACATCATTAACCCCGAGACACCATTCCATCTCCGTTGTGACAGGCAGGAACAACCCAGATCGATAACAGCAAGCGTGCCCAATAGTCTGATGACGATGACCGTGTGGGTGACACAGACCGGTAGTATGTCCGTCCGTCTGTCTGTTCAAGCGTATATCGTATATTCATTAATCATAATATTCATTGGAGCAAAGGCGGTCTGGTTTGGGCGACAATATTGGCCCAACCGTAGGACGGCCATTCAGCTAATGTAATGATTACTTCTACGAATGCTGCGGCAATGGGATGACTCCCTCTCTTGCAGAACGGAGTATCACGCTAAGCTTGAGTGCAACCACAGATACTATAATACAGATAGACCCCCTACAACAAAATATGACACCGGCGGCGTAAACTGAGATGCTACGGAAGCTTCTTTAGTTCGAGGCCATTATCACTTGGTGCAGCACCATCGAAAACTTGCAAATACCACGAGATGGCGCTAAGATATATAGGATTTATTCTAAGATTAGCGCCACCTAGAAGTATGTTAACTGAAACCATGGCGTTAGTACAAATCTTACTCCTCACGCCATCTCTTATTAACGAAGAGAAGATTCTAATTTGTATGGGATGAGCACCCTGTGGTGCAACTGAGTCTCTGTCACCCCTTTTAGGAAAAGGCGTGATGTTCTCTGATACTGTGTGGCCACCCTCAAAGCTAATAGGCAATTAACGATGCGGATTACCAGGAAGAATCGATGTTTGAATCACAATACATTTGTGCCAGACACAGTAATATTATGAAGTGTTTCACAGTGACATAATAATTCTGTGTAATCATTATTCCTCGTAGGTACTATGGAATCATCATGTGGGCGGCACCACAATTTGAAGACAAAACACAAACTGCATTGAAATTAAAATGCATTACACATTACAATTTACGCTTTTTTTATTATTGCTCATTACAATTATAGAGATAAGCGTTAGGACGCATATTTCTGGCTATCACAAAATCTCTGTGTATCTGATACGTTTATGTAAATAAACATTCTATGAAATGGCTGGCCTGGCTCATCTATAAAAACATCATCAACAGTTTTCTATGACTTTACCTAGAGTATACTTACTGTTTTTGTTATTGATAGGGTACCGTTCACGAAGGGTGCTGCCAAAAGGGACCCTATTAATAAGCCTCCGCTGTCGGTCTGTCCGTCCGTCCATCTGTCCGTCAGAGGGCCGTCCAGCACGTACCGTAATAGCTAGAAAGGTGAAATTTTCACAGAATGTGTATATCTTTTGCCGTTCTACCAACAAATACTGAAATACACGAAATATTGAAAAAATAAAGGTGTCTTCATTCAAGAAACTAATTTTTTTGTACGTTTGGTACAATGATGGTGCGGAAGCGGAACCCTCCGTGTGAGATTCCGACTCACACTTGGCTGTTTTTTTTTCTAGTATTTGTTGTTATAGTGGCAACAGAAATACATCATCTGTGAAAATTTCACCTGTCTGTCTGTCTGTCTATCCGTCCGCGGGCTCTATCGCACCAACCGTAATAGCCAGAAAGTTTAAATTTTCACATAATGTGTATATGCTACAGCAACAAAAACTGAACTACCTACACGAAATTAATATTGAAAAATTAAAAGGTTTTTTGGTATGATATGGTGGAACCCTCCGTGTGAGAGTCTAATTCGCACTTGGCCGATTATTGTTAGATAACATCATGTTCGCTAATTCATTTAGTTTCTTATGTGAACATATTGATAATCCCTTAGCAATGCCCGTGAGAACACATCAACACGTTTGATAGACCAACACAAAAAAACACCGTAATCGCAAAAAATATAGGTCTCGCTGCGTTCAAAGAAATCACCGCAAAAAAAACCTGCATCAAACCACGAGACGTCTTAATTGGCTGAACTTGTTGTGCCACCCAGGCATCAACTGGGAAGCGGACAGTAATAGCAAGACCATAGAGGACAAGCCAAGGTCCGCGCCGCGGCAAAAACGGGCCGAGATTGAACTTCGGCTTTGCTCAAAGAAATTGTGCCGCAGTGTAGTGAAATGCAAGAGATTAATAACCGCTGAATATTTCCCCAAGTAAAAGACACACATAAGTGTAATACAAGACATAAAAACAGATAAAATTTACCACAATCCCGAATAAAAATGATCAATTGTAGCCCGTACTACATGGCATTTCGAATGTTTTACAAATTACCAATAATAGAGACTGTTTTTAACTTTAAGACCTTATAATATACATTATGGTGCTATAAAGTTTTGTTTTAATTTGATTTGATGTGATTAGCTCACATTTGCGTATAAGGTCTCTTGTAAATGTATTTTTAATGTTTCTGTACAATAAATAATAATTATGAATATGAATAAGAGAGGGTATACCTGAGTTTTACGAAACAAATATAAAATCGAATCGGGGGTAATTAGTACCGGATTCATAAATCCGTAGGAGTCTTCATGACTATTTCTGTTGAAACCTTTAGTTCCATTTCTGCCGCAATGGGATAGCCCCCTGACACGTGAAATTGGCCGAGCTGGCAACATTGCGGCAATATTAACTGTAACTGGGAAGTAACTGTCTCCCATGATACAGGTTTTTCCTACTTTGGGAGGCAGGGACCTTAATTATGTAAACCCTGTTATTTTGAACAATAAATTATTCTTATTCTTCTTCTTATATTGCCATCTTTTGTATGGGTGCAATATTGCCGTAAAAATGGGAATATTGCCGGCTCGGCACATCTAGTGCGTGACGCTATGTTGTGTACCTATATAAGTTTTAACCTAGTACAGTCTCTGTATCAGTCTTTGCTCTACGCTCAAACAATCATTGAGAGTGACACACGTGTTGAAAAAAACTGGTAACTATCGGAATAACTACATCCAACTACACTGTGGGATTTTTCCTACTATGGCAACTGGTTAACCCTGATTCTCTATAGTAGGCTCTAGGAAGCCTAGGATTCTTTGAGCTAGACCTGATGTTGCCAGGATTTTTGAGTATTCCCGGGATGTCGCGTTTTCTAGCGGATTTGTGAGTTTGTGAACCAAAAACTTTATTTGTTTAAATATTCAATTGGGCGTGTCATGGGGCTAGTTCATTGCCGTAGGTAGCCAATACCAAATAACTATTACAATAATAATTGTTTATACCTACGAATTATAACTAAATACCAATTGAACAACAATCGTGTGTCTCGAATTGTCCTGCTAATCCTTCTACACCATTTAACCCATAAGTGGGATACCCTAAGGGATAAGTTAGATTTTAATTGACTGTATATTTGTCCTCTGTTTGTTTTTGTAACGTAACTTGTCCTGTTTGTAACCCTTAATAAATAAATAAATAAATAAATAATCGTCTTCGAACAATTAATATGTAGTAACTCGATCACGATTGCTTGCATCACGATTTCGTAATTTCTTTATGGCACTGCACAAAAAAAACATACAAAAAACTGTTGTGATTATTACTGATTTATTTTGGATCAAAACAAATCTGCATTGTCCAATCTTTCCAAAACAGGTATTTTCCGAACCCGAATCTGGCAACACCAATGAGACCCTAAAAAGGGCTCTCGTTAGCCAAGGTTTGTAAGGTGTCAATGTGTCCGTATAATTTTGTCTGTTAGGGTTTATCGATATGCGGTGGGAACTACAATTATTAAATGCCACGGTTTGTAACTTTGCAACTGATATGCGGAAGTCAAAGTGCGCATTTTTAAAACGCTTAGATGTTATGGAAAAATTGTATTAACAGTTAGGTGTATTGCATCTGTATTGCATCATAATTTATTTATACTCGTCAGATATTTTCTTATACAGGTTGGTAGAGGCATAAATCTGCACCCACCATAGAAAATCAAATATGAATGTGAAACATTGACCCACGTGTGTGACCCAGTTTCTGGTTCCACACCACTTCCTACTTTGGCGCCAGATGCAATGTATGTGCTAGTTTTATATTTGCTTTAAACTGTTTAGGTGTATGTTTTAAATGAAAGGCTTGCGTTCTAGGACTACTGAGTACAGGTGTCTGATAAACATTTTTCTTCGTGATATTTCTTTTCTGATCATTTGAACGCCCTGACGAAGCAGCTGAATGGCTGCAGACATCAAGATTATTTAGGTAAGAGTGACAGTGATATCCACATACCTTTTGTCAACATCGCAACGATGGAGAGAATGGAACACGGCCCAGTGCTCGACACTGTCGAAAGCCTTTTCATAGTCAACAAAGGCGAAGCACAGTGGCCGATTGTACTCGTTGCATTTCTCCATCAATTGCTTGACCGTATGTATGTGGTCCATAGTTGAGTATCCACTCCGGAAGCCAGCTTGTTCTACAGGTTGGTACTCGTCTAGGACTCACAGTTGCAGAGGACCTTCGCGAATAGCTTGTAAACCTGGGAGAGGAGGCTGATAGGGCGATAATTTGACAGTTTGGCTTTGTCACCTTTCTTATGAAGGATCGTGACAACGGCATTGTTCCATGATTTCGGAGTGATGCCTTCACTAAGTACTTTGTTGAAGAGCTTTGTCAACGCTTTAAGTACGCTGGGACCTCCTGCCTGCAGCATCTCCACGTACACACCGTCCTCTCCAGACGCCTTCCCTCGTTTCATTCTGCTCAGAGCAAAACCTACTTCATCTTCTATGATGAGAGGTAAGCCATCCAAAAGTTCTTCCCAAAGATACTCGGTAGGTTCTGCCCTGGCGCCTAACGCGTCTGGAGATTCAGGTTCTGGTGACATCGACGCATAAAGCTCCACGTAAAACTCTTCAACCACTTTTAGTATTTGGTCACGATCTATGACGAGGTTTCCTGAACTGTCATATAATTTAAAAAATTCTGATTTTGATTTATTCGATTTCCTTCTAAAAACTTTTGAACCTTTATTTTGTTTGATCGTTTCGCTTATGATTTTTGTATTATATGATCTCAAATCTTTCCGAATTGCTCTAGTTACTATTTTATTAAAAGTCTGTAACTCCTTCTGGTCTACATCTGTCGCGTTCCTCGTCTTTCTCCTTTGTTCCAACAGTGAGAGCGTGTCTGCTGTTAACTTCTTCTCACTTTCCTTCTTCTTGCCAATATGTTTCTTCGTTGTAGCAACGATGGTTTCACAGAGCTCATCACATAGTGATTCCACGTCCGGGTTCTTTTCCATCAGCCCATCAAAATAATTCTTCATTTCGAGCTGGAATTATTTTTGGAGAAATTTATTGCCTACACTATGATACTTGACTGCGTATGGCTTAGCCATAATTCTCTGTTCATTGGGCAGGTTATACCTGAACGTGGCCCTCACTATGCGATGATCACTGCTGGTTTTAAAGTGGCTCAAAACAGACACATCGTTTGTATTGGTTTTGTTCGTGCTGATGATGTAATCGATTTCATTTCTAATTCGGCCGTCTGGACTCGCCCATGTCCATTTTCTTGAAGGACGCTTTTTGAAGAAAGTATAGGTGGTGTTTTTCAAGGAAATTTACTAGGGTCTGTCCGCGCGGGTTTCGACTACCTAGCCCGTATTGCCCCACTGATAGTTCTTCTTCTAGTGGAGCCCCGATTCTGGCGTTAAAGTCACCCATGATAATATTTTAGTAGCCAGGGTTTTCCTCACGCGCTCTTTCTATGTCATCATACATCTGTTCTACTTCGTCATCAGTACCTACCGGGTTTAGAGGTAAGTGCATAGGCTTGGATAACCTTGAGGACATATCTCTTACTAAGCTTCAGGTTCAAATAGCACACACGCGGTGATATGCTCTTAATGTCCTGAACAGCAGACGAGATAGTCTTGTTTACAAGGAACCCAATAGGAATATTTTCCTTGGGTCACAATATTAGAGTTATTGAAGTACCTAAGTAAAATTATACTAAATTAACCTGTAGCCATAAAGAGTATTGATTGTACGCAATATTAAAATAATAACTAAGTATGTACCTAATATTTATAAATTAAAATACTAATAAAAGCAGCTGATGTCACCTTTCAGTCGCCTTCAGACAATTTATTATAGTAAAGTCAAGTGAATGATTAAGTTTTTTTTTATCAGAACTGCTCACGGCACGTTTTTTGTAATGGTCTGTAAATCTCAAAAGCTATTTAGGTTGGTAAACTAGATAATACTTATGTAATAATATACTTAACTTCAGAGGGTAACATAAAAGTGTAGGGATTATATTAAATAGCTTAGCTGTTTTAGGTATACGGAGACGTGAAAAATAATGTTGAACACAGTACCAATTTTGTTGGATATGCTTATAAAGAAGAGCAAACCACGACGTCAACAACGTAAAAGTACGGAAATTTTCTTGCGTTCTCAGGCAATTTTAGTTTAAACTACTATAATATGAGTATGTTATCAGCATAAAGTTATTACTGCTAACTAGTTAATGGGTGGTGCGTAGAATTTATTCGTTCGTTTCAAGATAAGTGAAAAGCGAAAGCGTATTACAATGGATATCAAACAGCGACCGTCACACTTTTTCCCATACAAGTTGGCAGAGGCGCCCACGAACATACCGTAATTCAGTGTCAGTGACGATAATACCTACTGAATTCTCAGGGAGACGGAAATTCGTCCTGGGTTACTGTCCAAATAAAGTGCCGCGTAATTCTTTATAGGACAGATTATTGTTTTGGTGTTAAATTTGAATTTTTGGTACCGGGATAAGTTTAGGGGTACCTACATAAGGAATAGAATTAGTGTGATTTTGACTAGTTGATTTATTCGAGTTTAGCTGAAGGGGTTGATTCCATATGTAACCAAAACCATTTAGGGAAAAAGCTGTCATTTGCTGAACCAGATTCTAGTCGTTCAATCTGAACGCAATTTTTAACACCCTCTCTTGAGTCTGTTAGTTTGCGTTGAAGGTACGAGTAGATCGGGTGAATGAAAAGACCATACGGTTAAAGTGGGCTGAATGAAGTCACCCCTGTCATTAGAAACAATTGCATTTTTTTACTTTCTCTGATTTGAGACGATGATAATTTTTCTACAAAAATATGACATTGAGTGGCCTTCGATGTTTGAGTTGTCTGTTCTGCATCGAAGCTTAACCCTTTTGCCTTAAACCGTACTCTAGTCGTGAACATTGAATAATTTACGATCATAAACCAGACGGTGGGACGCCGAGGCAGGGTTTTTATGATTTTAAATTATGACTGTTCAGTTCATTTGTCGTTGGCTGCAGAAAAAGTGCAACCTCGTCCAGATGACTCAATTCTGTTTATTTATGTATTATTGCAAATAAATGATTTAATATTATGCTGCGTTCATCCTTACTTGTCAAACTTTGTAAACTTACAAACCCAAAAATCGTTTAGACTAAGTTACACTGCCTATATTCAACTGTCTAGTGCTGTTGACTTTGTAAATAAATAAATGAATAAAAATTGATAATTCTAATGAAAGCAATAAACTGGACTGCCGAGATCAGATAGAATAAAAATAAAAATAATAAAAAACTAAAAAATAAAACTATTTCAGAATTTAATCTAATTATCGAATGTCTTCTTGGTGTAACTTGTAACTTAGGACAAAAAAAGATGGATACACCGTACGGGATGATATGGCCAATGAAAAAAAAAACTCGATAAGATATCGATTTGTCTCAGGTTTTATTCTTTCTACGAACTATAATTATTTAAATCTGTACATAACCAACTACAGTCATCGTATAAAATAATTGTAGTGTATTATTTACATCCTACAATGAACCAGATAGTGTGTCAATCACCAATGTAGAAATCGGTGTCATTTAAGAGGCCCTCATTACTAAATAGTTTAAATTTACATTTAAGAAGGTACTTTTAGTTTATGGTTAAAATTTGTGAGAATCAGACCTAGAACGGTTAACGTCAGTAAAATATCATTTGGAGTTCTTGTGCACGAGTTTTTGCCCGCAAATTTTTGCTACTGTTGATAGTGATCGTCTGAAAAGTTGAGCTTGAAACGTATTGATTGACCGTGTGAGTCATTGCTTGAATTAGGTGCCTTTTTGTGCATGTTTTTTGTAGAGTATCTGGTTAATGTTGTGGAAAAAACTCATGACAATTGGGTAATCTAGATATCCTGATTTAAAATGACTTGTTGTATGGTCCAACCAACGATATCGTCAAGTCGAATGGCAACTTGGAATGGCGCAGTATCTTGAGGTTGGAGTTATGGAAGAGATTTATGTCCAGCAGTGAGTTTTAGTGCGTTATAGATTACGCTTATTTAAGTCACCGTAAAATTGTGAAGCCCGCGATATTACAATCTAACGGATTTAAATTCGTTAGATTGTAATCTGTCGATAAATCCTAAACTGTATCTACCGTTCTTCATTAAATATAACGCGTAAGTTAATAAATTGAAATTATGAATATCTGGGCAAAGTGGTGGTTCAGGGTAGGTGAAGGATAAAGGGGGTAAGCGAATAAATCCCCGTTTGTCCTTGTTTTAGGTTAACTTGTAAGTACCAAAAAAAACATAAATGCTAAACACTATCAATCTTGTTTACAATTTATTGACAGATTATAATCCAACAGATTTTTTTCGTTAAAATGTAATCTCACGTGTTTCACAACTTTACGGTGACATCTACATCTACAATATCAGTCAATTTGAGTTTGCTTCACTTCCGCCTCCATAGCTATGGGGCGATGGACTAGTCTCGCGACTTGCAAACAGGATATCCTAGTGTGGGCAAGCAATTTATGTGCCTGTGTGTTATTATAAACTTATAATGTTATGTGATAAATTACAAATTAGCAATTTTACTATAGTAAGTATGTGAGACAGTTGGTACGTAAGGTACATTACTATCCATCATCATCATCACCGCTCATCAAAGCGATATTAAACACAAACTCCCCCAGTCCCTCAGCTACGTTTAATTGGCAATAAAACTCATAATTCGTCCGCTATCTAGACAGGATCTGCGGAGCGAACGCAGTGTTATACTAATTAGGCTGCACTGCTAAAAGCTTCGGTCTTATTGTCCTGCGTACGTCGTTGTACCGTGACGCGGCATATCGGGTGTGCGATCTGGGGGGCTAAAATGGCCGCCGCTGCCGATTCTGGAAAGAAGAAATAGAATGTAACCAAGATTATTCAGAAAATATTGCGGAAAAGAATTAAAGTCTTCACAAAATAAAAGGCCCGTTTTGACAGTTCACGCCCTTGAAGTTTTAACCCCTAACGCGTAGGTAATAGAAGCGGTTTTCCTAGGTGCAACTGGTACGCTTTGCTTGTACGCAACAGTTGGCTTTTATTATTACCTACGCATTAGGGGTTAACACTTCATGGGCGTGAACTGTCCAAACGGGCCTTTTGTTTTGTGTAGACTTTAGATGATGGGATTTTTATGGCGTCAAAATTACGGCATATTATACCAATTAGCAGTGACTTTTAGTAGAAGAAAGCTGAAACTAAAATGAAAGCTAGTAAGTAAGCACTATCTTTGGTCCTCTTTGAATTTCCTTTTTTTTCCAAGATTGTAGGTAAGCCTGTATACCTTGCTTTTTTTCAGGCGACCCTTAGAAATTGAAAACTGTACCTATTTTATAGTGGTGGCCTGTGGTCTCAGGGTCAGACCACCCGCCCGATGGTCCGACGATATCATCAAGTCGACGAGATCTCAATGGACACTGTTGACGCAGGGCCGTGCTAATTGGCGATATAGTGAAGAGAGTTGCCCAGCAGTGGGTTGATGTGGGCTGATTATAATGATTATGTTTATGAAACGACCGACGAATGGGCAAAGAAACCTAAGCATTTAATAAAGAAAGTCCTGAATCAAACCTCCTGATAATGAGAATTTTGTTCCTCCTAAAAAAATAGGTATTGACTCTCAGTACCTCATCAGCTGGTTACAAGTTACTATGGAATACCAACATTTATTTTCATGTGCGACTGTTATTAAAATCTCTATTTTATAAGTGAGAGATTACGTTGAATGAATAAAACACCGTAAAAACAGTAATTGGGTGTCTATTTGTAGTGCTTTTGCTACGCCATATTGAATAAAGAATACAATAAGTAAACAATAGTGCTGGGACACGTACCTACTAGACTTGCCCAAAGAACGATTGATCGTAGTCAGCGACCATATTATTATGTTTCTTTAGGAGGGTACAATCATTCCCCGAAAGAATCAAAATGACTAAAACTTCATCGTGTATTCTACAAGAACGGTCTTAGCACATGTGTACTCGTATATGCGTGCACGCATGGTCGCGTGCGCGGGCGATGCGTCGCCGGTGGCACTTGCCATTTGAACTTATTGTGTGATCTTTATATATATACGAAATATTATGCTCACGCCTTTTTCTCGGACGAGGGGCAGGCAGAGACTAAAGACCTCCATTTGCTACGATCCTGGCATATATCTCTCGCTTCCTCGATATTTATAAGTCTCTTCATACATGCTCGCCGCCGGTTATAAGTCTCTTCATACATGCTCGCCGCCGGTTATAAGTCTCTTCATACATGCTCGCCGCCGGTTATAAGTCTCTTCATACATGCTCGCCTCCGGTTATAAGTCTCTTCATACATGCTCGCCGCCGGTTATAAGTCTCTTCATACATGCTCGCCGCCGGTTATAAGTCTCTTCATACATGCTCGCCGCCGGTTATAAGTCTCTTCATACATGCTCGCCGCCGGTTATAAGTCTCTTCATACATGCTCGCCGCCGGTTATAAGTCTCTTCATACATGCTCGCCGCCGGTTAGGTACTTCTTATTTGCCCCTTCACTAATAAGCAGTGATCGGAGTAGGTAGAGTGATTTGGGGTGAGTGACCTCAAACGTACATATTAACATGGACATGCCTCAGAGATTTGGGCCTTTTTAAATGTCATGTTTTTTTTTTGGAATTTCATAATGATTACATGGAACTAGGTATAAAGTGCGAATCAAAACGAATCAATATGAGCAAGATTTACTACATAAAAGCAGCACCATCGGCATAAAAATATTATATAATTTTTCTGTGCAATAATGTGCGATTAGGGTTTTATTAAGATGAGCATTATATGTAAAGCATGTCATAAGGTTTGTAGTCATCATTGGTTATACGTTTACTTAATAATCACAAAAAATATACATCAATATTTCTCATTTGCCGATATCGATTCCTGGCAAATATAAAAGATGTCGAACGAAAAACGTCTCATCGCGTTTCCGCCATCAAATTTTAAACCGTTTCAGATAAACCGGTATATCACAAGTGCCATGCAATCTAGCCGATAGAGCATCCTGTGAGTTGCACATCGACCAGGGTCTGCCGATGTTTCATGGGCGAGCGCGAACGAAGAGCAACTGAACAAACTCGAGCGACTCCAGAATCTCGGGATTCGGTTCATCTTCGGACTGCGAAAATTCGACCATGTTTCTCAATATCGTAGGGAGGTGGGGTGGCTTCCGATTCGTCGTCGCAGAGACTTTCACATTCTTCATTATCTTTTCACTCTTTCAGGCTGCGGGCCGTTCGGCTTTGGAATGAACTTCCTTGCACTATTAATTAGAGACAGTGCCACACTTTTCTCTTTTAAGAACGTATTAAAGAGGACTACCTATCACTTTCTTAAAAGTTATTGTATTTATTTATTTATGTAAAGTGTATGTAGTATATCGGTATGTAATGTAGCATTTGTTTCTCTACATTTATAGGTATTAAAATTATTCTTGTGTAATCTATTTAAATAAAGTAGTTATTGTGCACTATTTCCTTTCACGCCTGGTTTTCTGGAAGAAATCTCTTTTTAGAGATAAGCTCGCCTTTGTACATGTGCTTTCTATTAATGTAACTGTATAAATTATTGAGTGCAATAAAAAATTATGACTTATTTATGAGAGTCTATTAGAGGTCGAAGCCATAATCGAGAGGTCTTGATTTCGAATCTCGGCCAGAGCAAAAAAAGAAACTACCAGGGCTGTGATTCTGTCAGAGAATCGCATGACAATAGCTATATATACCGAGAGCCCAAAATTCCGTTTTGGCCTGTCGACCGCCCCGAGAGCGAACCCGGTATTGCGCACTCTCGCATGCACATGCGATTCGCGAGCGAAATCCAGCCCCTGGGTTTCGGATGATTTATTAATGATGTTTGTGATGTTGTTGCTGTTTCTGGTTCCAAAAACGACCGAATTAGCATAATCCCGTCCAAAATCAAATAAATGTTGTAGATAAATATACTTATAGCTATGTTTCATTTTTATTGTTTATTAATGATTTTACTACCGGAAAGCAAAGATAGACGCAGCAAAGATAATAATGATACCTAGGGGGGGCAGATTATTTCAAGTGTTACGTTAGTTTGAATGAATGCCACTTGCCAAGAGATCGTAGCTGATCTATACCAGCATTGGCGTTATACTCACCGCAAAATAAGTTCGACGTCAGATAAAGCACGTATCATACGGTTGCTGAATCTTTGGAAATACGTTACCGGTTTTCCGGTTTTCTCGTGACATCATTTTGCGGTATTGCATCAACGTGCTTTGGTTGCATTTTTGAGCTGTACCGATTACGACAAACCTGTCTTGAGGTAATGAATTTTATCTTTGATCAGATTTTCGGGCATACTAAATCATTGTGAAAGGTGAGTAAATAGTTATATCCAAAGCTCTGGGTTAACGATTAGGTGGAAGTAGTTGTGTGATTTGCTTGATCAAATATGGTTTGGTATGGTTTGTCAGTTTAAGTTTTTAGTGTTCGATCACTTTGTTTTCCGTATATTCGTCTATCTGTCCGTCTGTCCAGCTGTTACGCTCCTTTTTCTCAGGAACAATAAATAATATCAATTGTTTTCAGGTCGGTGTAGTCCCTGGAAGTACGCACTTCATTATTTTGTCTTTACTGGCGTCGCTGTTTCAGATCCCCATGACACACGTGTCACTGTTTACCACATGACACAGTGTATTCTAGTGTGGGACTTAAAACAATGTATGAACATACATCTTTCCAACGATCTTTTGGCTTGCGGTGATATTTGGAACTAACGTTTTTTAAACTTTAATAAGGCGTTCATTACACGCTGGATTTTGCTGTCAGTTTTGCCACAGTCAGTGCTGTGACTGACGAATAACTGACCGTCTAATGCGATGACTGATGGTTGACTGAAGTTGATTTGACTCGACATCATGCAATCGTCATTCATGTTATGACTGATGAATTTGACTGACGCCTGCATGAGCGTGTATGGACGCGTAAAGCTTTCTGACTGATGATGAGTGACGTTTACAGGGGGCTTCAGCTCTACGCAACTTAAGGCGCCTCGTGAATAAATTAGGGGTGCCTTTTTCATGTGTATTTCAGGAAATACTCGGCGAATCGTAATAAATTTCTGGTCTTTGTAATTTATCTGGGGGCGCGGCAGCGCCCCCGCCAAGTCGAGCAAAGAGCAAAACATACGGGCGCAGCAGTAACATCCTTTACAGGAAGCCATTCAGAGCATATTTGACCTACCTGTTACTCCGTTGTGGATAAAGATAGAAACCTGAATTCTCGGCGGCTAAAAGGCACCATGTCATAAGACATATTCTCAAAATTTCAATAAATTTGAACCAGTAGAGTTGAAGGTACAGCAATTCAAAGTTCCTTAATTTTGACACTCACTGATTCATGATCATGAAAACTCTAAAGGTTACTTCTAGCGGACCCACAAGCTTAAAATTTTGAGCATGGTTAAAGTTTAGCCTGCAAAGCCAAGGAAAACTCAAACATTGCGCAATTTTAGCCCTAATTTCATAATATATCAATTATCAATAAGCTCAGTACACGACTACTTCGATTCATCGCTATTCCCCATTAGATGTCGCTATGTGTATCTTGAATCGCGGTATGGTTTGGTTCCAGCTATGATTTAAATAAAGCGGTTACAATATTGTCTAATATCGCTATTCCCCATTAGATGTCGCTAGGTGTGCATTTCCTGAATCGTGGTATGGTTTAGTTTGAGGTATAATTTATATTTATATACTTCACCGCCCAGACTTGTCACAAATCGTAACATCAAAGCCACAGAGAAGAGCCCATAGAGATAGGGAGTGGGCTTTGAGAAAGTCGGTAGCTAACGCACAAGAAATAGTACCCGAAAAGAAAAAAAGGAAAGTTACTTACAAAAAGAAATGAGATCCCAACAAAAACATGCATACGCATATACAAAAACGCCAGTCTCGCAGCCTGCGCAGTTTATTCTACCGTAAAAAGAAGTGAGATCTAATTTTAAACCAAGTCGGTTAATTTAACCAGTATCTGTGTATGGTAGAATCTTTCCAACAACTTTATTATCGTATACTGTTAAGTACCTACCTAATTAGTTAACTAATAACATTTATAGTGATCGGATCAATATAAGACATCTTTATTTCTTCAATAATAATTAGAATAACTTGGCAATCGCGCTCAACTGACCACTCTATAGCACCCAGAGCACAAATGAATATTATTACTCAACACAACACATCTCTAAATAAAGATAAACTTAACTAATAAGAAGACAACGAATTATTTCGGAGCGAGAGCAATAGGTACCTACATTACGTTGCACATACGGTCCTATAGTCGACAACTTTTCTACGTGCGTGTATTGTGCGATTGCCAAGTCATTCTAATTATTATTGAAGAAATAAAGATGTCTTATATTGATCCGATCACTATAAATGTTATTAGTTAACTAATTAGGTAGGTACTTAACAGTATACGATAATAAAGTTGTTGGAAAGATTCTACCATACACAGATACTGGTTAAATTAACCGACTTGGTTTAAAATTAGATCTCACTACTTTTTACGGTAGAATAAACTGCGCAGGCTGCGAGACTGGCGTTTTTGTATATGCGTATGCATGTTTTTGTTGGGATATGGGTTTTCATGAAGGAAAACGTGTTTGGATAAAAAAATCTCGATTGAAAATAAATCCAAAGTCAACCCTTTTTCCATTTTTTTTCCTATTATACCGCATTAGTAGTAAATGTGCAATATGTGGGGAATGTTTATAGCGATTTGAAGACCGAAATGTAATTCCCTGAAATAGCTTATTTTCATGTTATTTTTTTCGTTTTGGCGCTTAGTTACGTTGATTCAAATTAGGTGCGAGCGCACAATTGCCATCCCACTTGTTCCTATTCCCGAGTTATATTCGCTTCTCACTCCCGCAATCTTCGTAACCTGTCATCAACACCGATCCTCATTGGTCATCAAGCAGTATTGGTATCTAATATAAAACAGCCAACCTGTCAGATCTTAGCCTGTTAGTAATGGGATATATTGCTCATAAAAATCGACTAATCAAAAGAATCGATACACCCATTAAACATTTGTGAATCGGAAAGTTGTCTATTTTATATTTTATTTATGATTCTTCTGTTACCTTAAATAATGGTTGAAAATGAAATAATAAATTTTTAAGTGCTAATAGCAGTGATAGCGATGACAACTCTTCTGTTAGTTCAACTGAATAAACAATTTCCGTTCTTTCCGATTGTCTTGGTAACATCCCTAGTGATTACAAAGTGGATTCTATGAAGTTTCAGGTTAGCTGCCAAGTTGTTTGTTATTTTTAACCGACTTCCCAAAGGAGGAGGTTTACAATTCGTCCGGATATTTGTTTTTTATTTTTATTTTTATTTTTTATGTATGTAGCGCCTAGACGGCTGGACCGATTTGGAAAATTATTTTTTTGTTTGAAAGGGTTTACCTTCCCATTGGTCCCATTGACACCAGGTCAGGATCTGATGATGGGATCCTGGAGAAATCGAGGGAACTCTTCAAATATTATAGGCAGACATATAGAGATTTTTGTGTTTTTCATAATAAGTCGTGCAAATGCACATGGTAAGCATAATATTGTGATGCGGAACTGCTGATGAAGACCACATATGGCCACCAGATCTGTTCAATACTAGGTACAAATACAATGCGTGGCTGACGGGCAGGCAACGCATAGCCTAAACCGGTGGACCTAGAGCCATGAAACTTTGTACAGGGGTTCCTTAGTAGCGTGGTGTAGCACTGATATGAGATTTGACAAAATTAATTCCCCAAGGGGGGGGGGGGGGATAAGGGGTTACAGTTTGTATTAAACTCAATCTAATCAAATAGGGTTTGTGGAAGTCGGTTTTTTCTAAAGTTTACTTTTTGTTTTTATTTATTTATTTATTTATCTATTAATATCTACCATTACAGGCACAGACCTAATGCGGTAAATGCATAATTACATGAATACTTAAAATCTACTGAAAGTATATTATCTTATCCTATCTTCCCTATACTATAACAAACGACAAATAGTGCTGTTCTTGTGAACTCAGACAGAGCAACCCCGAAAATATCAACAGACTCAGATATAATATTGAGAAGAATGAGAAGTTATATTGGATAGGGTATAGTTGCACCTGTCGCCGCGCTCCAAAAGATGGTTGGAAAGCTGTACAAAAGTTTATGTTTACAACAGTTCACAACCAGCAGGAAGAAGAGAGGAGTAGTGACCCAGGGCGCGGCGTCTCGCCGGTGACCCGCTGGTCTAGACGCATCGACCGACACACGCCGCGAATTAGGTGCACCGACGACGGCCAAGTGGCATAGCTACGGATTCGCGACCTGCACTAAGCAGTTGGTATTGGCGGAAAGTTAGAAAAAATCGGTTGGAATCGCACACGAAGGGTCCGTACCGTCGTACAACAAAACTTAAGCACTCAAAACAATAAAAGAAAAAGAAAATTAAAAAGATGCCCTCATGGTGATTTGAACTCACGACCTATGGATTGAGGGCCTAAAACATACCGGCTGAGCTACCACATCGATGTGGGTTGATGCGAAATATACCATCATATTGAAATGCGTGGGTGTATCAAAACAAGTCTCTTGTATGGGGACTCCCTTTATTTTGTAATATCTCTCGTATTTCAGTATTTTGTTGTTGTGGCAACAGATATACACATTCTGTGAAAATTTCAATTTTCTAGCCATTACGGTTCGTGCTCTAGGACCCGCTGACGGACGGACGGACGGATGGACGGACGGACAGACGGACAGTGGAGCCTTATTAATAGGGTCCCGTTTGGCACCCTTTGGGTACGGTACCCTAAAATTCCAGTTACCAGTTAGTTACACACGTCGCGAATCAGGTGTACCGACCGCCAAGTGGCAGAGCTAGGATTCGGGACCTGCACACGTTGGTATTATTTCACCGGAAAATAAGAAGTCAATTGATCAATTTACCTTGACGGAAGCAACAGCGCCTGTGCGTCGGCTCCAACAGAGGTCCAAAGTAGAGAAGAGGTAAAAAATACGTGTTCTATGTATCTCTTCTTTCACTTCTTTGTCGGTCCCTCAATGCTGAGGATCGTGACCGCATGCTCTCCTCCATTGCTGACAGTTCTGCGTAGTATGGTACGCGCTGTGTAGCGTACCCTCTGTGTCGCCTCGTAATATGTATATTTGATAAGAAATAATTAATTTTGAAGTGAATTGAATTTAATCGAATTATGCCTCTCCGTCTGAGAAAGGGCGTGACCGAAGTCCGTACACGATTTCACCGACAGTACATAAAAACAATTAATTAACCTTACAAGTCCAGAACATGACACCGACACATCTTTGTTGGAAAACCGATGGTTAATTGTTAGTGCCAACGGACTACGCTTCCTGTGAGTAAATTAAAAACTAATTCTTGACTCGAAGACCGGTTTCACAATGGCTTTTAACAAAAGCACATTAATAATCTCTGATTGCTACAAGACTGTAAATGCGAGGTATTAAAAGCTGGAAACAAAGGGAAGATGAAGCTAAACTTGTAACGGCCGAATACACAGGCTACTAATCAAATAAAGTGCTGCTTACATGTTATACTAGCTCTGTCATTCTCCAAGCGATGGATAGTGACAGACAGCGGAACTATGAGTCGTCGTCAAAACTTAAGTTTTAGGTTGCGCATTCAGGCATAAGAGCTCTTAACGAGTGATTTTAGATTTTCAAAGTGTTTTTTTTTCACGCTTGTATATTTTCTGGGAACTGTGTACCTGATTGTTGTTATTACAACGCTCTATTTATAGCATCAGCTGGTCATTTTGTAAATTGATTTTGTTATATAAATAATGACAAAATACGTAGTAAAAAGTAAAGTTTTAGTACCTACTTGTTAGTTTACTTTTTTGTTTTATATGTTGTTATTTAGTTGGTTTCCATAAGTATTCGGGATTAGAAGCTGCATCTCATGCGTGAGAAACGAGCGTAAAACCACTACACCACAGACGGTTTTGTAGTAATAAATCTCTCTTAGCCCTGAGAGTAGACTCAGTTATGTCAAAATGGCGACTTGATCAAATAAACACTAGTGGCTCTGTGAGCTGTAGACCTCGCGAGTATGTCGGTGGGAAAGCTGAACTGCTAACACACATAAAAAATAACCCAAATAATTTTCTTTCAATAACACATACAAACTTATGAATGTACCTGGTTACGTACATGCAGTATGAAAGTAGCCGCACCAATAACTTTGTAAACTACATTTCGCGATCTTTAATACAACCTATTAACTTTTTACTAAAATTATATAATCTGTTTCACTCTCATGGTCTTTACGAATCCAACGACACCTCATTTGTTAATATCCATCGAGCTGTTTGGGTTGTAGCGATTTTTTTACATTTTAAAACCCCATATCTCCGCCATTTTGAAAAAAATCAAAAAACTGGCTCTAGTAAAAAATTCTATTTATTTTTCCAACCTGCTCACAAAATTTCACGAGAATCGGTTCATAAATGCGACCTGTAGAGGAGAACAACCGGACATACGAAAGCATTTTTGCCCAAACCTGAAACGGAGACGCTTCGCTCGCTTCGCTCGCTCGGTCAAAAACATAAACATTTACAATACAGGCACATACATTGCTTCTGGCCCCACACTAGGATACCATGGCCTAGGCCACCTAGGGCCGTGGGAACCAGAAACAGCGATATCACAAACATGTAAACATCCAAGACCTGTGGGTTTTTTTTGTCCCCAGCGGGGATTCGAACCCGGGACCTCTCGCATTGCAGGCAGATGCGCAACCGCTGCGCCACAGAGGTCGTCAAAACCCTTACAATGCCGATTTGATCTTATCCGTTTGAGATAGTTTTCAGAACTGAGAGCGGTTTTACAATACCTACAGGCCTTACTATGCTAAAAAAAAGTTACAAAAACCATGCTTTTACTAAAATTTTACAAAGTTTTCAAAACCAAATTGGCTACCACTCTTCATATTTTTCAAGCTGCCCCTTTAACTTATTCGACCTTAAGGGGGAGCAGCCAAGCTAAATCTGGCAGTCCATTATCAATTTCGAGGAAGTTCTGAGGCTATACCTCGGACTCTCTTAAGTTATGCAAATTCCAGATAGCTATGGGAAACTTTAAGTTAACCCTAACTTAACCCTCAGTCTAAGTAAAACAAAGTGCCTTTGACTTCGTTCAGAAGTTTCACAGAGTAATGAGTCGAAAAAATGAACAATTTTGCTAAAAGATCGCTTGAAAAGTAGAATTGATTTGCATTTAAATTGATGTTTCGTCTTTTGAGAAGTGCTGGAGTAATGTTTTTTTTTTTATTATTATAATGGTCTCTTTATCTCTCATATTCCATCTACATACTTACGACACAACTTGTTTTGAGGTTACAGTAAGACTATTTTGGATCATTCAGAAACTAAAAATCCCCAGGTTTTCGATGTTTACATGTTTGATGTGTCATGTGATGTCGCTGTTTCTGGTTCCCACGACACAGAGTATCCTAATGTGGAGCCAGAAGCAGTGTATGTGGCTGTTTGTAAATGTTTCTGTTTTTTGTTTGTTTTCTCATACAGGGTTGCAGAGGGACAGTTGTGCCTAGGCCCACTATAAAGGTTAAATAGAAAATAAAAAATAGGTTCAAAATAAACAATAAAGTGCAGTGATATGACACCAAATTAATTTCGCAATATTGTAATAGTTCAATAGTTCAATAGTATTTATTCATAAACAATAGTAGATACAATTGTGTGTGAAGTAGACATTGATTAAAACTTAAAAAGTCATATAAACGGTATAACAGTTCAATGAGCTGAAGTATAATAAAATGTAACTTAAATTAAATTAAACTTAAAATAAAATAAAATTATACCCATATGACAAAATAAATAATTCAATACAAATAAACATACCTGGCATAACAGTAGTAATAAGTGAAATAATGCAATGTATACTAAAATAAATCATTCGCAGGTCACATGTCACAATAAATAAATAAAATAAAAATTAATTGTAAATACCACACTGACAAAGACTTGACCGCAGAAGAAGCTACTGAGGCTTCAAAAACTCACAAAAAAAGCAAATTTGAAAAAATCTGACCTGTCAATATCAAGGCGACCAGACTCAATTTGATCTGTGTTTCGCAAAGCCTTACAGGGCCGATATGCGTTGGAGCTCAAAATTCATTAGTTAAAACAAAATACCGCTTTGTCCCGCGTTCCTAAATGCGGCTTAATTTGTACAACGGACAATACGTCAAACGATATCAGTGAATGCGAGCACAATATTAAACGCGCCCTCATGAATCAATACGCAAAATGTCGGAGGAGGTGGGAATAGATTCGGAGTAACGGGTTCAAAATTTATAATTGAGTCGTCCAGTTTCATATTACCATAATTCATAATTCATAATTAGTTTATTGCACGGAAAACAATGTGATACATAGTCTTAAAACAAAGGTGAATAGGCAAAGGCGAGCTTATCTCTAAAAAGAGATTTCTTCCAGCAAACCTAGGCAAGATAGGACATATTGTTCTGAGAGAATAGTCCTAGTGCACAATAAATAAAATGAAGATAATTGAATCTACATATATCTACTATAATATATCTACACAATAAAAATGCTACATAGACCATAAATATGAATACATATATAAAATAAAATAAAAATATATATAATAGAGTAGAATACATAAACATACATATACATCTACTTATATAATCAAAATACCTATCACGAAAGAGAAAGGAAGTGTTTTTTCAAACTTTTCTTAAAAGTGAAAATTGAGGGACTGTCCCTTATACCACTAAAATATTCCCCATATTTTTATTTGTTCCGGACTTTATTCAACGCGTGAGGCATAAGGTTAGAAATAAGGTTAGAAATAAGGTTAGAAATAAGGTTAGAAATAAGGTTAGAAATAAGGTTAGAAATAAGGTTAGAAATTAGGTTAGAAATAAGGCTAGAAATAAGGTTAGAAATAAGGTTAGAAATAAGGAGGCGCATTTAACACTCAACATACCCCGAGTTACACGGATCAAAGAAATGAATGCCAATATTAGAAAAATATGACAGTCTTGTGAGATTCTTACCAATAAATTAGTTAAGTGACAACTTTACAAAATCGTTTCGTGAAGGGTTAATTTTTCTACATGGGTTGGTAGGATAGGGTACGGTACCTACCAGCAATTCATAATTTTTCATAAATACTTCATTGCATACAAACAATTACATAAGACAAAAATAAAAAGAAAAAGTGTACAAAAGCGAGCTTATCTCTAGTAAAAGATCACAATATTTACTGAAAAACGGCCAGGAAACACAGGAAAACTTTTTTTTATCTGAGATTACACCTAGCTGAAACGATTTAACGATGGATAAATCATGGTTTATTATTTATTAGGGATCAACCGACATTCTAATACTCCGCTGAACCCTTTATCTGTATGTCCGTCCGTCCTTCCTTCACTGTAAATAAATTTAGCGAATGACATGCATATGGACCTTATTTAGCTCAATCAATATTTATCATTTACACCTCTCTGTACTCTGTAAGTACGCAGCGGGTATTCTGCCGGTCATCACAGTACGGTAAGAGCATGAGCACGCGTATTTGCACACATAAATTGTTTCGGGCACCTGCCCGTGAGTTTCATTGTAACACGTTTTGTATGTAACCATGTTACGGACACGCCCCAGGGTCGGATTGGGTGGGTGTTTTGTAGTTGCATGGTGAAGGGCATGGTATAAACAACAAGGTATGATGGTCCGCTTCGCACTAATCAGGGCGGCTGAGTTCTGTGGCGTTCTTCAGAAGCGGCTGAATTCTACAACAACAACATAGCGTACTGTCACATCTTTTCCCATACGGGATGGCAGAGGCACAACTGTGCCCACTTTTAGCCTATTATTCAATACTCCAATCTAAATATATTTTAATTGAAAATAACCCCTTGGAAATAAAAACGTAAGCCTATATAAAATCCTAATATTTTGTTGAACTACTGAACCGGTTTTCATAAAACATAGATAAGAACTATCCCAGAAAAGTTTATTTCATTTACGAAAAAATAATAAAATAAAACCCGTCTACCTGTTATCTGCTAGGGTGCCAAGGACAAACTTACACACACATAAAATTAGTGTACTTAGGTAAGGTTCAACATGTAAAGTGTTATTCCGTCCGATTTTTAGGGTACTTTTAGGGTATTTTGTTGGTGTTAGTCCTATTATTGTTGTACGAAACCCTCTCAATGCGAGTTCAACTCGGACTTGGCCCCTTTTTATTTTGTGTATCTACCTATCTACCAGGTATATTACCCATCTAAACAATTTCAATTGATTCTGCGCCACCTACACATTTTTCTAATTGAATCGATGCGTTCCATTTTACTGAATCCATTTTTACAACACTAGAAGTATAGAGCGGGCAACATTAAAAGTAAAAGGAGCGAATATAATAATTCTCATGTTAGTCTCTCTGTCGATTTTAGAAGTATTAACGGCCCGAGTCTCTTAAAAATCACGCTCTTAAATTCGGGTATAGAGCTGCCAAAGACGCAACATGCCGTATTTGACAGTCAGTCTCTAAACGAAAAAGGGCACCACCAACAAGCAAAATATGACATCTTGCGCCCTTGAATGCAATCGATGCACTATCGCTATGGTCTTTCTTATGTGGCTCGGATCTTTAGTTAGGCGAGAAGGGGAGAGCGTCGTACATACCTTGTTAGTGATACTATGGTAAAGGATTTTAGCGTCATACCTTGTTAGTTGTACTATGGTATAGGGTTTTCGCAATTAAATTCTGTTTGGAAATCTCTGTTGGCTTGTGATGAGATGGGAAGTACATTCGATAATTATGTAATACGAAGAACAAAAGCGGTGGTACTATTGTATTGGGTCTGCGTTCAATAATTATTATAGGAGGTGAAAATTCATTATTCTGCAGGCTGAAATGTTGATTAAGAAATAACCCAAAACTTTATCCTGGAAATGGTAATTATAAGAACCCGCATTTATCACTTTATCCAGAATCGTTTAATGATTAATTGAAGCACTCAGAATTTCCGATAGCGGAGAAGTCAGAATATTCAACTTACTTCCAGAGGAAAAGTACCTGATAAAAATTGTGTAGAGGCCTAACAGAGCAACATAATTAGAGTTATTCCATCCAACTAAAAGAGACAATTCCAAAAATAAATAAATCATTGTTATAAAGACAACCATTTCTTTCAAATTGTTTAAAATGGACTTGGAAACTACTACAGATGATTTTTCTCAACTTGAACGGAAACGGTTTTATCAACAAACTGTTGGCGGGCCAAGTCACCGTTTTAGTATTTTCCTGAGGGCTAAACTTTTAGCAATATCAACCTCAACTCGCCTGTAAACTAGTAACTCAATGAAACTTCCGATGCAAACCCTTGGCCAAAAGTCAACTTTTAAAACTAGCTGGAGTAAATATTGTGCATTGAGAAATATCGAGAAACGTTGGTTGTAACGAGCCAACTAAAATACCGATTCAAGCATCGCGCACATTAGGACGGGCCGCAGCGTACCGGGTCGCAGCGCATTATCGCACACTGTGTCGCGGGCGGGGCACAACGGGCCGCATGATGATGATGGCTGGCGGCGGCGGGGCGGCACGCTGCGGCCCGTCTTAATGAGCGCGATCCTTTAAGTAAAGCAACTAAAAACCTGATTGAGCGACAGCCCCTGGCGTTTTCACACAGACACTCTTAGTCCCACACTTATTTTTTTGCGGGATTAATGATGATCACGATCCTCTAAAAATATAATATATATTTAAAGCTTACTGCTTGTTTTCTATGACATATTTGGTTTGTCAATCAAAACGAGCAGTGGTGCATCTCACATTATTTTAATTTAATTATTATTCATTTATTCTCAGATTTTAATCCAAAGGTAAACATTATAAAACACAAAAAATAAAATATTACATAAAAACAGACAACTAAAATGTGATGTTGAAAACATGTTAATGTTGCCATGTTTTTTTGGCTAGCATTTATTGAAAAAGTGTACTGGTCTTTTACGAATGTATGATTTTTACAAATGTAGAAGTCGATTCAATAAAATTTGACGATGACAAGAAGTTAGCCGACCCACAATATTTATCCCAAATACATAGAACACACCATTAAACTTTCTATTCTATTGTGATTTTGCTGGTGATAAAATTAAATGTTTTCGCACAATGTGTGAACGTGGCTTTTGCGTTAAAAAACGGAAGTGCAATAATACTTTTCTTGAATATGAGTTTTGGGGTAATAACAAGTACGACTGTCCTTTCCGGTGCTAGTGTCGACTTTTTATTTCATGTCCTTTTGCTGTTACTATTGGTACTGTTACCTTTGACAATGCTTGGAGTTTTAGATTTCGTGCTACATTTGCGGATATTGTAAAATTTTACTATGAAGATTCGTTGACTTCTTTCGTTTACATTTTATATTATGCTTGAATTTAAATTAACTATAGGCCTGAATTAAAATACTTCCTAAGGATCGCCTAAAAGATGGGAATGGTTTTTGGTTAAGTGGTTAACCAGCTAGTTCTCCGTCCTTCATTCAAATCACTCAAAATGTTGCAAGCTCATTGTGATGCAAACGCCTGTTTTCCACGCAAAACTGGGCCCGTACCACAACGTCTTATCTTGACTGAACTATTATTTCAATACTGTATAGACTTCTTGTCTTTGTTTTGAGATAACGTAATGCTTTGTGACTGAATGCAACTGCAATTTTGCTACACCCAATAGAGTAAAATTATTTTGATACATTTTATTTTATTACAACACCTATGTAATTTATTGCAATAAATACTTGAATACTTCCAATCGAACAAAGTTAACATCATTATGGCAACAATGATTTTCATTCCATCCATGAGCTTTATTTTACCAAAACCAGTACTATTATCTCTTCTGTGCCAAAACCAAGCCTTGTTTCAAGAAAGTCATGGTACTTCTTCGGATCAGATTAGGTACCTAATTAGGTACTTAGATAATTAGATACCTAATCTGAGGGTGATTTGCACCAGACATGTGACTGCCGCTAAATACAGTTTAAACGCCATTTAAGTACAACACGTTAAGTTACGTAGTCAAACATGGCAAGGTTTCACCTGTGATGCGTGCGTTGCATTTATACTCCATTTAGGAGTATTGGGGGGAGTTTCTTGCCCTTCTTTGCTCCATCTGTAAGCCCACAATTTCCGAACAGGCGGTAGTATACAAAAATATTAATATTATATTGACGTTGACGAAATAATATGTATGATATTATGGTCAATAAAAAATTTTGAACGTGAACTTGAACTTGGCTCAATCTTGCTCGTATCCAGTAAGGCGTGTGCCCCTCGGAGGAGAAATTAATGGTAGGGATTATCCATTTAGCGTCTGTCAAAAGACTGCTGCAAACGGCCTTCATCGCTAAATGGGTTGTGGTAACCCCCTGATCAGTGTTCACTGGTTTACTTCGGGTGAGGCTTTAGCCAGAAATGGGTCTGATCTATATTCGCCAATGGGCGCTTAGCATAAGCGATGTGACTACGTTACCAGGAATCTGTTTTGCGATGAAGAGATTCTAGTAAAAGATGTTGTTCCGGGAAGAGATTTTCAGAGCTGGTGCTATATTAGCTTCACGTATTTTCTATAAATAGCTAGAACTTTTCATAAATATCTGGTCTTTAATATTGACACGCTAGCTTGCCTCCGCCCCCGACACACATTATAAATTCTCAAAAAATACACATACAAAGAGTGCTTGCTTTACCATTTTGAGGACACCGCGTCAAGATCCGTCCCTCGTTTGACAGCTAGAGTATAGAATAGAGTAATACTACCTTATTGCTGGAGTGACGGACAGTTCGACAAACGGAACGAACGACAGAATGACAAAGCTTCAAACTCATAACAAACCTCCTTTGGTTGTCGGCGGCCAAAAAAATTTCACTTGGATTTATCTACGTCTTCCAGCGATCTTGTGGCTGATGAGCAGTGATCGGAGTAGGTAGAGTGATTTGGGGTGAGTGACTTCAAACGTTTATATTAACATGGATATGCCTCAGAGATACCGGGCTTTTTAAATGATTGTTTTTTTTTCGGAATTTCATAATGATTACATGAGACTAGGTATAAAGTGCGAATCGAAACGAATTAATATGAACAAGATTTACAACATAAAAGCAGCACCACATCTGCATCGGCACAGTGCAAAGTTTGCGACTTCGCGACCAATCAGAGTACAGTCTCCAAGATGAGTCGTTGTTAACCTGGGCCCTAATGCTGCTCTGAGAATTTCACTTATATTTCATTACTATTCCATTGCAAACACCCAATCAAGTAGGATAATAATTTAGGAGAATACCAAATGACGTCATTTTGGGTGTTTGCAATGGAATAGTAATGAAATATAAGTGAAATTCTCAGAGCAGAATTAGGCCCCTGTATGTGTGAACAATGTTTTTTTTCAAGCTACTAAATCACTATTTTAATTCTAATTCGTTTTTTTAATCCCGAACCTTCCGGAAAAAAGGCATGTCCATGTTAAAACTTTCATGATGTAAGTACCAAAAATCACTCTACCTATTCCGATCACTGCTGATGAGTGACGTTTACAGGGGCGCCGCTTAATGCAACGTACCTGTCATCAACACCGACCTTTCACTCCTCATTGGTCAACAAGCGTAGTTCCAGCTATCACCGCGCGCCAAAAGACCGTTGAAAAACTGTAACTTTAACGACGAAGACACTGACACGCATGTAACCACGTTGCCCCCAAAGACAATGACAAATGACAGCAGTTTATTTCAATGTCAAGAGGACATCCCTAAATTGGGTAACTAATTAAAAACAACACTTTTATAGTGCTTTATGTGTCACCAGCGAATTGATTAGCCGCCCGTAAAATGCTAATGTAAGCGGGCAACTCCAAATTGAGCAATTTAATTGCTAAACCCGAGGTGCACGTACTATTTTTACCTTAGGCTTCGCTCTCACTGCGGCATGTACTTTACCTTAGGCTTCGCTCTCACTGCGGCATGTACTTTACCTTAGGCTTCGCTCTCACTGCGGCATGTACTTTACCTTAGGCTTCGCTCTCACTGCGGCATGTACTTTACCTTAGGCTTCGCTCTCACTGCGGCATGTACTTTACCTTAGGCTTCGCTCTCACTGCGGCATGTACTTTACCTTAGGCTTCGCTCTCACTGCGGCATGTACTTTACCTTAGGCTTCGCTCTCACTGCGGCATGTACTTTACCTTAGGCTTCGCTCTCACTGCGGCATGTACTTTACCTTAGGCTTCGCTCTCACTGCGGCATGTACTTTACCTTAGGCTTCGCTCTCACTGCGGCATGTACTTTACCTTAGGCTTCGCTCTCACTGCGGCATGTACTTTACCTTAGGCTTCGCTCTCACTGCGGCATGTACTTTACCTTAGGCTTCGCTCTCACTGCGGCATGTACTTTACCTTAGGCTTCGCTCTCACTGCGGCATGTACTTTACCTTAGGCTTCGCTCTCACTGCGGCATGTACTTTACCTTAGGCTTCGCTCTCACTGCGGCATGTACTTTACCTTAGGCTTCGCTCTCACTGCGGCATGTACTTTACCTTAGGCTTCGCTCTCACTGCGGCATGTACTTTACCTTAGGCTTCGCTCTCACTGCGGCATGTACTTTACCTTAGGCTTCGCTCTCACTGCGGCATGTACTTTACCTTAGGCTTCGCTCTCACTGCGGCATGTACTTTACCTTAGGCTTCGCTCTCACTGCGGCATGTACTTTACCTTAGGCTTCGCTCTCACTGCGGCATGTACTTTACCTTAGGCTTCGCTCTCACTGCGGCATGTACTTTACCTTAGGCTTCGCTCTCACTGCGGCATGTACTTTACCTTAGGCTTCGCTCTCACTGCGGCATGTACTTTACCTTAGGCTTCGCTCTCACTGCGGCATGTACTTTACCTTAGGCTTCGCTCTCACTGCGGCATGTACTTTACCTTAGGCTTCGCTCTCACTGCGGCATGTACTTTACCTTAGGCTTCGCTCTCACTGCGGCATGTACTTTACCTTAGGCTTCGCTCTCACTGCGGCATGTACTTTACCTTAGGCTTCGCTCTCACTGCGGCATGTACTTTACCTTAGGCTTCGCTCTCACTGCGGCATGTACTTTACCTTAGGCTTCGCTCTCACTGCGGCATGTACTTTACCTTAGGCTTCGCTCTCACTGCGGCATGTACTTTACCTTAGGCTTCGCTCTCACTGCGGCATGTACTTTACCTTAGGCTTCGCTCTCACTGCGGCATGTACTTTACCTCAAACATGTGATCTTTTACAAAAGGTACACCTATTACTATTTTTATAAATTTGAGATGCCGCCGCTAACTAGCGATTTGTCCAATTTTTATGGAAAAGAAACAGTTGGCTGCTTCTTATCCACAATAATGAGAAGGAGCCTTTGAGAATTTTCTCAGTTTTAAGTACGGTGTTTGATATTATGGGGCTTACTAAACTAGGTATAGATTTTCGAGCGTATGGATTGTGTAAACTACTTATAAATGTTCAATCCGTATTGCACTCTATATTTAAATAAACGGCCAAGTGCGATTCGGACTCGCGCACGAATGGTTCCGTACCATTATCTATAAAAAACCGCAAAAAAAAATCACGTTAGTTGTATGGGAGCCCCCCTTAATATTAAATTTATTTTAATTTTTAGTATTTTTTGTTATAGCGGCAACAGAAATACATCATCTGTGAAAATTTCACTTGTCTAGCTACCATGGTTCATGAGATACAGCCTGGGGACAGACATACAGACAGACGGACAGCGAAGTCTCAGTAATAGGGTCCCGTTTGGCACCCTTCGGGTACGGAACCCTAAAAAGTACTAAACTGCGTGAGTCTTAACTAAGTTATATTTTATAACTGTTTTAATCTCAACATCACAAAAACTGTTACGTTTTAAAATCGTCGTTATCGTCGTTATCGACGATTCTAAACACAGTCACGCACAGCCTAAACCTCTGGACCTGGAATCCTTGGAATCATGAAACGTTGTACAGGGCTTCCTTGAAGTGTAATACTTAATATACAATTAAAAATAAAACCTAGCTCAATTATTACCAAGCTCATAAAGGCCGCTAGGACGCAATTCGTGTCGCTAATTAACAACCTTTACTCCACTGAGGAGTCTACAAAGGTAAATAATAGTCAATTCAGTACCAACCCAACAATTTAGCCTAGACTCGGTACGAGTCCAAAAGAACCGGCGAAATGTCCGTCCAAACCAGACGTATTCAATTTGTATGCTAATTCCATTTTATTAGGTTAACCGACTACGATGCGGTGGGGTTATGTTTATATTATAATGCCAGTTGGATTGGCCCTTTCAATGTTTGCAGGGTTTTATGGTGCCTCGTTTTATGGGGTGGTTGAGATGTTGGGATCTCTGTGATTTGATGTGCTAGGGATCATAGGTTAATGTCGCGATTTAAGGTAAACTTAACTACACCCTATCCAATATAACAGGCAACTTGACAGCTAACCTAAAACTTCATAAAATCCACTTTTTAAACACTAGGGATTACCAAAACAATCGGAAAGAATCCAAATTATTTATTCAGTTGAACTAACAGAAGAGTTGTTATCGCCATCACTGCTATTAGCACATAAAAATATTATTATTTCATTTTCAACCATATTTAGGTAGGTAACTGAAGAATCAAGAATAAAATGTTAGACATCTCTCCAATTCACAAATGTTTAAAGGGTGTATCGATTCTTTTGATTAATCGAATTTTATGAGCAATATCCCCTCACTCACAGGCTAAGATTGACATCTGTCAAGTTTCCTGTTATATTGGATAGGGTATAAGCCTCTGTATTACTTGTATGATTGTATATATGATTGATACCTGTACTTGTGGACGGGTTGGACTCCAGAGCCCGTAGACAATGTTACTAACGCTACGAAAACGAAATGAAACGATAACTCAAAATGGATATCGATTTGAAATTTGGTGACGCTAGCGTAGCGTGACCAAACGTCAAATCGCATACATATTCTTAGCGTTTCGTGCGAACGATAATAGCGTTTTGCATCTTGTCTACGGGGGCTGGACAGTCCCCTTTTTTCCAAGAAACTAAGAAGTGACTCCACAGTATTCATCTCATGCATATCACTTTCTGTATAAAACAAACTATTAGTCAACATAGCTAATTTTTGGGTAATTATGCAGACTGGGATCGCATCCTATTGTTCAGTTGGCTGATACAGATTTTTCAAGGCTCCTAACTGTCGGTATACTTGCGAATACAAGCTGTGGAAACCCTTTGGAAAAAAGTGTGACGCTAAATTATTAATGTCGTTTAATCGGATATACTTTTAGCTTAATTGATGATTTACTATAAATACAAATTACGCGCGTTTGACTAAATCCCCTTTTTCCATACTTCTATCATAATTTTGTTTCACTAAAATATTCGGTATCCCAGAGAGACCTCAACCTGAATGAAATTTCATCCATTTGCTTTTAAAACAATGAAAGCCGGGGGATTTCGCCCCTTATCCAAAAATAGCTGCTAGAAATACTCCTCTCCAGCATTATAAACAAATCTTCGGAAAAAAGACTCTTTGTAAAGTGACCATCCAAAGAGCTACGATTATTTAGATGTGGCCAAGGCACTATAAAGAAGTAAGATTTTGGCTTCAAATTCACGTTATACCTCCGCGATGCTTTTATTTTGTGGAAAATGGTCGTGCCTCTTTTGAGGTTAATTTTGTCAGTGTCAAGTGTATTTCAGAGATCAATATTTGGTCAGGTTATCTCGCGAAAACCCGTGTATCGTCCTGAGAACATTTTTTATGTTGCTCTAAGGTTGATTGGGTTCAAGTATTTCCTACGTGATATTATAAGCAACAGGCCCCCTACGTCATCTTCATTCATCAGATTTTTCGTAGACGTAGTGCCGAATTCCCGCCACAGCTCAGCAGCATTAAAATAATATATTATTTTTATTTACCTGCGGATTTTTGTTAGATAGATAGGTAATAAAACATTTATTCATTAAGTATGGTACACGCACATTAACAAAAACGAATTGCGAATTGCAAAAAAAAAAAATAACAAGAAATTATATTATCAAAAAGTACGTTCAACCTGTGGTTCAGCTGTGTTACGTGACTGTACCACGGCAATTAAATGGCCCTGCCACAGCAATGTCACAGACGAATCTGTGACGCTGGTATTCTGTTAAACCCTGTAGTTTAATGTTTACACAGGCAGACCCCTAAGTTGGTTTAAGGGAATGAAATACTCACAAATAGAAGGCTACATTTTGTTTAACAAAATTATTTTGTATGCTAAACAGATAACATATGTTTTCACTAAAATACATGCTGATACTCGTTCTCAAAATGGATAAGAATACATTTCATGGATTTTCTAATACAAAATCTCTTTTACTATTGCACTAGACGCGCGCGTTGTTAAAATATTGTGTCTGTGTCTCCCCCATTCCAAATCTATGCTCCACCCACTCTCACCAAATGGTGTGTGAAAACGCGACGAATACTTTTTCGCGTTTTTTTTTCGTTCCTCGATGCACTGCTTTTGCTCTGTACGTCTCGGTCGTCTGAAATAATTCGCTCGGAACCTATTTGTATGCTAATGAAGCCTGAAACCATTTTTATCTGTGTTTGCCTTTAGGTATTTAAATTCAGTATTTTATGTGCGGGAATAAGTTTTCAGTGTCTCGACTAGACTTTGATTAAACTTTGTGTGGAGAGAATTGAGCAATTGTGGAGTTTTGGTATAAATCGGCTAGCTTTGTGAAGGCAAAATTAGATAGGTTACTCTACGAAAAAGAGTGATATTATAAATTTGAAGTAACGCATCTGTCTATGTGTTTGTGTTTCTTTTATCTTTAAGTTTGTTCGTGGAACCCTAGCTCTCAGTTGACTGCTGATTACCAGTTAATTTCATATTTTTTTGTTTGGTTCAGTTATCTGCTATTACCGTTTGTACTGTTCTTGAATTTATTTAAAACATTTTTAGTGCAAAAATGCATGTAAAAGCATAGTAGTGAAACACTACACACTAACTAACAGGTTCCGTAGATAAATATTTTGCAAAATGGCCGCCACAACCAAAGCTAGGATTATCCGAACTAATGGAAGCCAAGTAAAAGCGAAGTAAAATCGAACACCACTGAAAAAACAATTTATCGATGGTTCTATTGAAGTACTCAATAGTGTTATGAATATGTAAGTATAACAGTTTATAAAATTAGAGATTGTTGAGGTTCCGTACCCAAAAGAGCCAATTGTGCCATAAATCTTTTAAATCCTCGGACAGAATTCTGTTGTTATTATTTTTTCAAAGAATTTGTGTAACTTTGTCCTATAAAACAAACAGCAAAAAAATTATACCGTCACATCCTTTCCCAAGCTGACTCATTCCCAGCTCATTAAGAAAAAACATTAAAAAAAATATTTGTTAAATTTATATTTATAGGTTTACTTGTAAAAATTAAATCGTTTTGACTATTTCATTTCGGGTTCTGCTGCGGCTGCCGCGGTTTTGCAGTGCCTCTGGTATGTTTGCGGAGGCGCGGACGGATGACTTTTACGCTATAATGAGAAAACGAAGCGCCTCCATGCTAGCACGTCTCCGCGGCAGCACCAACAGGATCCTGTGTGTGTTTATAGACCGGTGGGACTCCCCAATGTTAAGTCGCTGGGTGCAGCTCCACACCACGTTTTGAAATGCTCGCGTGTGTGTGTGTGTGTGTGTGTGTATGTATTTTGTGATGTGTTAACTTTTAATTATGTTTGTTATTAACACTAGACTTTAGGATATTTTTACTAATACTGTGGACTTTAAAGTGTGAAAATAAATAGAGAAAAAAAATAATAAAATAATGATAATTTCATTGTTGCTACATTTGAGTGCCTAACCCTAAAACGCTCCGCAAAATGATTTTTTACGCTTACAACCCATTGCAATTTGTCGGTTCAGTGTCGTTAAATAAACAAACGCATAATCTAAAATTATGGCAACACCGTCCCATAATCTAGCGAATAGAACAAGCAATTCTCATTTCATAAAACCATTATGCGTCATAAAAGGCATGAACAACAGCCATTTCACCTGTAAAATTCGTTGTTTCGTTGAAATACCCCAAAAATTCGCGTTTCCCATGTCACTGTGTGGTAGAGAGGGCAATGGTGGGCAATCAAATGGTATCATTGTTTTTTACGACTGAATTTTATGTAGGGTTGTAGACCGGTTATGTATGTTGTGGTCCATTTTGTTATGTTGACGTCGATTTTTTCATAAACGGTAATTGGATTACTGCTTTTCAAAAGTATACCTAAAGTTTAACTGGCTGAGAATACTGAGATAATAGTAAGAAGATACGTATGTTTGTAACATGCTCTTTTGAAAACGATTTTATCAAAATTGTCTCAACTATCGAAAATACATACCAACTGTTTTTGTAGTACCCAGCTTAGACATTTATTTAATTGCAAATTTTTCAATTAAATGTACTAGTACATCTGACTCCAGGATTTCTATTTCTTTCCTCGAGTTTTAAAAGTCGGATTCAGCGAGGATGTTTTCAATTTCAGTTCCAATTTAGCAAATAGGTCAAATTACTAAAAGCGCATTTCTATTATTTTTTTTGTAGTTCTCAATATACGAGTAGTCAAAAAATAATTATAGGTACCTACCTAGTTTTTTTGCGATTTTGATGAAACGGGCAACAAAACAGTTAACTTCAGCATTTCTGGCAACCCTAATTGTTAATCGGCTCACAAATACAGTCATATTGATTCGCAATAAAAACGTCGTAACCGCTACTGTTCGGGTAAATAGACACGTAAATTTTATCACATTATTGAGACCGCTTCCAGAGGCGTCAATGTAACTAAAACTAATATAAATTAAAAGTAAAAAAACATTTTTAAACAAAGCTTTTATTTAATGCCCTAAAAAGAAGAAAATAAAATTTCAATTCAATCAAATGCGTCATTTTATTACATTACACAATTTATACGATATAAAAGCTTGTTGCGAGATTTACTTGTGTAGACTTAATTAGGTGGGTAGGCACCTATTTGCACAGACTTGGAGATAAATCCCGCAACAAGCTTTTATATCGTATAAATTGTGTAATGTAATAAAATGACGCATTTGATTGAATTGAAATTTTATTTTCTTCTTTTTAGGGCATTAAATAAAAGCTTTGTTTAAAAATGTTTTTTTACTTTTAATTTATTTTTAACTTTTTAGTCTTTATCATTACAGGACAAAACATGTAATCTAGAATTCGAGTGCTTGTCAAGACGAATCAAATGAGACCAAACACGATAGAATTGCGTCGTTTGGTAACAGAGTTCCCATGGCCACCTTCCGGCTCCAGCATCAGATCAGCACTATGTCATAAAAAAATATTCTAGGACCAAAGTATTCGTCAAGACGAATCGAACGAGCCCAAATTCGACGGGCTTGCGATGTTTTATGACAGAGTTCCCATGACCGTCTTCCGTCTCCATCATCATCAGATCAGCTTTAAGTCAGAAATATATTGCATTGTCATCCGACTTATACACGTATGCGAAATTTCAGCTCAATCGGATAACGGGAAGTGGGTCAAATTCAAGCCGACATTTTTGACGCGAACCGTGATACCCACAAACAAACAAACAAACAAACATACATACAGAGCAAGTTAAATAAAAGCTTTTAATAATAAATAAAACTGACTAATTTGAAATCAGAACCTTTTTTCAATATTTTTATAGCTTATACACATATACAGTCTATTCAGCGAGTGAATTGAGTTTTGATAGCTCAAATTCCATAAATTTTTACATCTTCTATGAAAAATGTTATACAGGGCTACATACAAATGAGCTGATCTCCCGGCGCAAAACGTATGGTATGGAGAAGTGAAAAATAAAGTTGCTCTGATCAAATCGTTGTCATAAGTTGTGCTTAATGGTGTCTCTAGTATCTTTTGGCTAGGGGTCCAAAAGTAACCCTGCATAATTGGATGAAAATAGCACTGTTTAGTTTTGTCTGCTCTGTTTTGTTCGCGCACTTGGAATCGGACTGATTATAGTCATCACGAGCGTTATGTCTGTCGGTCACTGCTTCAATCATCTGTTACAGAAACGTTGTTGAGTTTAGTAATTAGTTTTGATGCCTCTAGAATACGATCCTCTGTCGTAACATAATTCGGACAGCTTTCATTCCGGATGTATGGGTAGTATGGAAGTGCTTACAAATAGTTGTTATTGGGCCAGGAGCTATATACAATACATTAAATACCTATAAATATATATGTTTATGGAGTAGGTATTGAAAACTGGCTAAAAGTGGGTGCAAATGTACCTCTGTCACCAAGTATGGAGAAAAATTTGACGCTATGTTGGATGTTTGGAGGTTGATGAAAAAAACTTTAAAATCAAGACTAGTTTTACTGGAAATACTGGGAAAATGTATTTGATTTATCTGACTACATGGATACGATGTGCTTCTGCCACCCCCTGAATGAGAAAAGACGTGACGCTACATTAGAAGTGCTAATATTTAGGTGAATTTTCTCTATCTTCTACTTCTACGTCAGAAAATAACAAATCACTAGCCCCAAACTGTACTAAGTACAAACAACGCCAAAAACATTGTACGAAAGGTGCAAAATAAATGGTCTAGGATGACGACGCGGGTAACAGAGAGAGAGAGATTTTATTCAAAGCCAAACTTTGGCGCGCTCTATACCAAACGTGCCTTATTATTATTATTACGACCCTGTAATGTCCCACTGCTGGGCAAAGGCCTCTCTCCCCCTCTTCCACTCTATTCGATCCTGGGCGGTCTCCTTCCACTCTTTATCCCATTGACCCAACTCATCACTCCATCTCTTCCTGGGTCGGCCACGCTTTCTCTTTGCATTTTCTGGGAGCCAGTCTGTGGTTCTCTTAGCCCAACGATTTGGCAGCATTCGAGCAACGTGACCGGCCCAGTCCCACTTTAATTGGGCAGCCTTCTGAGGTACATCTATAATCTTTGTCCGGGAGCGCAGCTCGGAATTCCGGATCCGGTCCAAACGTGCCTTACGAAATAAAATATGCATCCAGGATAATTACGGGCCGCGCGGCTAATTTTTACGGGCGTAATCCAAATTTGTATGTAGCGAAAGACTTCCGCTTTGCTGGCCACCTGCGACGACCATTTGGTCGCCGGTTTCCAAGGATTATGTTACTTAACCGACTCCTGTTGGTTGCTATCTGCTAAATTACAGCTTCATAGCGCAATAAATTAGTAGTTATAGTATTATACAAACTTTAACCCCCTCTTTCTTGCCCCTTGTGGTGGCAGAAATTTGAAAACAAATTACTGAACTTACGACCTTCTAAAATCTTAAGTTAAGTTAAGTTTTTGATTAACACGCCCATTTGCTTGAGGAAAGAAGAGTCCTTTGACTTTGACAGGTACCAAGACGTCAATTAATGTCTATTGCAAGGGGATGAGAACTTGATTTCCCATAATTTTCATGTCATTTTTTTTCTTTTCGGTCAGGAGAAAGACAATCTCTTGACTGAAGGAGTCCACCTTCACGGGCTCCGTCTTGCCGGCCAGCGCAAACGTGGAATAGAGCTCCTTCGGGTCGATGCTCGCTGCGTAGTTCTCAACGTCAGGGGCCACAGCGCCGATGCTCGCTGCATAGTTCTCAACGTCAGGGGCCACAGCGCCGATGCTCGCTGCGTAGTTCTCAACGTCAGGGGCCACAGCGCCGATGCTCGCTGCGTAGTTGTCAACGTCAGGGGCCACAGCGCCGATGCTCGTTGCGTAGTTCTCAACGTTAGGGGCCACAGCGCCGATGCTCGTTGCGTAGTTCTCAACGTCAGGGGCCACAGCGTCGATGCTCACTGCGTAGATCTCAACGTCAGGGGCCACAGCGCCGATGCTCGTTGCGTAGTTCTCAACATCAGGGGCCACATTTGCTTGAGGAAAGAAGAGTCCTTTGACTTTGACAGGTACCAAGACGTCAATTAATGTCTATTGCAAGGGGATGAGAACTTGATTTCCCCTAATTTTCATGTCATTTTTTTTCTTTTCGGCCAGGAGAAAGACAATCTCTTGACTGAAGGAGTCCACCTTCACGGGCTCCGTCTTGCCGGCCAGCGCAAACGTGGAATAGAGCTCCTTCGGGTCGATGCTCGCTGCGTAGTTCTCAACGTCAGGGGCCACAGCGCCGATGCTCGCTGCGTAGTTCTCAACGTCAGGGGCCACAGCGCCGATGCTCGCTGCGTAGTTGTCAACGTCAGGGGCCACAGCGCCGATGCTCGCTGCGTAGTTCTCAACGTTAGGGGCCACAGCGCCGATGCTCGTTGCGTAGTTCTCAACGTCAGGGGCCACAGCGTCGATGCTCACTGCGTAGTTCTCAACGTCAGGGGCCACAGCGCCGATGCTCGTTGCGTAGTTCTCAACATCAGGGGCCACATTTGCTTGAGGAAAGAAGAGTCCTTTGACTTTGACAGGTACCAAGACGTCAATTAATGTCTATTGCAAGGGGATGAGAACTTGATTTCCCCTAATTTTCATGTCATTTTTTATCTTTTCGGCCAGGAGAAAGACAATCTCTTGACTGAAGGAGTCCACCTTCACGGGCTCCGTCTTGCCGGCCAGCGCAAACGTGGAATAGAGCTCCTTCGGGTCGATGCTCGCTGCGTAGTTCTCAACGTCAGGGGCCACAGCGCCGATGCTCGCTGCGTAGTTCTCAACGTCAGGGGCCACAGCGCCGATGCTCGCTGCGTAGTTCTCAACGTCAGGGGCCACAGCGCCGATGCTCCCTGCGTAGTTCTCAATAGCAACATTTATATATGTCACCGTTAGAGTGCGGAAATCAGATTGCACATTAACATTGCTTAGTAATAGTTTATTGCAAAGTCACAAAATTTCCCTAGGTGGTAGAACAAAGGTTAGTACATTGTGACGCCCTGCTAGGGCACAGCAACATTTAAGGACAATCAGTTGTTGATGATGACATTTATATTCAAATTATATAGAGACAATTAGAAAAATATTGTATAGAGATTATTATTAATAACAATAAAAGTTAAAATTAAAAGTAATTTAAAAAGTAATTAAAAACATTTGATTCAATAATTGTACGTACTATATTATAGCGACTAGAACTTATGCCTGAGTTTAAATTTTATCATTGAAAAATTCTTTGACATCATAATAGCATTTTTCAATGAGGAATTTCTTTAAATTGGTATCAAATTGTGATTCTTTCATCATACGTCAAGTACTTTTTTTACAGACCAAACCTGCCAAAGGAAATCTTTTGTTTGCGAAACGCTCGTAGAACGGCAAAAGTTGCACTACTATTGAAGTCTATTGGTAAATTGATTAATGAATCTGTCACATAGACTTTATTAGGACTTCCTGTGATACGCCATTATTGTGCAAATAAACGAGATGAATGACGCTTTGATTGTTATGGCACATCGCAACATGAATCATTCATCAGTAATTTTACATACAAATATGGTTTACCCTAACAGGGTTTTAGTGTGACGGGATTATCAATAAAAGTAAGGTTTTTTTTTGTAAATTATTCTTTCTCAAACCTTCTTTACAACACATGAAAGGAATCAAGACATTTCAGTCTCTTAATCCACGGGCGGGTTACTTTGTGAGTTCCGTATCTTTGTTTCTTTGTTACTTGCAATGCATAGTAATTATTAAGGTGCGAAAAAGTTATGAACGTGGATCCTTCTGTCAGATACGGGGCATGTTAACATGCTTTACGGGACATTGAAGGTGGTTAAAAAATAAAAATATCATTTTCTGCATCCTTTGTTGTGTGCGAATAATCTGATTCTTTTGTTTTAGTCTATATCTTGAAGCTAGGCATAAGATATCGTAGCATTGCTTTACGCCATTATTCTTTAAGTAAGTTAAGAATGGTAATTTGGGTTTAGCTTTATAGACTCCATTTTCGTGACAGAAGGCTATCCCATCGCTGCAACATCACAACGTATAAAAAAATAAATGTTTACATTATGGTTCAAAGAACCAATTTTTTTTTCAAACCCAAAGAGTAATTCCTCACGCAAGTATTTCAGGTGAAATTTCCTTCCCATATTTCATTTCGCTCAGCATATTCATCAATTTTCTAGCATCGATGCATCGAATCTCGCACTAGCATTTGGGAGAATCGAGGCATCGCTGGGAGCACTGAACATTGGCATATCGAGGCCAATACGAGATCCAACAGGCTATCAATAATGATGCGCCTGCGAGTACAGTTGGATAAGGGAGATGAATCGGGGGAAACCTAACGTCTACGACAATGTGAAATGTCAAATAATTTACAAAGTTAAAAACTTAAAAAAAAACCACTTCGAGACCTTATTACGCAATCCTCTCTGCTCGCGTTGCGAATATCATTTATAAACACGAACACGAGCCTACCACATCTGTGTTCTGGCTGTTAAGTCCACACATATTGCACAATATACTTAGACAAATATCGGTCTCTTCAGTCAGTCAGCCCATAAGGAAATACAATACATAATAAGGAAATTGATGATGATGATGATTATTTTGTCAACGTTAAGTAAGACATTATACTTTTCAGATATTTTTATGTAGTCAAAAAATGGGACCAAACTTATAAGTAACCCTTTCAAAAAAAAATATATTGATATCGGTTCATAAATAGTACCAATTTCGAGGCAACAAACATCGCGCAATTTTGAGAAATAAAGGTCTACGAGAATCCGTGCATGAGACGACCGAGTCTTGTTTGAGATGTCACATGGCAAGTACAGACCGTTCACAGTTATTTTACCTCCAGAAACCTCTTTGCCTCTCTTTCTAGCTGTAAGGATTCCGTACAGCTAGAGAGAAAGAGGAGAGAGGCAAAGAGGTTTCTGGAGGTAAAATAACTGTGAACGGTCTGTAGTCCTCCCGTAGTCGACCGAGAGACAATACCGGCAAGCTGAGCACATGGTCCACAGATTCCCATTTCTGTTAATTGTCATTTCAAGACAGTTCTGCGTTTGTTGATAATATCCATATCTACAGATTATCATTTTCACAGATTTCAAGAGAATCCGGTGTCCGATTGCCGTCAACAGATTTTCGATTGAATTAGAAATTTGCTGTATTGTGAATCTATAGTAATTCGTGCAGAAGAAGAAAATAATCTGTAGAATTCTAAAGAATCTGTAGAAAAAGAGAATTTGTAGAATTCGGAATAAGCCAAATGACCCGATGGTCAATTCTAGACTGATTTTAATGAATCTAGTTGACACCATCTTAATAATCTCGAAGGCTATTTACTAATGCACTATGTCCTAGCGTACATCTTGGATGCAACTACACTACAATGGAGGGATTCCGTCGCGATCCATTAATTTTATATCTGCTAACGATACGTCTTGTTCCACATAACAAATGGGATTTATCAAGCAAAATGCACGCGAACCGGAGCGGATAAGATTGATTCTTGTGTTTTGTCGTTTACAAGTATACACACATAGAACCCATATGCTTTATACAATGTACAAGACGGCCTCATTATCGGAAACCCTCGCTGGAACACAATTAACCTTAGCTATAATGACGTCACGTGAACAATCCAGGTGTACAAAATGATATTGGGCCGCACTAATAAAGAAAAGTATCACCACTGAATCACCAGTCATTAGACGATAGGCTTAATTTTTTATGTTCGTTCATATAATAATGATAATTTTCTTCAAATATTAAAAGTAATGTGACAGGGAGCTAGGCTATGGATATGAAGACCACTCAACACGAATAAATCATCACCACGTATAAAAACCCGTCGACATTTTCAAAAGTCTATTCTATTGAATCACGTAAAATGGATGCTCAGCTTAAATACACTTCAGGTGAATGAATTTGAATATAACAGAATTTACGGCCGCAGCCATGCTTCTTTGCTCGTAGTGCAGCTAGAATTTATGATACCTACAACATTTTACGATATCATTCTCTCGACCAGACCCAGCTGCGGTAGCCAGTGCATCCTGATTACATAGGTGCTGGATGCCGACATGAAAAGTGCAGAATCGTAAACTCGAGAAGTGTCGTGTATCGATAAAAATAACAACTGGGGGATAAGCACGAATATTTGATCAAGGAAAATAGTCGCATTTAGTCGAAACCTTTAATAACATGAAGTTATATAGGCACAAAATTGCTTCTGGCTTCATGCTGGGATAGCGGTTATTGGCGACGACTGAGTGCCATGGAAAGCTGGAACAGAGAAGCAAGATCCATAATTTTCGTAGTAAAATGAAAATACATAATTTCCATAGCTGGCAAGTAGTGGAGAGTTTGAAACGGAGTAGGATGAGGCCTAAAGCAAACAGAGTGAATGTTGGCCGACTAGTTTAAACCTACCTATCAAACTTCACCCTGGTCTCATTTTACGATGCCACCGTCTTATCTGTAGAATAGAGTGACGCGCCACCATCTACACCAACTGAACAGCATACACTACAACAACTGACAGCCGAAGTGACGTTTTCATAGTGACGTCAGTAGTTCAGCTTTGACCGTTCTCTAGTCTAGATAGCTCGGTGGCTCTGTACGCTGTACGCGACATCTGACTTCAACGTCATAGCATCAGTAGGCCATGTACGAAGTAGTCGAGTCTGGCTGGGAGTATGCTGAAACGCAGGCTACGCAGAAATGATTTTGTAAGCACTTAATAGGAGAGTTCGCTTGACTTTAGCCTTACTTGATGCGAAAATGAGTTTTTCATATTTTCCCTAAATAATTTTCTATTTGTTTCAAAGTTTGTACAATTTTTTATAACTTGTTTCAAGCCCAATCAACTTGACTCGCTTAACATTAAAAGGTACTTAATATCGAAATTATCATCTCTTCAACGACTCATCTCAAATGAAACTCGAGGAACTCGGATAATTGATCCGGAAACGGCTTTTGTAAGTACGCAGCCGGATGAAGCCGTCTCAGGTATCAAGTCTAGTGCTGGCTGAGAATCCCGAGAATTCCGAAAAGCTATTTGCGGGAATTTCTCGAATAATTTCCTTTTTTAACTAAATTCATAAAAAGAGGGGTTCTTTATAGATAAGCTCGCCATTGTACATAATTTTTTCCGTTAAAGTAACTACTTTAATATTCATGTGCAGTAAAGGCTTGTGAATTTAAATTACATATCCAAGCGATTCTTTGAATGAAATGTTATTCAGTTATTTAAAACCACTTATACTATGTTATGTTTACTGTAGCTTTATTTGACATTTCACAGGCAGAAATAATGTAAAATACCTCAGATACACATACAGATATAAATCTTACCTTAGGGCGAAAACGGCTGTAAATGAAATTGAGTCTTAAAATTCTCGAGATTGGCACATCTCTACTGCTAGATACCTCACAACTTCGCTCTTTGCGTTCCTGAACGTTGCTTGCTGTGAAGTTTTGCAACGCGCACGTGTGAGGTGGAAGTAGTGATGCGAAAAACTTGATATTTAGCGTAGATGGAAAAAGGACAGCTTAGGTGGTTTGGTTACGTTGTAATGATAATGTTATTCTGTTTAACAGATAAACAGAGGGAGCATTCGTCGGTCGGGGATGCCCAAAAAGGTCACATAAAAACCAAATTGGCGACTTATCCTATTAGTGAAGAGGCAAATACGAAGTACCCGACAACCGGCGAGCATGTATGAAGAGACTTATGAAATTTGAGAAAGTGAGAGATATAATGATATATATTTGTAGCAAGTGGAGGTTCTCTGCCTACCCATGTTCCAGGAAAAAGGCGTGAGCATTTAATGTATATAGATTATAATATGTCATAAAAGACGGTGACTAAACTTATTTTGGACTTACTTTTTCAGTCCCTAATTAATTAAGTTAATTCTAGCGTTGTTACGGACACTTAAAACTATTCCATATTTTAAATCCAATGATTATGTAAGTTTCGACGACCTCTGTGGCGCAGCGGTTGCGCATCTGCCTACCATGCGTGAGTTCCCGGGTTTAATCCCAGCTGGGGACGAAAAAAAAACCTTGTGTCTTGGATGTTTACATGTTTGTCATGTCGCTGTTTCGGGTTCACACAACAAGAGTATATCCTAGTTCGGGGCAGAAACAATGTATGTGCATTTATGTAAAGGTTTGTTTGTTTGTTTGACGTCTTTCTGTGTCTCAAAAGGCTACATACATACGCAATTAACACTACAGTCGCAAGCTTAATATATCGATAACTCATAACTATCCCCACACATCACTACTACTTAATAGTGAACTCGTCTTGCATCGAAAGCGTCTTTGCTCTCTTAAGACAATTTCAAAGTATATTCAATCTAGCTATTTAAGCTTTATAAATTATAAAAGAGCAGCTAATTATTGAAGATATTATTCAATATACAAGGTGACTATATTTTAAGGGGTTGTCAAGCAATTCTAAACACTTTCATTAGGAAGCCGATTTGATCAGGGCAACTTTATTTTTCACTTCCCAGTACATTTTGGCCTGAGTGGGTCAGCTGATTTGTATGGAGAAGGAAAAATGAAGTTGCTTTGATCAAATCGGTTTCATGGTGAAGGTTGCTCAGAATGATTTCCCTAACAACCAAAGTGCCCTCAATAACACTAAACAGCAATCTGTCGATGAGGATATGATCAAATTCTAAGGGCACAATGCGATGCGACAATATGTAAAGAACAAGCCTGTGAAATGGGGCTTCAAATTATGGTGCCGATGCGATGCTACTACTGGCAGGCCTCCGTCACTGAATGTACTCGCGCGCTATGATTACCTACCGCCCGCCCGAGCTCTCGGTCTGCCCGGCTATGGCCCGGCGCCCAACGTCAGTATGGTTGTCGCAAGCCAAGCGCACGCATGTTTTGAACTGTGTTCGTATCGTACGAGTATCTGCGATGTCTGCCAGCCCTGCGATTAGTGTGAGATCGCGCGGTGCGAGGCGATCACAACTGTACGCTTGAGCATTTAGGCACATTTTAGCATGCAGCGGTTGCTGACGTGATGGAGTAGGCTATTATAGCAGTAGGTATTGGAAATTTCCTACCGAGAGAAGTATCTGTTACGTAGTAACTATTTAGTAATCTGTGCTACTGGTTACCTATTTGAATTTTATTTGTATACTGGCAAACGAAGCACCGGTGTTCAGTATGGACTAGGTGAATCAGTAGTACTTCAATAATTAATTAATGAAGACCATAGAGGACCAGAGGGACATATGTGTCGCAAAAAATTTCAGGATAACCATTACAGGTTTCAGTATTTTGATTTAAAAATATGTTTATTAGGAGCTCTATGCATCATCCTAAAGGGTCCTGAAAGGGTTAAATATAGCTAGGGGTTTTACATAAACCCTGTATTGTGATGTCGTTAATGTTGGACATAAGTGTAACAAGAAATACATTTTGAATGTGGTATTTGTATGCGGTGGTAGATTTTTCAATCTAATTAACATTGTGAGACCTGCTTAGAGAAAGTTAATAACGCTACTAAATGGAATAGAAACGAGAACTCAAAATGTGTGCGATTTGACATTTGGTGACGCTAGCGTAGCGTAACTAACTGTGTAACTGTCAAATCGCATACATATTCTTAGCGTTTCGTGAGAACGATAATAGCGTTTTGCATCTTTGTCTAGGAGGGCCGATTCAGAAGCTTACTTTTTAATTTTTTTATTATCCTGTATAGTGTCTCACTGCTGGACAAAGGCTTCCCCTATATCTCAGACTACTCCCTTTGCTGTGCTCCCTCCACCCAGTCCGGCAAATATCTGTCCCGTCCCGCCATCGACGACGTCTCGGCCTGCCTCTATTACGATGACCTTACTTAGAAATAGAAGCTTACTTAACTAGTGAGAAAGCGTAGTTTAAAAATAACGACAGTAGTTGTCTGATTTCAAGTTGTAAGTTAAAGTAACCAGTTTGTTAGTTTTGAGTATTTGGTATTAGGCTTTTTGCTATCTTGAATTTTATGGTCGAAAGGAAGAATTTTCTAATTTGAAATATTTTTGAACAGCAACAGGCTAAACACAATGTATTTTATGTATCAATGAACAGTAAAATACATTAAGTTTCTATCTGCAGGTCAGAATAAAGTCAAATGTTAACAATACTAGTCCTGTATTTGCTATCAAACGGTTGCTACTTTGTCCCTATAATTGAAGCGCAAACGATCTTCAGAATAAACCGGTCGGTTTTGCTGACACAGAGTAAGTAACACAGCAAAGCAACCTTTCACTATGCAGTAAACTAGACTACAGTTTATTCGTGATAAGAATGCAGTAAAATTTAAAGGACACGACACAACCGTCGCGTTCGAAAGTTTGCCTTCAACTGGTCACTGTGAACTTAGGTTGATAATTGGAAACGATTTGATTGGTTACGAGGTGTGGCTAGAACGCATTCTTATCCCGAATAGACTATAGACTAACAGCAGATTTATTTGGCCTTCGTCCAAAAAATTACTATACAGGGTTTTACTGTCAGTTCCTTTTTGGACAAATCTCTATAAACGAAACGAGGAAAATTAAATCAGTTGCATGCAAACAGTTTTTACTACTCCCACTGACATTTTGGAATGTTTTAACAGGCTATATGCTTAGATTATCTTCCTGATCGGGTTGTGTCTATCATTGTAAAACCAGTTTTCTAATCTCAATTAAAAGCGAAGCATTCAACCATTTATCGAGTCACCAAGGTACGGGCAAGTAGTCCGTCTGTACCTAAGGTACAAACATGGTCCTTCCAACTGGACATAATTCATAATTCATAACATAATTCTTTATTGCACGGAAAACAATGTGATGTGATGTGTGTGTGTGTATGTGTGTGTGTTATGTGATGTGTGTCTTATAAAACAAAGGCAAAGGCAAGCTTATCTCTAAGAAGATATTTCTTCCAGAAAACCTAGGCCAGATAGGACATAGTTGCCGAAGTGGCCTCACTGTTTGACTTCAAGCTGCGGCCATCAAACGACCGGCTGTTAAGTTTTATCCCTCTCCTCCTCTAATATGATGGTATCAGGGCACGAAATAATGCCGCGCAGTGTCGGCCACATTATCAGCAGTCCCGAATTGATTCCCGATATTCCTGATACTCCCGGTTCCAACACTGTTCAGATAACCGGGTTTATATGGTGGCACGAGTGTATGCGCTCGGTGTAACAACGGCTGCAGTATAACCTTCAGGTTTCGTAGCAACCGTATTGTTTTAACTTTTGGAAAATACGAAAGTTTTGTTCTAGGTACTGACATTTTGATTTTGGTTGTTTAACAAGTGGATGTGATCAACATTCTGATGACCCGTGATGACTGATGCCAGCTCCATATTCTTCAATGTACATGTAGGTACATGATATACAGATATCTTAGGCGAGTTATATAGGCTGGATTTCACCAACAAAAAGTTATACGAGAATAACTATCCCGGGGATAAATTGTATGACAAATGACAGTTCAAAATGAGGTGATCTGATCTAGGTGTCACTGGTGTCTATGAAAAAGTAGAAGATACTCTCGAGTAAAAGTTACTCTTTCGTTGGTAAAATCCTTAGAGATGTCAAAGTTCTTTCTGGCGTCATCCAGGCAGCTTATCTCTTTCTTACCCTTGGTTTTACGCTAAAACAGATTTTATCATCGCGAAGGCGTTCACTCTTTTCAACACGACACTTCATGAGTTCGGTGAATGCAAATTGTTGATCCAAAGCAGCTTCTGCATCCTGAGATGAATATTTATAAAGCCATATTTTCGAAACTACAAAAGTGTGGGATTATAAAAATCTAGAATATTTTCTCATAGATATCACATACTACCATTTAGAGATCTTCACGGTCGCCTGTCTGTCTGACATAGGCAGTTGTTGCCATATCTGTCGTGAGATCTAGTGATAGAATCAGGGAGCACTTATCCAGTGGAGAGCGCATAGATACATTTTCCTTTGAAACACAACTCACCAATTTACGGGCGGGTGGGGGACGAGGTAACAGAGCTGTGATTGGTCAGCCGCTGCGAAACTGTCTGTCGGCCCGCCCGTCGTCGTCATCGTACATAGGTTACGTATGCGAACTTTTGTTGAATACAAGAAACGTTAGGCGAGCCGCATTCCTCCGCAGGCGCAGTCAATTGTATACATAGTCTCTCGATAGTATAGATATCTAAGAAATAGTTATCACCATTTTCGAATCAGGAATTACGAGATTAATTTGCTAATGCTAATTTGAATTAAAATGCGATAACATTCATAGGATTCTTTGTATGTGAGTGTTTTTACATACATGTTTGCTGGCAACTTGATAGAGTGAAAAGTAGCGCGGGACAGACAAGGACATAAACATGTGTCAGGATCACATTCTCTCAGCGGCCAGAATATAACATGAAATGACTATTATCGATGAGAGTGAGAGGACGGTATTTGAGAATATAAAATGAGAGAAAATTGCGAATGATGATATTGTGATGATTTATTTTGTGACACTGACAGAGTAAGTAATTTCAAAACGTAAAAGCAAAATAAAAAAGGAAATATAAAACAAAATGACATGTCCGGCCAGCTTGCCGGTGAAGGGAGGTTCCGCAACAGACAGCATCTTATAAGCAGCACTTTATTTGAGCAGTATTCCAAGGATTCACAATATTGTCTAACCACGTGTATTGTATATTACAAACTGGTATCAATAGTTATCATTGACCCCTGATTGATTTAGAGTGCTTATATTGCGATGTTTTTAATAATTATATTGAAAATTGCCTACTAATTGCGCGACTTACATCTGTTGACCTGCCCAGCTGCAAGATGATAACTATTACGCTATTGATATGAATACGAGATTGTGATGCACAGGATGAATTTTGTTAAGCTAACCATTTAGGGAATCAATAGTAACCATTTTTATTACCAACACTATTATTAACTAAAACTCTCAATTTTTTGCTAACCCTGAGTTAAACCTACTCTTAACCTAACCCAACTGAACACTAAAGTCTTCACAAAATAAATGGCCCGTTTTGACAGTTCACGCCCATGAAGTTTTAACCCCTAATGCGTAGGTAATAAAAGCCAACTGTTGCGTACAAGCAAAGCGTACAAGTTGCACCTAGGAAAACCGCTTCTATTACCTACGTGTTTGGGGTTAAAACTTCATGGGCGTGAACTGTCAAAACGGGCCTTTTATTTTGTGAAAACTTTAGTTTTCATAGGAAGCGGTCGACCGTTCGATTGAGATGTCATATTATTTTTTTAATTAATCGGTTACATCGTCCAAGTTGTAACAAACGATAACTTTTATTTTTGAATTATTCTAATACTCAACAAAGATCCATAGAATCATCCTTTACGATGATATTTCACGTGCCACGCTTCAGTGCTATGAAAAACGATAACTTAAGATTTTACTGTACCAAAAGATTATCGCCAACGACCTTTATCCTCCACGAAATAAGGGTGATTATCGGAAGGTCTAACTGCAAGACTGAGATTGTGGATATGGGTCATCTTGATGTCATATTTATTTGCTTCCATATGATTTATGCGATAACAAAAAGGTCAATGCGAAGATTTACAGATGTTCCGAAACATGTAAATGTATGTATTGGAGTGAATAAGGGATTCAGTATCGACAATGCGAGAAGTGAGATGAATTATGATTGTACGTCTACTATAAGTATACTACGTAAACGAATAGTGTACCGTTGATCTCTGAAATAGCTAGTCAAGATGGGACCAATTTGGGAGGAAATACACCAAACTAAAAAGGCAACTAAGCCCCCTATCGCCGAAAAATCTTATATAACAACAGTTCGCCATTGTTCGGTCGTTCGAGCGGTGTGCTTCAAATAAACATTTTATGGGTATTTAAATGGTATGTATGTTTGTCCTCATATTCCTCCGTAACTTATCATCCTCATCAGTGGCCTTATCATCTTTTCAGATGTTTATTGCAGCTGTTGTGTTTTCTAGGAGTCACATTTTCTCTTGTGACTGAACAGACCGATACGGCATCTGCACTGCTTGCCACAACGGTCACAAGTAAAATCGGCGGGTTCCTCCGTTACTATGAATCAGATTTTGACCACGTTTTTGTTTGATGTTTGAGAACCATTATCCACTCAAAGGTCCGCTGGTTCATCCATTCCACTTTTATCATTCCCTTAGTAATGTTTTTTCATAGATTTTGAACTTTATCTCGATGTGGGTAGATTGATTATCGCGGGCCGTGGACTTTAGACGGGCATATACCATTTTTCACTAAATCACACCAACAAAAGTAAAACTCCAGTCTCGTAACAATAAACCACACGGGCCAAAGTTTAATTCTCGAGAAGTGCCATTAAGACCGAACAGAACGGAGTTAAAATGTTAATTTCCTCCAATACATCATCTTAGAGGCGTAAATGCAACAGTTGGGGTTCAACAGGCAAGTAATAAAAACCATCATTGCATTGATGCACTATCTCAGGGGTAAATATATAAAATTCTTCGAGTTTAACTTAACCCTAAAAAAATATATGGAATATGAAAGTCAACTCGAGATAACAATAAAGTGTCATTCTTTTTCCCATTGAGGTGGTAGAGGCAGAATTTTGACCACGTTTTGAATTGAGGTCAGTGCTAATTCACTTTTTAGCTTTTGAGCCATATGGTAAAGAGTAATGAATAAAAAGAATGACATACATTGCCTGCTACATTTATTTTTTATAACGAGCCTTCAATGTCCCAATATTTTTTTCCCGCAGATTTCTGCATACAATTTAGCGATTTTTTTCCGCGAAGTTTTGATTCGCGCGGATCAAAATCGCTGTGTGACGGGCCCTGAGCTTTCCTTTACAGGTTACAACTTAGTTTATAATAGTTTATTTAAGTTTATAATTTAGGTTTGAAAAACACCAATACCTTTCGAGCCCACACCGTTGCTACGGACCCCGCCTGCCAAGGCGATGTGTTGTCGGCATTGTACCTATTGTTTATCGGTTTTTGTTCCTGACAGCTTTAGTAGGCCGTGCAAGAACGAAGGCTTTGTATGGCGTGTACGGGCCTGTCGTCATTTTATTGTGTTTTGAGGCATAGGGGATTCGGGGGCCTGGATTTGTTAGATGGCCTAGGAATACAGTTGGCTTGAGGGTTCCGTACCAGGCGATGAGCTAGGAATACAGTAGATTTTTAGGGGTTCGTAGCCTTCCCTCTTTTCATCATCTCTTCTTCAGCGGGCTGTTCATCATAAAGACACCTTTACACAACAGGTTCTCTCTTTTCCGACCTATATTTTGGCCGAATACACAATTGCTGCTCATTACAATAACACAACGAAGCTGAAGAAACGGCTACCACATTTTGATTGTAAATAACTCATTTATCAACCTCATAGCTTTATCTATCTCCATTTCTCACGTTGTGCGATTAAGAAAAAATATCTAAGCTGAACGAGTTTTATGCGTTTTCCTAGCGTCTGCTCATCAAACAGCCATAAATAAGAGCTCTTCTTGCAAACGCCTCGCCACACTTACAGTGAAATAGTTCTCTCATAAAGACTTTTGATTTATTTTACGACCAATGAAACGACTAGCATGACATGCTCAGCGTATTCTGTAGTATTCCAGAGATCAGAACTATGTGAACCAATTTTGGCGACTTTGGTGTTGTTATGAGTTCTGTTCAATTGACCACGACGATATTAATTGGCTATGTCTCCAAAATTATGGCATACATAACGTATGTAGGTATTTATAAAATTACTAGCTGACCCGGCAGTCTTAATATGAACGTATTGCCTCAATTTAATATGAACTTTATTGAATAGCAATAAAGTTCAAATTGACTCTAGAAAACGATTGACTCTAGAAAACGTTTGTATGGGAAATAGAAAAGGGCTGTTTTTAGGGTTTTCCCGGAAATTATTCGATTTTTTCTCGCCTTTTAAACCTTCCCTAGACCTCCACGAACATTTTAAGACTAAGATAAGATAAATCCGTTCAGCCGTTCTCGAGTTTTAGTGAGACTAACGAACAGCAATTCATTTTTATATATATATTGACGCGTATAAGTCTGAACTTTAAACATAAGGCTGATTCAGGCTAAAAGGGATTCAGTATAAGGTGAAAAATTCAATACCCTTTTTTGTTCATTTCTCCCTGTTAATGATAATTCTTACAAACGGATCTTACTTATTAAATAGACAGAGAGACAACGAAGTGACCCTATAAGGTTTGTCTCCCCATGCTAGCCCTGCCCGCCCTAAACATTTGAAGTACTTCATTGGTGTTCTGTATTTTTAAGTACCACTTCCACTTTATTAGGCAACTAGTTTAAGCCCGCGACTTCGTCTATTTACACTATTAATTTCAATAAATACACATCACATCCTATCTCATCGAGTACAGTTTCGTATATTTTGTATGTATTTATTGCACATGTAAGACAAAACACAGAAAATACAGAGAAGTAATTGTACAAAGGCAAGCTTATCTCTAAAAAGAGATCTATTCCAGCAAACTCAGGATGGATAGAGAAAAATGAGGGTTAGATTTTAGAAAAACTTAGTTCCTACATTAAACCAAGAAGCTATCATCCTTTTAGCCTTTTGCTAACAGCTAACGTTTGGCCCTGCGTTGAGTCAGTCAGTCAGTATTTGTTCTTTTATTATATTTATGAAGATGAGAGATGTACTGGTGCAACACATGTTACGGAATGCTCAATGGTCATTTAAAAGTGAGCATAAGTTCTCGTTACTAGTGCACGTGCACGGTAACTCGTGTACGTGACAAATCAGCGATTCTCAAACTGTTTGGTACAGTCAGAAATACATCTAAGTTAATGTTTGCTTTTAAAAAGTTGCTTTTGCACACGTAAAAGTTTAGTGTGTTCGTTTAGCTCACAAGTCTGTAGCTATAGCTACGTGCAAATACCTCATTATTATCTTACTAAAATCGACCCATATTGAAAAGTAATAAAATGATGATCCGTGTATATGATCCGTTTTCATGCAGCATCATTTAAGAAACTCCTTCGTCGTTCTTACGCTCGCCATGCATTATTATTTTCAACCTCTTTGGTTACACCTGTAAGAAAGACTGGCAATGACACACTTCTTCTTCTTCTCAACTGTTAGATTTTGTATTTAATGTACTTATAGAATTGTGGCTTAAATTAATTATGTATTTAGAATAAGATTTACCAAGCCAAACAGTATTATTGTTTAAAGGCGGCAACTGTAGCGGCAAACAGGTGCTGCTATCTTGTTTTTAAAAAGTATAAAAGGGACTGTTTGGCTTAGTCTCGGGTCAGTCCATGTACGAATTTTGGAGAGTAAACAACTACTTAAATAAGTCCTGCCGGTTTATTTTGAATAATACGCCCCTGATCTTTTACAACATAACATAGCGTCACGCCCTTTCTCTTCAACTTCTTCAGGGGGTTTAAGTGACAGCACCTGGTTCACTTGAGCGGGGCCTATGTGCATGTCCCCTGCGCCTGTTCCTCTAGTTCAGCCATCCCAACACCTGCGCCAGCTGAAGTATGAAACAACAAAAAGAACATTGCAACGGCTTTTGCCGAGTAATTTAGTTTTAAATTTAGTTTTTTATTTTTTGCAAATACAATTAAGAAACGGTAGATTTAGGTAGGTAGAACTGTTTTATTTTTTAGTGTTTGTTGTGTTCACCTATAATTAGGTCTACATATAGCAGTATGTACTGTTTTTTTTTTCTATTTGTGTGTAGTGTGTAAGATGTAAACCTTAAAATAAATAAATAAATTAATAAAATAAAATGAGGTTTGGATATTAAAGGCGGTCTATGGTTTTCAACATGATACAACAAACTCATGCTGTCATTCATTCATAAAATATCATACCCGTAACATAAAGTAACATTTGCACAAAGACACTAACATTGCTTCTAGCCCCACGGTAGGATACCCTGTGTCGTAGGAACCAGAAATAGCGACTTCACTGACATATGTAAACTACCAGACATAGGTTTTTTCTTCCACCCCAGCTGGGATTTGATCCCAGGACTTATGAAACACAGCCTCAACCGCAACACCACTGAGGTCATCATCATCAAAACCAGCGCCAAAATTAAATTTAAGTTGCAATCAACGTGAGCAGCGGATTATACATTCTGCAAGTCGCAATAATTAGTAGCGAAAGATGTGCGACATTACGAAATCTCGTCTCATTTCTCGAGTCAAAACAGTTATCCGGCTAATTTCCCACCCCGTCGGCAATGGCACATCCGCAACCGAGCTGGCTGCGGCCATGGACGTTTTATACTGGAGACACTATGCCTTAAAGAATAGTAAATCGTGCGATGCAGAAAAGAGGCAGAAAAATACTAGTACAGATAGATAACGCATAACAAATAAACGGCCAAGTGCGAGTCGGACTCGCGCACGAAGGGTTCCGTATTATCTATAAAAAACCGCAAAAAAAAAAGACATGTTGTATGGGACCCTCCCCCCCCCCCTAAATATTAATTTAATTATTTATTTATTAAGTAAATAATATACTCAATATATTGTGAACATTTCAAGCGTCTACCTGCTACCATTATCAATATCGAGCAAAAATGAGCAAAAAAATCACGTTTGTTGTATGTGAGCCCCCCTTAATATTAAATTTCTTTTATTTTTTAGTAGTTTTTGTTAGAGCGGCAACAGAAATACATCATCTGTGAAAATTTCAACTGTCTAGCTACCACGGTTCATGAGATACAGCCTGGTGACAGACAGACGGACGGACAGACAGCGAAGTCTCAGTAATAGGGTCCCGTTTGGCACCCTTCGGGTCCGGAACCCTAAAAATGACACCGGCGCAGCATAATTAGGGATGCTTCGGAAGCTTCTTTAGTTTGAGGCCTAATATCGCTTGTGCTACGCTATTACAATACTGCAAATGCCCTTACTTGCACTATAATATTTAAGATAAATAAATAACCCTTCAGCCAAAACACAATCAGAAAGTATATTTTTACACGGGGTTCCAAAGCCGGTCATTAAATTATCTAATTTGCGTGACAAGAAGATATGAAAGTTTCCTATTTAAGAAAGCTTTGGACCTGCATATCAAACCTGCCAAAGGAAATCTTTTGTTCACGAAACGCCGTATATTGCGACAGGGCGTAGCACACCGCTCTACTAGAACCGGAATTCAATCAGCAAACTCCTGCGTCAGGTGAGCCTCCGCCACTGACCGTTTTGTCTCACTTTCTCAGTCGGCTATTCCAGAAGACTCTTCTAACATACTACATAGCGACATGCCATTTTCCCAGAGACTATATCCAATTAACTGCGCCTGCGGAGGAATGCGGCTCGCCAAACGTTTGTTGTATTCAACAAGCGTTCGCATACGCAACCTATGTACTACGACAGGCCGCCAGACAGTTTCGCAGCGGCTAACCAATCACAGCTCTCGTACCTCGTCTCCCGCCGCCCGTAAATTGGTGAGATGTGTTTCAAAGGAAAATGTATCTATGCGCTCTCCACTGATAAGTGCTCCCTGCTTTTTCCATACGAGGGGGCAGAGCCACAACTTTTGTAAGTAATACCTAACTAGATAACTTTTAGCCAGATAATCACTACTTCATTCAGCCTGAGTTGCATGAAACGATGTCGAGGCGAGCATCACATCTTACTAAAGGATTGTCACTTGTGTCTGATAAGCTATGGATAGGCATTTTAAGTTTCGTGCACTCTTCTAGACCTAATAATTCTGGGATTCCAGGATTTCAAGATGGCGGTTTTGTAACAAAGCGCGTTCATTAACTCCAACGACTAGACACTAGACGTTTCTGAGTCGGGACAAAGATTATGCAATCAGACGCGGGGGAAATATTTTGCAATAATTTGAAACCTAATTCGGTTCGCGATGGAATGTGTGATGAAAGATATTTACTTGGTTGGCTGGAATGTATTTCTTGTTTGAGATAAAGTTCACTTTAGTATTGTTTAGTGTGTTGTTACTTATAAAGGTACGGCGTATTATGATAACGCTGAAATGTTCATCCGTATGATAAAATTATCCAAGAAAGAAGAAGAAATTCGTGACGTATTTTTTTAAAAGCCTCATGTTAAAGATAAATCATACATTTTGATGTAAAATGGAAAGAAGAACCTGTCACATAGGGAGTTTCGGGACTTCTTGTAAAGGCCCTTATGTATGACCAAAGCTGCGGCGATGGGCCAGTTCCGTGAAACAGAAAATGTAAAATGTTGTACTGAACTGTGGGTGCAACAGTGCCTCTGCCACCTAGTTTGTCTGTTTGTTTCCTTAACTTTTCTAAACAAGAATTTTTAAGACTTCTATTTTTAAATCCTTGTCACTTCTGCACCAAACCGCACCGGTTCTTTGGCGGCATTTCAGTGTAGCCGTGTAGTGGAGAAGATGGAAAATTTTAATAAAATATTTTTGCAACGCGCTCTTCGCCCAACTCACGTCACGTTTCTGACAAATCTTCTTAACACGTGTTTAAGTTACGTCACAGCACGTCACGTGGTGTGATCGTGTAACTACGAGGATGTGGGGATGCTATTGAGAGACCGGTGACCGCGTGAATTTCCCATAGAAACGTAATACAAAAATGATTTGAATTTGAGAAATAGTTTAACGTATTTAGACTGTTAATCGGATTGAAACACTGTTTACGCAGGTTCCTGCTCTGTATACCAGGGTTCCTCTTCAACCAATTTAAAAATATTTGAAGTAATTTGAATAAGAACCTTGGTATACGACCACCTGCGTCAACACTGTATTAATCCGATTAACGGTCTAAATACTTTGAACTAGTTCTCTGATTCAAATAATTTTTGTATTACGTTTGTATGGGAAATTCACGCGGTCACCGGTCTCTTAAAACGGGGAATCGTTAATTAGACAAATAAAAAGCTAACACAAATAAACTGGGATTACTCCATAGCAGCGGCGATGGGATAGCCCCTGTCACGCATAGCGGAGCATTGAGGAACTGGCTACCAAGTGGGCACAATGTGCCTCTGCACCCGTATGGTAAAAGGCGTGACGCTATGTATATCACGTAACTATGTATAGTTGGGCAACGACCAGTTGAGTCGACGAGGGGTAATAAGAGTTGTTTTAAAACGGTCATATTATTTTCTTGGGCCAAATTAGATAGAGCTAATCCACATTGGTCGAAGTGGACGATACTTCGCTTTAGTTCCATGGAACTGTTTCATCGCGGATCAAGAGAGAATATGAGATTACCAATAGTTCCTGTCTAAGCATGACAGCAGCAGACCCCAGCGGGGAAGGCAAGGGGCGAAGAGCCTTGTGACGTCGTAGCATAGACAACCTCTCTCTCGTACAGCGCTTCACGCCATGAGCACACAGCTTCCTTGAATTTTTGTATTTTCAACCAATAAAACCATATTTGTGAAGAATACGCTGTACACTATCATTGGCAACTATTATCCTGACATCCTGCTGCTAAAACTCCGCTCCATTTGGTCCTTCGAGCCGGATTCACCAGAAAAATCAAGGGAGCTGTGTGCTCATGGCGTGAAGCGCTGTACGAGAGAGAGGTTATCTATGCTACGACGTCACAAGGCTCTTCGCCCCTTGCCTTCCCCGCTGGGGTCTGCTGCTGTCATTCTTAGACAGTTCCATTGTCATCAGGAATGGAACAAATGTGAATGTGGTAGTTAGCATTAGAGTACGGGCCCTGGGCATCTGTAATTAGTTATTTTTCCTCCAACAAAAAAAAAACTTACAAAAGGTTGTACACAAATAAATGAGCGCAAAGATAATGTAGTCAAGGTCATGTAGACAGCTCTCGGCACCTATTCCGTGCCACCCCAAATATACACATTACTCCCTCTCAACGCAAATTCAGAGTATTACCACAGAGTACACAGACTTTTATTAAAGTCCACTTTGTTGGATATAGGTACCAATTTGTTTGTTACTGGCGCGCAACGTTGGATCGCGGTGGCAACAGGATCGCAATAAATGATGTAATAAAGGAGGCCTCACGGAACAGTCAAAGTCAAAGTCAATTTTTTTATTGACCATAAAATCATACAGATTGCTTAGTCAACGTCAATATAATATTTTCATTTTTGTATACAACCGCCGCCAGTTCAGAAGTTGTGGGCTTAGGGATGGAGCAAAGAAGGGCAAGAAACTCCCCCGTACCTCTTTTAAAATATGTGAGGGCCTTAAAAATACAATTTTATTTCTACTTAAGTCTAAGGAAATACACCGAAGAGAGACGTGCTGAGTCAGTCGATCGCCCCTCTTTGGATTTCTGTGCGCTGAGATGGTAAAGACCACGCAGTTTTGTCATCTAAATGCTAGTTGATGCAGGAGGCTTGACAGATAGATTGATCGACCGATCTACCTACCTATCGTTAGGCATGCGCCATTCGCCTACGCTATGCATATTTTTGCATAATGTCACTTTTCGCATGCCTTTTTGATTTTCGGTACCATGATTATTCGGGTGAGATTTCAGTACACATTCAAATGGGGCTTCGTCCAATCGATATAAAGCAGATATAGACAACTGAATTCGGTCCTTGCTCCCAATCACATATACAACAACTTTGGTGAAATTTATGTTTAGAGCTAGCACAGAAAATCTAAACTTTATGAAAAAGCGAAGTCAAGAAAAAAGAAAGAAAGAAGAAACATTTATAACAAAGACAGTGAAAACATTACAATTAGACAAATAGAAACAAAAACAGAAAGTGAAACACACACATTGTCATTAATTTATTCATTCAGACACTCGATTAAAACATGAATGAAGAATGGAACGAGAATGAAGTGAGCTTCCTACCCCAACGTCTTCCTCTGTGGAGTTACTCAGAACATACTCTGCTGTGGAGAGCAGGGAGGCGCTATTCAACTTGCATTACGTTTATTAAACCCTATTAACGCTTCCAGTATGCCAACAGACTCGAGTTTACTGGCAGCCCGCTAATACACCTTGTAGAAGCATGGAAGCCGCTCTGTTTTGCACTGGGGGTAAAATGTCGCAGATTTGAAAACCAGCCAAGTACTGCCGCTTATTTTTAACCTTACGCCTTGATAATTAGGTACTTTAATTACTAGTGGCTCTGTGAGCTGTAGACCTCGCGAGTATGTCGGTGGGAAAGCTGAACTGCTAAAACACATAAAAAAAATAACCCAAATAATTTTCTTTCAATAACACATACAAACTAATGAATGTACCTGGTTACGTACATGCAGTATGAAAGTAGCCGCACCAATAACTTTGTAAACTACATTTCGCGATCTTTTATACAACCTATTGACTTTTTACTAAAATTATATAATCTGTTTCACTCTCATAGTCTTTACAAATCCAACGACACCTCATTTGTTAATATCCATCGAGCCGTTTGGGTTGTAGCGATTTTTTTACATATTAAAACCCCATATCTCCGCCATTTTGAAAAAAATCAAAAAACTGGCTCGAGTAAAAAATTCTATTAATTTTTTCAACCTGCTCACAAAATTTCACGAGAATCGGTTCATAAATGCGACCTGTAGAGGAGAACAACCGGACATACAAAAGCATTTTTGCCCAAACCTGAAACGGAGACGCTTCGCTCGCTCATCTGTTTCACTCTCATGGTCTTTACGAATCCAACGACACCTCATTTGTTAATATCCATCGAGCCGTTTGGGTTGTAGCGATTTTTTTACATTTTAAAACCCTGTATCTCCGCCATTTTGAAAAAAATCAAAAAACTGGCTCGAGTAAAAAATTATATTTATTTTTCCAACCTGCTCACAAAATTTCACGAGAATCGGTTCATAAATGCGACCTGTAGAGGAGAACAACCGGACATACGAAAGCATTTTTGCCCAAACCTGAAACGGAGACGCTTCGCTCGCTTCGCTCGCTCGGTCAATTAATTAATACATGTTATTGTAAAAATAATATGACTAAACATTTATTTTCATCAAATTACAAGCAAACTAAGAAAACAGAAAAAAAAAATTGGGGGTTGATTTAGCTGGTTTTGAAATCTAGCGGCACCGATATAACATAACATTTACATGCAGGCACAAACATTGCTTCTGGGCCTCACACTAGGATACCCTGCCTGGGAACCAGAAACAGCTACGTCACAAACATGTAAATATTCAAGAAGGGTTTTTTTTCTGCCCAGTTGCGATTCAAACCCGAGACCTCGTCCCATTTAATATCATCAATGACATTTACTTGATGAATTTGAATAAGATTGAGCCGTAATCCACCATCCGGGTCAAAGGGGGTCGATCTAGGGAACACCGAACAGACAAGACTGAGACACGACAATGCATCTAATAGGCCACGCTAACACGGCATGTCCTTTTGGGTCCAAATCCTTCAAGTCCCAGTAGGTAGAATATGGCGTGCAAGTGTAGCGTCAGTCTTGTTAAGTCTCCTTTCATCTGTTTAGTGGGCACAGCGCTTTAATGTCAACGTGACTTTTTTTAGCTACCTTGTTAGGACCTCTTGCAGAGCTTCCTGATAAAGCACAGCTTCCCAAAAATTCTGCTGGTAAACGGATTCATCAGGTTACGCACCCGAAGCGTGTCAAATAGGGACTCTATTACTTAGCTTTGATCTGTTTGTCTGCCTGTCCGTCTTTCTGGCCGTCGACGAAATATATAATCAGCTCGCCTTTACAAAGCGAGCTTTATTCCACCTGCAGTTCTTAGGCCGAACGTCACTCGAAATACTTTCATGTAGATTCACAGGAAAGTCCGTTGTTTTCTGTAAAATGTGAAAATACTTAATTTGTTTCAAACAATCATTAAGGTTTTTGTTCGAATACCTTTACAGCTTCTGTTCTATTACGTGAGAATAATTACGGGTTTGGTGTGGTCACCTTTTTTAGGGTTCCGTACCCGAAGGGTGCCAAACGGGACCCTATTACTGAGACTTCTCTGTCCGTCCGTCCGTCCGTCCGTCTGTCTGTCACCAGGCTGTATCTCATGAACTGTGGTAGCTAGACAGTTTAAATTTTCACAGATGATGTATTTTTGTTGCCGCTATAACAACAAATAGTAAAAATCAAAAGAAATTTAATATTAAGGGGGGCTCCCATACAATAAACGTGATTTTTTTTGCTCATTTTTGCTCGATATTGATAATGGTAGCAGGTAGACGCTTAAAATGTTCACAATATATTTAGTATATTATTTACTTAAAAAATAAATAATTAAATTAAAATTAAATTAATATTTAGGGGGGGGGGAGGGTCCCATACAACATGTCTTTTTTTTTTTTTGCGGTTTTTTATAGATAATGATACGGAACCCTTCGTGCGCGAGTCCGACTCGCACTTGGCCGTTTATTTGTTATGCGTTATCTATCTGTACTAGTATTTTTCTGCCTCTTTTCTGCATCAGACGATTTACTATTCTTTAAGGCATAGTGTCTCCAGTATAAAACGTCCATGGCCGCAGCCAGCTCGGTTGCGGATGTGCCATTGCCGACGGGGTGGGAAATTAGCCGGATAACTGTTTTGACTCGAGAAATGCCCCCCATACAAAATGTTTTTTTATTTTGCGGTTTTTTATAGATAATGGTACGGAACCCTTCGTGCGCGAGTCCGACTCGCACTTGGCCGGTTATTTGTTGTTAAAAAACAAAATTTCTTAGTTATTATCTTGAAACATTGACGGATTGACATATACCCGTTAAAAAATCCAGAAATGTTCTCTTTGATTATGACAATCCAGATCCTTGCACTACGATCATCACCAAACATCGTGAATAAACCTTCATTCTCCTTAGCAGCGGCGATGTGCTAGCATGTCACACGAAATGCAGTATTGAATGTATCCTGTCCATCCTGGGTTTGCTGGAAGAAATCTCTTTTTAGAGATAAGCTTGCCTTTGCTCATGCCTTTTCTGTATTGTTTATGTTTTTTCTGATATGTGCAATAAATATATACAAATACAAATAATGAATAACTGTCTAAAAGTGCCTCCAACACCCCATATGAAAAAATGCGAGACGCTATGTCGTCATGTTGTAATGTGATAAGGAAGCAACCTATTTGTTCTGGTCACCTGCTGTTCATCGCTGCCTCCAATGACGTCACAACACGAAGGTTACATTACATCAAGGTTGGCACTGAAGCTTGTATAAACTGACCCTGAATAAAGCCAGGACCAACCGCGGAGCACTGCTGAAGCGACCTTGTGAGCTGTATAAGTATTTGCGGTAAAGGCTGTTGTACATACGACACACGGTAAATAATTCTGTGAATAAACTTAAAAATACCGTGTATTTGAATAAAGTGTAAAATGATATTTAAAGGGGTTGTTAGAGACATCAAATTGAAAACCTTTTAATAAAACTAATTTGACTGGAGCAACTTAATTTTTCACTTCTAATACATTTAGACCGGGCTTTCAGCTGATCAAGCCTTATTCTGTTATGAAAAACTCATAGGAGCGTGTTGATTAATTCCAAGGGCGAAAATGCCGTATGTGGCTTTTCAGTGACGTCTGTTTAGTTATCTATTGGACTACTATTATCTATTATGAAGAAGTAAAAACAGAAACTTGTTCTGTGCTTACTAAAATAACTATGGTAGTGTGAATACTCCTCGTTTAAGGAAAGAAGGTCAACAGTATAACACTGCTGTGAAATAATGTATCTATTTTATAAAGACTGTCTAGTGTAAGTTGGCGTGTGACAAAAAAACGTACTAATTTTTCCAGTTGTGTCTGACAGTTCTCAAAGCTTGGTGGCTTGTAGGTGGCGCCGCCACAGGAACGCCAACTTATACTAGACATAGACAGTCTTTAACGTGCTGTATGAACAAGCTATGCTATCCTCTAGGGGACCATTCGCAGAAAACGAGGTTGCAGAAGATCCTTTGTTTATACGTGATTGGTGTCAATGAGATATATTTTTATTAACCCTTGATTGGGTCTGAACAAGCCAAAAATTTCATAGGTTTTCGCATTTATTACCAGCTACAGGTTTGAAAATCTAATGGTATGTATAATTCCTCAGCTCAATTGACGTACGGACGACATAAATGACATAATTTAAAATACAACTTAAAAATGAAAAAAAAAGGGTTATGTAAAGTAAAGTTAAGTTAGGTTAAATACAATAAACGGTCATTCTCACTGTGATAGAAACCATAGTGATGAAAATAAATAAATAAAAATAAATGACAATAAATCTGTATATATAAAATCGTAAAATGACTGACTACGATCAACGCAAACCGCTGGAGCTAGAGTCTGGAAATTTGGCACATAGATACCTTGCATAGTGCAGGCGTGCACTAAGGAGGGATTTCTCCAATATTCTCGCAAAGATGAGAGAATAACTAACTTGTACCGTTCTAACTATACATATTTCACACTGAAATCTACGGAGCATTACGCATTTCACCTGGACAAAGACAAGCCTACCCTTCAAAGCGAGCTAAAATCGCGTTTAACGCGATGTAATAAAGGCTTTGGTTTTGGTAGTGAGGTGCAAGGTTAAACTGGTTTTTGTCTGATTCAAAGGGCTGAGTCGCAAAATATTACGCTAGCTTATATGAGGATCTTTATGAAAATTTCAGAATTTTCCAGCACCGTTTTGCTGGTTACTATATGAAAATTACTATTAAGAATAGGTAATATGAATCATTTTGGCATATAGGTTTACTTTCTGAATCATAATCATAATCATTTTATTCATTAAACAACATAGTTGTATGTGAACATTAATACACCAGAGTCTTAACTACTACTTACTACACTTAAATTTTCAATCTATTAGTAGAAGTAAAATTTTTATGTTAATAAGTCTAGTGATTGATATATATTTAAAATGTTCAAAATTAAAATGAAACCTCAAGAGTAAACAGAAAAGTGATTGAATGTAGGTAACGCTTGGAAGAAGGAAGTAAAAGAGTTTAAACAAAGAGTTTCATTGATCTGAGTCTAAAAAGGAGTCCTTTCGTTAGGAGGCCGTATTGCTCTATGCTCTATTGCTCTATGTCTTCCAACGAGCTTTTGGCGCGCGGTGACAGGTGGAAATAACATTTGATGACCAGAGATGACGTTTTGTGACCAGAGAGCAACACGGCCTCATTGTGACTGACTGGACGGTTTTATAGTAGCAATGTTTCGCGTCAAATCGCGGGAAAGTTAGGGACAGAGCTATAGATAGCGCATAGCTTTCCCACTTTCCTATCATATTACCGTTCATTTTCAAAGATGAAAAGGGCCCATTGACAGCTATGAAAGTCGATAGGAAGGATTATTGTTCTGAGGGAAGGAAGCAAGAAAAAAGTCGACAAAATTCTTATTACATAGAATTATTTTTAGGGGCGATTGAAAATACGAGTATAACTTAAGAGACCGGTGACCGCGTGAATTTCCCATAGAAACGTATACAAAAATGATTTGAATTTGAGAAATAGTTTAACGTATTTAGGCTGTTAATCGGATTTATACACTGTTTACGCAGGTTCCTGGTTTGTATACCAGGGTTCCTCTTCAACCAATTTAAAAATATTTTTAAGGAATTTGAATAAGAACCCTGGTATACGACCAGGAACCTGCATAAACACTGTATTAATCCGATTAACAGTCTAAATGCTTTGAACAAGTTCTCAAATTCAAATCATTTTTGTATTACGTTTGTATGGGAAATTCACGCGGTCGCCGCTCTCTTAAATATTCGTGTTCGTAGATAATTAAATACTTTGCATTTTAATGAACATGCTGTTTACTCTCAGCCGAGATTAGACAAAGTCCTTTGAACTCTCTACCTATTCGTACATTTCATGAGATAGCGCCAGCGCGGGCGGACAGACAGATAGACGGACAGCGGAGGCTTACTATGGTCCCGTTTGGCACCCTTAGGGTTCGGAACCCTAAACACATCACGCTTTAAAGAGTATGAAACCTCGTTGACTTTTGTTTACCCTCTCTTTACCTTTGCCGTAGTCGGGTATAAATATCGTATTGCGTATGCACGACAATATCACAGGTGTTTTATTTTTCCGCAGCAAAAACACCACTTTATTACCCTCGGCAATTATTTCTAGCCAGCTTGCACTGAAAGCACCGACTCAGGCAGTTCTGAGGGACCCGCTACCAACTAATTGTCGGTTATATGTGGAGTCAAAGTACTAATTTACAATACAGGTGCCTGATTCTAAAAAAAACTACGGATCAATGAGGATTTCATGAAAAAAAATTAACCCTTTCAGTCGAGAGATTGGCATTCTCCTGGCCGAAAAGGAAATAAAAAATCATTAAAATTAGGGGAAATTAAGTCCTCATCCCCTTGCGATAGACATTAATTGACGTTTTGGTAGTCACTGTCAAAGTCAAATACTATTTTGCGCTTCTGGTTTTCCAATGTTATGTGCAATGTATCCTTTCATCATCAGCTTTCATTACGCTTCGTACTGTTGTTGGCGTGGTTTCATTACGCCTCGTACTGTTGTTGGCGTGGTTTCATGGCGTTTCACGACCTTTTGCAATCCTCAAATAACGTTTGTGGTTTTACGTTTACGATTTTTCAACCCTCAGATAACATTTATCTGAAGAACTTGACCTTTCACAGGTACAGTCGAGTTCATTAATATATGTTTATATATATTCATCAATAAAACATGTGAATCTGCTCAGATATTTATGTACCATTCCATGTACATTTATATTTTAAGCCTTGGTTCTACTCATATATTAATGAACTCGACTGTACATGAAAGACCAAGAAAGTTATCTGACTAGTAACTGGAAGATAGAAAAATCGCCGACTGAGACCAATTAAGACCGAACGCGACTCCAACTGTAAAGCCGCTATTGTCGCGTCACTTTCATTGAAAAGTCAATTTGTTAGAGGAATCATGGCCCTGAATTTATTTGAATAATAGTCACCAAAAAGCTTTTTGTCACGTTTTGCCAGTATTCGGTGTTTATGCTTGGTAACTTAGGTTCCGAATGTTTTTCTATGGGTGAATAACACGTATTGCAATTTTCAGCTGTTGGTTTTTATTGACTCGTTTGTGGGTTTACAATTATTGTGCATTTTATTTTGGACAACAATCATTGTATGTACAAGTTTGTTGACTGAAACTACAATTTAACAGCGACTTGAACTACGAAATATGGTATTTATTAGCAAATAAAGTTTCGATTATTGTCATCCGTGTCAAAAGTTTGCCATGTCAAGCACAAATCAGTCTAAGCTTTATCAAGAGCTTTCCAACGATCCTTTGGCTTGCGGTGACAGGTGAAACTAACACTTTTTGACAGGTTTGTTGCATTTAATTGCGTAGGTCTGGCGCCCCCCTGTAAACGCCACTCACGTGCTAAATGATCTTTAGAAGACTATACATTAGGTTAAGTCAATAGTTTTTATAGAGACTATAGAGCCATTCTTCTGTCCCTAACTTACACGTTCACTGTGCACCGTGCAAACTAACACGTTCACTGTGCACCGTGCAAACTAACACGTTCACTGTGCACCGTGCAAACTAACACGTTCACTGTGCACCGTGCAAACTAACACGTTCACCGTGCACCGTGCAAACTAACACGTTCACTGTGCACCGTGCAAACTAACACGTTCACCGTGCACCGTGCAAACTAACACGTTCACCGTGCACCGTGCAAACTCAGACAATGAGCTTTCACGTGACTTTTCCTCGTAGGGTCTTTTGTTTGATTTTGACACGACCTAATGGCAACACTTTTCAAAATGTCCGTCCGGTACTTACATATTATTTTTCACAATTTCATTGCCCATACGTGCAACCCAATAAATAATCATTAATTCACACGTGCAATATTTGACGAGCATGTAACCTCACTAGGGGGCGTGACCCATTTGTGATGTATGCACGTATCATTTATACCTCGAAATGCCCCACATTATGGGACATTCACAGGGAACGTAGATATATGTAGATTCATTTTTCTTCATTTTATTTATTGTGCACTTGGACTATTCTCTCAGAACAATCTGTCCTTTCTTGCCTAGGTTTGCTGGAAGAAATCTCTTTTTAGAGATAAGCTCGCCTTTGCCTATTTACCTTTGTTTTAAGACTATGTATCACATTGTTTTCCGTGCAATAAAGAAATTATGAAATTATGACCGTGTTAAACACTGTTTTACTTAACTTCCATTCTTAGAAGTCAACAAATATCACGCTTTCTCAAATACGAGGTGGCAAAAGCTCAGTAATGTTCACATTCTAGCAACTCTTGACTAAATCTGGGTAAACCTGCATCTCCAACTCCACGCACATCATCGGAGGAAAATTACTCAATAAGTAATCCCTAGCTTTAGTAGCCACGTGCACTCAGCTCTCTGAAATACATCTTAGATAATTCAGTTACACAATGTATAAATCCCAATTATGTCGCAGCATCCTCAGGTGAATATAATAACTAGGCTGCCCTTAACAGTTTCAGTAAATTCAAATCAAGCGAACTACGCACATAAGTTAGTAGGAAGACGTTTCGACGATTTATATGCTAAATAATTGACTGCCGTAATACATTTCACAGCTATGCATTATTCATGTACATTTGCACTTATTATACTATACGATACAATGTTCTGTACGATAGTACAAGGGTGCAGTGCTGCGACGGCGATTTTGCTTTTGGAAGCTGCAAGAATTGGATGCAAGAGGATTCGGAGCTGACTGCCATCTTGCTGTAGTGGAGATAACAAAACATATGGCAACTGTCCATGGTCTACAAAGCTTAGCGTCTATATATATTAAAGTCGTAACTCTCTATACCAATAAACTTAGTTAACGCAATGGTTTAAAGCTCTAAGAGTTTTTGGCTTGGTTGTTGAATGAATCTCACGTTGCCTTTCTTCTCACAAAATATCTCGCAAGGTATATTTATACTTACAAAACAATAGTTTTGATTGACACTGATTTCATCTATGGCCGCAAAATCTTTCTTTTAAATGACGGTAAGTTATTCGATTGGCTTATGTCCGTCTCAATACCAAAATCCTCGAACCATTTAGTTCCGACAAAGTGTCTCAATTCAGTAGTGTCAAAGAAGTATCGGCAAATAATAGTAGCAGCACTGCACCGGCTACACAGATAAGGTCGCGGAAGCATGTTTCCAGTTATCTGTTAACCACTTGGCTGCTATAAGCATGACGTATGCGTCGAGTTGCGCATTTAGTATGTATGAAAAACAAGTGTTTATCTGCGCTTTGACAATTTGAAAATTTAGTGTTTTATGTACTTTTAGGGTTTCGTATCTCAGAAGGAGAAAACCCTTATAGGATCACTCGTGCGTATGTCCGTCCGTATGTCACAGTCACAGAGGCAATTTACGCAGAACATATTGGACCGATGAAGTTGAAAATTGGTACCCATATCAATATCGGTGTAAAAAAAATCTAAATATGCGTGTGCGTGTGACATATAAAATGAAAGCGCATGGTATGAGGATCTTAAATGTGTTTTTATAATATTATAGAATTATTTTGAAAAAGTTGTGCCCAAATATATGACAGATTCGCATGTCATCAAAACCTCTAGGGTACTTCCCGAAGCCTTAAAAATCTAAAATTTGGTCTGCACCCATATCCCATAAAAACTCCGAAATCTAAAACTTTAACCCCCTAACCCCCTAAATCTGGGGTGCAAAGTTTGTATGAAAAACTGAATTTTAGGGTATGTACTTTTAGGGTATTTTGTTGGTGTTAATCACTCGCACTTGGCAGTTTTTTTAGTAGTGACTTTATAAATAGTTCATGGATGATTGAATAACTGGCTAAAAGTTGCATCAATTGTGTCTCTGCCACACCATATAGGCTAGCTAGACCTTAATATTTGTTAGATCAAACATAAACATTTACATACAGGCACATACATTGCTTCTGGCCCAAAACTAGGATAACCTGTGTCGTGGAACCAGAAACAGCGGCATCACAAACATGTAAACATCCAAGACCTGGGTTTAATAAAACATTACATTAGGGTAGACCATTTGGTACCTAGGTTGTATTATATTCTGAACTTTAAATACTAATGTTCCATTATATAATAAATATATTTCATTTTCATGTAATTATGGCCTTGCTATACATAAACACAAATTGGAATTGCCATTGGAAAAATATTAAAAACAAAGTTGTTTTTTAGCAATTATCATAAAATCAGTCATTAAAAACGCTAGATCAAAGCTAAGAACCGCCTAAAGTATCAATTTAAAACTTATACGTAGTATGAGTAGATAAATAAACCATAACTATAACATTGATCATCTAAAGTGGCAAAACAGCTTCGTAACCTAACAAACGAAAAACTTACGTTGAGAGCTCACAGATTTTTTATTACTACCATCTTAACTTGACCGGTTAATTTGACCCAACACATGCAGGGTGTTTTTTTTTCGTGTCAAAGCGTTATAATTATGTATGTACCTACAATATAGTCGGCTTTATGTTATAGTATACGACGAACCTTGAAATTTACACAGAATAATCTGTTGCCGCTACAGCAACAACTAATGAACTACAAGATATAAATAAGAAATAATAATACGTGTTTTTTTTACATTTTGTCGGAACCCTTCGTGTGAGAGTCCAACTCGCACTTTTTTTTTTTATTTAGCCATCAAAGTGTCCCACTGCTGAGCAAAGGCCTCCCCCTCTTTCGTCCACACTTCCCTGGTCTGTGCCACCTCCGGCCACCCCGGCAAAAACTTGTCGAGGTCGTCCCGCCATCTCCGTTAGCACTTAGCCGTTTTTATTTCAATCTCATGGCCGAATTCGTGCGTTGACAGATAGACGCATACCCATAACTACCGATACATGCCGCGGCGAATACCCGACATTGGTGGACTGCCCCATAGCAATTAACCACAAGGAATGGTCCGAATTATGTAACGCTTTGATGGTGCCGCCCTTTGATCTGGCCTAGAGAGGAGCTTGGTGTTGCTGGAGGCGGTATTCAAGGGATTTTTGAAGTTAAATAATGTTCTTTTTCGATACTTCGCTTTAGTTCCATGGAACTGTTTCATCAGGATCAAAAGCGAATATTAGATCAAACATTGTCATCAGGAATGGAACAAATGCGAATGTGGTAGTTACTATCTAGTTATATTTTTTTTTATATTCTTTATTGCGCAGAAACATAAAAAAAAAAAACATTTACAAGAAACATTATACGCAAAGGCGAGCTTATCTCTAAAGAGAGATTTCTACCAGCAAACCTAGGCAGGACAGGAATGTGGATGCATGAGGGCAGTCCTAGTGCGCAATAAAACTACATAACACGGAAATTACAACATAAATATAAAAAACAGTACTTACCTAAACTATATAAAATATCAATGTACAACATGGACAAATAAATATGAACTATATTAAAAAATGCATAGACCTACATAAATATAAATATTATATACATATTATTTTTTTATTTGTAAATAAATTTTATATACATACATATAATGGTACCTAATACGAAAGAGACAGGGAATGTTCTTTTAATCTTTTTTTGAAAGTAAAAATGGATGGACTATCCCGAATAGCGCTACTAGTTACTATACTAGTTAGCATTAGTTCCCATAAAAAATGGTTCCATGGTGGAACTACTGCATTTTTTTCTCTTTAGTTCCATGATGATGATGATTCGGCCATTTCCACTGAACCGTAATAGTTGTAAATTAGCCACTGATGAGAAGTTACAGTTTCGTGCCCAAAGGGACCGAATTACTATGACTACTGTTAATCCTTCAAATACAGGACTCTTGTACCGTAATATTTAAAGTACTGTATTGTAGTTAATTTATCAGTGAGTGCGATTCTTCAGATGCCAAATCCAACTGACTCAGGAACTAACGTCCATTCTTAGGGTTCCTTACTCGAAGGGTGCCAAACGGGACAAAGCCTTCACTGTCCGTCCGTCCATCTGTCCGTCAGCGCCCCAGCTCTGTGGGGCAAAACAATATAGGTAAAGAGTTGAAATTATCACAGAATGTGTATTTCTATTGCCATTACAGAAACAAATGTAAACAAACTACACGGGGTTTTATAAATAATGGGGGTCTCCAATACAAAAGACGTGCCCTGCGGTATAACAAATCATATCAATATTCATTATGATCATAGATTTTGCATCCTCGTGAGGGTATTTCTTTTATTGTTTAGATTGCTTAAGTTTTTTTTGAACGATGAAATTGAAACCGTCATGTACGAGTCGACCCGCTTATAACCGATTTAAAACCCATCTATCCATGATTTTTGCATTACTGTTAAATTTGACAGTTTCGCTTTGGAACTTATGTCAAAAACGCTATCCATCGCAGATTGAGGATAGCTAGTTATTGAAAACGGACGTAATCTGACAATCTTGAATCCAATAGCTCTGCTGCGGTAGCTATAGATTATTTTTCAAACACAATTAAACTTAGTAATAGCCTCTAAATATACCACATCTATCTTCCAAACCATCTTAGTGAATCAAAGTAACATGCCACCGGCTAATAAAAATGTGAATGCATAACATTATAAGCTCATTAAGCTTCGTGATTTAATATGAGATAATATCTTGTCTTAGACCCACCTCTGAGAAAATTAGATATATTCTATTAATATTTATTGATAGGCCAGGACTCGTAACTTTGTCTCTGGTTTTAATTAAAAATGACAAGATTACTATTAAACGATTTGTTTTTATGACAACATGATGTATTTAATTAAGGCTACAATACACTTGTCCTCTGAAGTATTCTGCGCAGTAGACCATGTTATGAGCGCGGGAAACTTAAATTTACCAATAGCACACCTACGATGACATCCTACGATGTTATTTGTCTATCAATTTCGTGCCAAATAAGGCCTTCCGTAGGGATTGACTCAATCAAAAACCCCGTTATCCGATAAAAAAGTTTTACTTTAGTTGAAATATCTGCGACACTGTCGTCCTTTGCATAATGACATCACTTCTTCAGAAAAGGTACAGTAGAATACATACCGAGAATGTATTGCACACAAGTAAAGTGAGGTTGCATTGCATTGCACCGACTCCATTTTTAACGCAGTAAAACTAAGCCAAAAAAGGGCAATCAGCGGAACTAATTAGGGAGTTACAAAAAACTTTATGATTGTGTAGGGGCAGGTCTCCTGAAAAGAGTCATATAAATTCCTCTCATTTACCTGTGCCGCTAGGGCGGTGGGGGCTTATGAAAGTTACCTTTTTCCAGTTATTCGCTCGTAAATCAAAAACCATTGGGAATATCAAGATACTTGCATCTTTCTACATTATTTAACTATATTAAATGAACAAATCTACACAATCCTTAAGTTTTTTGTAACTCCCTAATTAGTTCCGCTGATTTTCTTATTTTTACTGGGTTATTTCAATACATAATTAATTTGAAGCTATTCGGAGTGATCCTGTTTTTTATTTATATGTATTTTCAAAGCATAGCGCTTCAGAATGAAACGATAAAATACCGAAACGACCTTTTTGGTTCACATGAGCTGAACTTTTTATAAAAACAATATTAGTTTTCCCGCGTTTTTCGCTCCCCTTGGGCTACGCTATTTAGGTGTCCGTTTCGTTTTCCGAACTGAAAATTAACTCCCGGTGTGAAATAACAAGGAGGAATTTAATTTTACAGTGTTGTTAACTGGCGGTTAAGTGTCATCATCGGCGTTTGTGAAACTGACGCCTCGGGGGCGAGGTAGATGGCGCAATAGTGTAATTTATGTCGATCTGGCGTTAGTTAATAATTACCGTAAATAAATAAATATACAAATAAATAGAGTCATTTTCATTGTAGAGTTTCGTATCCGGATTAATCCGAATACAGCGCTTCTATTAGGCCCTAGTGAACTAGGAACATAGGGCCCGACAAACGGAATGCGAATCATTAATTCTTCTTATCGTGTAGAAGCGTTAAATTGTAAATTGTTGCAAATTAAATTGTATGTACTACTTAATAATACTATTTTAATAATAATAATAATGAGGCCGCTATCTTGAAAACATGCAGGATCGTCCGCAAATTCATGGGGAATCCATCAATAACTTTACATCATCATCACTCATTACTTTGCACTTGGCTTAGGCCCTTGCCGTAACAGAACCTCCTTGGAGAGAAAAATAAATAAATACATAAATGACAATAATAATCATTTATTTCCAGATATATAGTCCAATAAATCAAAAACAAACATGAGATTATAAATGAAATAGAAATAAAATGTCAATGATAAAATAATCTGAAAAAACGAAAATAAATGTCAACTTAAAAAACATAAAATAAATAATTTTAAATATAAAAATATCTGCATTAAATCATCGGTAAGATATGATTAATCCTATTCTCGGTAGAATAAGGTCGTGGTCACCAGAAATAAGGACGTCTTAAAATAGAAATCCATTAGAATTTGAACTACACACGAAATATTAGTGAACAAAGCAAATCCCCTTTTTATTTTTACCGGTTTTCACGAACAAAAGAAACATATAATTTTTTGAGTTCATACCTCAAATCTTATCTTATCTTATCTTCAAAAAAAATCCAGCAGATTAGACACTTCCTGAATCCAAAAAAAAATATGTTATAAAACCGTCCCTTTAGCTAAAAATTTTGTGTTTGAAAACATCATAATGCCATTTGATTGGGAACTATATTTTTTTTTATCTAGTAGTTGTTTTTAACCTAAAACGAGTTATTCCAGGAGTTCTACAGGAACGCTGGTACGGTTCATATGTCTAAAAATTGGTTATCAAAATATCTAGAAATTTAGTTTTTAACATTTTAGAAATCATCAGCGGTTTTTGTGTAATTTGCAAAAAACACACTTTTTTGCACTTTTTGCACGGACATAAGTGTCGCGCTGCAGTTTACACCATTATATAATTTATTTTATCATTTTTATAATTTGTGAAAACAACCACCAAAAATCCAGTTGCTAATTTTGAGAACCGATGACGTTCCGGAATATCATTTTTTTTTTAATTTTATTACGAAGGCATGAGGTTCAAAATCGCGATGTAACAAATATATGGCATGTATCGTAAGGGTTATAGGCGCCTAATGTTTTTGGGTAAAATTCATTGTTGGCTTATTATAATCTCATGCGATAGATAAACTAACCGTTTTTACTAATATTTCTGTGATATTGTACATTAATCATTAATACATTAATCCCTATATTGTACATTAATATGATCATCCAGAAAATTATATCATAAGTTCCTAAGGCTCTTATTCAATCAAATCATTATTAGCTTCTTATGAGTATGAATTGTTAACAGGCTCCTCAATCAAATATAAATGTTACGTTGGCTTATAACGGATGTCCAACTGGACATTCTCAAAGATAAGGCATAGTATAACTAACAAGGTATGATCCTTAATTTCCAGCCTATCTCACGTGACGTCATAATCAGAAACATCGTGAGTGACGTCACACATCAAACATCCACGGCCCGGGGTTTTTTTAGCAGTTGTGATTCGAACCTAGGATTTGTTTTTCCTAAACGCTATCGATTTTTTAATGATAAGTCTTTTAATGGGAAGTCATAATAACATTAAAACTGGGGGACACTGTCCGTACAACATTTGTCTGGTCCTTTATTTGGATACATGGCAGTCGTCGGCGCGGACTGTCATGTTTCATGAGAATAAAGCCTTCAGGCAGAAAGCGGAGGATCATAGCTTGTTTTTTATACTATAATATTTAGGCATAGGCTATAATCATTCCTTTAACGAGCGGTAATCTCTTGGTAATATATCTTCTGTGTATATCGATACGTGGGGGTAAAATAAAAAGGTATTCTACTTATCGAGTGGTCCCTTAGGGGTTGCGAAGTGCCTCCATTATGCCTGGATTAGCTGACGGGGTTCCGTCGCTAACGCCAACTCCATTAATTTAATCTCTTTCGGCGATGATACGTAAACCTTTGCACATGGTCCTTCGAGCCGGATAGATTATCATATGTCGTGCTACAGATGATTGTATACAGGTAGACAACAATATATGAAGTTTAGATTCCTATTTCCTACCCACATTAAACCCTTAATTGGGCCAGAGCAGGCAGAATTGTTCATAGCTTTTCATTTCACCAAACAGCCATGATTTTATGTTTATTTGTGATTCAGATCTCTTTTCTAGGCTTATTAAGATATTTTATTAAAGAGAGCCTTATGATGATTGAGCTCCGAGTAAACTACTTACAATTTAACTATAACTATACAAATAAACTTATACCATCTTTGGTTAAAGGCAACCTTATTCTAGTTCAATCCCAGAATCAGGGTCAAACCGGAGACCTTTAGCATCCAAGGACATCTATTTGTCTGAGTACTTGCAACTCTGAAACTGCTAACAATTCTCATCTTTACTGTTATTGCTGTAGAGATAGTATGAAATTCTGTACCTTTTCAGGGTTTAGTATTTGATTGCTTTGAAGCTTGTGCTGAAATGTAAAAGGTAAAAACTTTGCTAAAAATCTAAAGAAAACCTTTGTATTTTTAGGGTTCCGATCCTTAAAAGGATAAAAAGGAACCTTTATAAGATCACTTTGTTGTCCGTCCGTCTATCCGTCTGTCAGTGTATCACCTTTTATACCAAGAACGCGTAAACGTATCAAGCTGAAATTTATATCAATTGTTAAAGCCTATAGTCGCATATAGTTCTGAGAAACGAAGCTTAACAGTTGCCAGACTCCGGAAAATAAGAAAATTAATGATTCAGAAATAACAAGATTGCTACAGGAAAGAACAGAAGAATATCAGAATATAGTCACTGATCTAGAGCTAAAAATATCGCAACTTGAGAGAGAACTTCAAAATATGGCTACTAAATACTCGCTATCCGAAGCAAAAGTAATAATGGAACTAGATAAAATAATAGCAGACAGCAACACTAATTTACAAAGAGTTCTCGAGCTTACGCGACAACCGCACCGATGCCTTCACGAGAACTGCCCGATATCTGAGGTCGAGTCTAACACCACTCCCTTCGAGATTACCACCGGAGAGCGCTCCATCATCACACCTGACACCGGTGACACGTCACCAGCGGAGTCCGAGGCTGCCCCCTTACAGCAGCACCTCGCCCCGAGTGACGCCACCGAGCTCACATACGCGCCGCCGTCGCCGCTGCCGCCGCCACCGCCGCCACCACCACCACCCCAGCAGCAGAGCCAGTGCCGGGAGCAGAGCGGAGCGGAGACGACGTGCACGGCGATACCGCCGGCGCCGGAGGTCTCGCGGGAAAAGTCTCGCAGTATTTATAGAAGACTCCACCACCGATCCCTCTTCAACACCAACTGCACCCTATAAAATTGATTGGGTCGGTGTCGGTATATTTGGTACAGAATTGGTTTTTCCCGCACTATTAATGACCATTTTAATTATTTCTATACGGGGAGTCTCATTCATGCATAAACTGGGTGTCTTTTGTCTATTGATTTTTAACGCGGCCCTAGTCGCATATCATAGACCCATCCCCACCCGTTAGAGGAAACTCGGAACCTTGCGGTCCAAAAGGGTCCTATATTGGTTGATTAGTAGAATAAATTCATCAAACCAATGATTATCCAATAGTTCGTCGGGGTAGCAAAATATTGTATGTATTTTATCAGATCTACCCAATTCCGCAAAGAAGGACCTGGCCTCTGGGAATAGAAGACACTTGAAATTCACCCCATGTTCCATATAGAGATTAATGGTTTTTGTGCATACGGGGTGGTGTTGGGCGCCTTCAAATGTGGGCAACATAAAGTTCATTTTTTCCTCCATTCTGATGAACAACTCCAAATACTTTTCATGGGGACAGGGGGGTCCGTCGCCGCGGCACGAAGACTCTTGTAGATTTTTAATGAAGGGTGGGGGTCGGCGTTTAAACGTGTGAAATTTGCAAAATTTTGCATTTACTCCCTTTCCCATAGTGTTTGGGAAAACTAAATTATCATCCAATGACATTTGACTTGTAAATGCACACATTCGCAAAAACAACTCACGCAATCCGATTAAATATAATTTACGGCTTGTAAATTTAACGGGCTTTAAAAATCTAAGTTTCCCGTCATTAACACCCCCCGAAACAATCATAATGTCACTAAAGTACTCCACATCTGGCCAAAAACCCACATCTACATGTGTTTGTTCAAAAAATTGAACCAATTTTACAAATAATTGCATCAAACCCCTTTTCCCAGTCACGGTTTCCTGCCACGTATTGAGATGGGAGGATGGGGGTAAACGGCACTCTACATTGAATAGATTGTTATCTATTGACACGAGCCTAGTGGTGATCTGTCCCACCACCAGCGCTGGCATCCGCTTGTATATAAAACCATCTTCGTCGCATGTGCAGACACAATCTGTTGAAACGTGAGTCGAGTAGGTATCGTTCTCGCTAAACAAACATAAATTAGCGTGTTCAAACACCGGACAAGTATTACTCATTCTTATCATGGGCGGCGTTAAGAGACCACACTCTCCGTTGTTTTCAGGAAATTTTTTCGATAAATTTCTAATAAAGAACCCGCGGGGAGAATGTTCCTTCGGTGCTATTCTCAAGAGTTTGGTGACGGTCCAATCCCCCACAGATGGGGATGATGAAATCATTTTTACCACTCAATTGGATCGATTAAAAATGAAATCCGAGATGCAGACACGAAAAGGAATGACAAGAGGTCAAAAGCTCCTATGGGATCAGGATATTCAATTAAAGGAACGTGAATTTAGTATTAATCGCGAGGCGTACGAGGATTGTCTATACTTTAAAATTTTATACTCTACATTTTCGAGACGGCGGTTGCTGCCATGGAGTATTCTTGGAACACCGGAGCTGGAAAGAATGGATTTTACTTTGAAGCATGCCGACTACGAATCTTCAACTCAATTTTTTAATAATTCTCAGACGTATTTCTTTGTACGTAAACCGATGGTGCGGGAGAATCCCACGTCCAAATTCAGGACCATGATGATTAATTTTGAAAATATTTCAACTGTGGCCAACTTGAAATTGAACCTTCAGGGGATGAATATAGCGGGAAACCCCCAATTGCACGACGTGGAAGATGAAAGCTACCTGTCAATTTTCTCATTCAAGGAAAATACTGTGCCGCTGTATAAATGTACGGGTGTCGATGCACCTCTTGAGTTGGAGATTTTACCACAGTCGAGAATAGTAAACAATACCTTTTCGTATGGGATTGTAGTACCATTTCGTGTCAATCTCTCTCAACGTAGGTGTTTTATGGATGTAAAATTGATTGCGTTGGCCAAATTTGAATAACTATTTCCTGTCTCTATTTCCATGTAATTTTATTATTTTATGTTATAATTATGATGATCCTATTGCTAAGCAAATAGTCTCCAATTGAAATAAATATAGTTCCATGTAATAAGTATGGTTTTTATTCCGAATTCTAGTTATTTAGATATTCTTTTTGAGGCGTTTCCCGAAAAGGAAATACTTATGCAGGAAATTAGAGAGTTGAAACCGACTACACATTATATAACAATGTATGATAAATTGGGAATAAATTTGGAAGTTTTTGCAGTTTTATATCGATTACAAACTATATTTTGGGCCGGTGAAGAGAATGATTTGGAGCTAATGGTGGTAAACATTCCCGTATTACCTAGATCACGGGGTAAAATTCTAAGTGTCAGGGACCTTGTTATAAACCAATTGAATAAATTATATGAAACTGACATGGTGTCTAAATTGGAAAAAGAAAAGGGATCCTTCACCTTATTGGGTGAAGCCATTATATTTTTAAGTAAGTTATACGAGGGTACGTTTTTGGTAACACATAACAAAACAAATACTGTGGCGATGGGCCGGGTACCCCCATCACCCAAACGACACATTTCCGAGGCCTTACTGTTTTCAGGAACGGTTACGGGGATAAGAAATGGAGATGAAGATTTAAAGTCGGCTAATGCTGTTTTTCGAAAAAAATACGTATTAACACACTACAAATTGGTCCGGTCCATTATTAGTTTCAAACCCAAAAATAATTTTGAGCGCTTTTCACTTGTAATGTGGGGTGGTATTAAGTTTTATTTTTGGGCAGACTGGGTGCCAAATCCTCAAAAATCGATTAAAAGGCCACCTCCTAAAAGAGGAATAAAAATATTTATCGTTATAGTCGCTGTAGTCGTAGCGGTCATAGCCGCATTCGTGTATGTTGGAGAGAAAGAGACCACTATGTTGTCTAGACTTGTCCCCACTCGGCCTGCGCTACCGACATTCGACAGTAGTACCACAGAAGAGATAATAGTACTCCGTACAGAACGGCCACTCCCTTCCCCGCGCTGATTCAGATACCGCACCCCGCCCCTGGCGTCTAGGGCCTGGTTGAAATATCAATAGACGCGGCTGAACGCCTGACGAGTGACCGCGCTTATACGGTGAATAATAACCGGTAATATAATATGGTGAAGTTTTGTGCATTATTTGTGTGTCTGTCGTCAACTAGAAACAGCAAAGACAGGAGATTCTTTCGGTTCCCGACTGATGAATGAAGGTAAGCAACAGCAACTCTATTGTTGTTCTTTTGAGAAATAAAAATTCTAATACCTTAACTCCCGGAATGTAACTTGGTCAGCGTTTGCTGTGTGTGTCTCGCTCTCTCACAAGGACAGACTTTGTGCGAGACAGAGACAGAGTTATATGTTTGTAGTACTTACTAGCTACTGACTACGATAATTGATAATAAATAAGTCAGTGTCGTAATATTTTATTTTTAACCGACTTCAAAAAAGGAGAGGTTCTCTAAAGGTTCTCTTTCATATTTTATTTTCTAAGATACCTAGTACTAAACCTTCCGTAATACATAATTAATTATCAATTAAGTACATTTATTATAGGTATTCATTTCGTGCTATTCGTTGTTGGTGCGATTCAACAACGCGAACGAAGCACTTCGAGTTGAAAAGTAGGTAGTAGGTGGGTCAATCAACTATTTTACCCACACTTTGCTGTCTTTTTTTCCCATAAGAGGTGGCAAAGGCACTGTGCCCACTTTTAGACAGTTATTCGATACCTACCTACTCCATTTTTGTAACTTAATGTATGAAGGATCAAAGTGAACATTATCATTTTTTAGGATTTCAATGAGAACCCGACTAGGTACCTGTTTAAACGGCAGCGCCCCTACAAAGTCACTTCATAATAATGCAAACGCTTGTGTTCGGGTCGCGCCGTCGTCTTTCGCTTCGCCCGACGCAAATCGCTGCATTTGCCGCGCCACCAGCCCTAGCAATATTTACGCACACATTTGCACGTATACAAACATCATTTAGTCATGTAGTAGTAATAGGTGCTTATTTTACGAGCGTTCTATGGAGTGTCCGAGGTGTGGTAGTACTTTAGTGATTCCTGGTGAGAGTGGAAGTGCCTTATACCGCGGCCAGTAAATAAGATTATTACATGATTGTAATATTAATCACTCTTTTATGTGTCGGTGTGGGCTGGTTGGTTTATAAAAGCACCGTCGGTGACCAAAAACCAACTACAATAAAGACATTTGTGAATCGGATGCTGGCATTGTTGCTGTGATGGAGATTCAATTGAAGATTTTATTGAGCTGGCTGCCGCTTCCATACAAACCACTACTCCAATACCTAGTTTTTAAAACTGGGCTGAGTCGGGATGTCCAAAAAGGTTGGGATGAAACCTTGAAAGAACCATTAGACAATCTTATCGAGACGACGGTGATGAAGTACGACAAAGGAAATATGAAACACAATTGGTTGGAAAAGGTGGTGATATTTATTTCCCTATTGGAACCAATACTATATTCACATCTGATACCCATCAAGTTTTTGGAGCAATTGGTCATTTTACTTGTATGGGGTTGTTCGAAAAATTTGTCGAGGGGAGTTTCTGGTCGTTTCGGTGTAAAAGATTACGTTCACCGGTGCCCTTGTTGTACCGTGGTACTCACTACCGATTTGTATGAGTATCATAATATTATTTTCCACGGCACATTGGGGTCAACGACGACATGTGACTGCGTGTCACGTTCTCAAGTCGTCAGCACACAATGTAAAACGTGCCTTGATAAAATAACAACGTGCATCACCCCAGTACAAATGGTGTTCAATACTAAAATTTGGGAGTTTTGGGTAGAAGCGCGTAAATATAAAATTTTTATTAAAAATAGTACTGTCGCGGATACCTCCAATTTTTTGGCAAAGTCTCTTTCAACTTTCGGACGGGTTCAAGCTATGATGCTACAAAACAGATTACAGACCATCCGGGCCAACGGGTTCATCTCCAAATCTGATCGAAAAGTATTGGATAATTTAAAGGGTAAAAATAAAAAAGAGTATAGAAAACTCTATAGAGTCGTGGCTAGAGGAAATTTATTAATTTTATCTAGAAGGTTAGAGTACTTACTCCACGTGTAATGATAAAGATGACGCATTCGACCGATCGGTATTTAGGTCGCGCGCAACTGCGCACTGCATTGGCACCAAGTTCGCTCAAACCGCCGCGGATAGTGAAACGAGTAGGACGTGTATTGGTATTAAACATGGACTATTATAAAGGTGTCTTGATTAGAGTGGGTCTATTATTGACGGCAATGATAATTATGGTGTTTTTATACACGTTGAAGCAAAAACCGTTTGTGTTGAAACCTCCAGAGCCAGCAGCGCTTTCAACATATTCCGTAAAATTGACGCGTCCACTCTACATGTATTCTGGAACATTGTTCAACTCTACTGCAATTTTGAACACAATCGAAGAAGAGGAGGACATAAAAACGCTCGCTTGTGCCAAGGGTGGGATTGCTGAAAAGTACTTTGGTGTTTATGGAATGTGTGTATCTGTTTTATCCAATGACACACTCGATTTACTTAAAGAAGAAAAGATGTGGACTTTGGATGATTACAATCGACCAGAACCCTTTTTAATGGCGGACTATAAACAAAGATGGTATGCCGGTCGGATTTTTCAAAAGGATCAATTGATTGCGTGGTATAAAATTTCGCCCGAAATGGAAGGTTATATGGCTCAGAATATGCATTGTATGCAAAAAGCAGAACGTCCCGTAGCCCCTCGTGCCCGGTATATTGAATATGTATTTACGACAGCCCCAATACCTAGATGTGGCCTAGATACTTTACAAAAAGTACCTAACCGCACGCTACATACATGGGCGAAGTTTATAAATTTTAAATCAAATTGGACAATGGTATTCCGTTGGCGGAAAGCTGATGGTGACTTGTGGCGCATTTTCCCTACCCGACCCCAGATGAATATTCTACACGTGCGCCCTGAGAACGGCCTACAAATAGTTCAATCCGCGGAAGAGAATCCTTACCTAACCGAATTGTTACCCAATGAGGAACTGTCGGAATATCATACTGTGCCGACTCTATTGTATTAGTTTCTAGCACTTGTATATCTACGACTTTTTTGTAATAGCGTACTAAAACCCGTTTATATTAAACAGATTTCTAGCAACTATATGTGTTTTCATTTCCAATTGGAGAGAGAATATTAATAAGATGGGTGAACGTACACGAATCTGGTTGGGTATTTTCTTATCAATCATCAGCACCTTAGTTTTCAATTATCCACAATTATATACAAAGTAGGCATTATTTGATATGATGGGAGTTGTGCTAGCCAGCTCTCTTTCTTTTTTTAACCTCTTTAGGATTTCGAGATTGGTAGTATACCTCCCATCTCTTTCAAAAAAGAAATGTAGGATAAGCAAAACATGGTGTTTGTATTGGACATGGATGGTGGCTTGGAGTTTGACAATGTAGGTCAACTTACGATAAAACTGGATAATGCGGCTCAAGCTGTTGCTAAACTCAAAGACATATCTCGTCCCAAGCTTCTCCAATTGATCAACCGGCTGAAACCCGTGTATGAGGAGATTTTACAGACGTTGGAGAGGACGGAGCGTGGTTACACTAGTTCCGTCATTCCATTGAAGGAGAAAAGTTTCAATGTATTTGGGAGATGGCAACTATTGGCACGCTGTTTGGGTAAACTTGGAGCAACTACATATTATAATGACTCGACTTTTAGAACCCTATTAGATCAAATGGATAGGTTGACTTCCAATTACCAATCTTCAACGGCCATACATATGGTGAAGGAGTTTCTCGAAGACTCTAGTTACAGCGCCTCTTCAAAAGGAAATGAGGGTTGTGGTCCGGATGGGTCTATATTAGCAGAGTACGCGACCGAGGCTAGAGTGGGCTTCGATGATATTATTGGAATGGAAGACGTAAAGAACCAGATTAAATTTATACTCTTGAAAACACGAGCCAAGTGGACGGCTGGTGGGTCCTATAATCGGTTGTTATTGTATGGTCCTCCGGGCACGGGAAAAACTATATTTGCTGAAGCCATCGCAAAAGAATTGGGTTATCTCTTTATAAAGTTGGGTAATTCTGAATTGTCCGATCAATATGTGGGGGCTGGGGAAAAACGCCTAACGAATATACTTCAAAGTGCATCTATCGACACTCTTTATCCCGGGGTGTTTATTTTGTTTGATGAAATTGACAGTTTTACCGGGAGAGGGTCGGAAGTGACCTTGGCACAAAAATCAATTACCACCACCATGCTTCAGGTGCTCAATAATAATCTCTCGGAACATTTATTTGTCTGCGCCACTACAAACTTTCCTAGGCGAGTAGATGCTGCTCTGATGCGTAGACTGTTGCCCGGAGTGGGGGTGACCCTTCCAAATAAAAACAGCATTAGCCTGTTTTTACAATATAAATCCTATTTTGGAAGAATAATTGATAGTTTTGTTCCCGAGTTTGCGGATGAAATGTGGAACCGTAGATATAGTCAGGATAATATTACACGATTATTTATTTTATTGGCACCACCGGGACGAGGATAGCTATTTTTCTATGGGATCGACATCTTTTCTGTTTAAAAATACATATTTATTACCTACTATTGTCTATAGCTAGTTACTATAAAGTATTCAAAACATTAAATGTTGTTATAAGTTTTTATTTTTTTCATTCATAAAGTAAAATTTTACTTTAGAATTTCATTTTATTTGTGTAGCCAACAACAACATAGGTACTGTTGTAAGTTATGTTATCTAACCAAAGACTCAATTCCCTGACGCAATCGGGCAGCAAGTTTCCATAAATTTCGACTAATAATTCAAGAGCCAATGGAAGCAATTACCCGAAGACATGTTAGAGGCATTAAATTGTTGAGATAGAGAGATGAAATTATGAGTAACTCGATATTTTGTTCGAGTGACAGACTGAACATTGAATTTTCCGATTTCACAAACTGCTGCTCAAGTAAAGACTGACTTAGACATCTAAATATATATTTCAATAGCAATTCTATAACAACTTGTGATAAGATAACGCTAGCAAGTTCTCGGTTATTATTCAAACTGAAATTATTACATCTATTCGTATTGGTGCATCTGGGAACTTCTACGCATTTATAATTGTGAAATTTTAGGATCCCTATTTTTAACACGGATTTTTTTAAGTTAGCAAGGACGATCAGGATTAGGCACCTTAATAGATATGTCGTGGAGCCCTTTAATTGTCAAATCTCACGGACGCCCGGACCTTACAAAATGGGTCATCATGGGCGATCAGTCATGCAGAATGGGATAGAGATATATAGCTGTAATAGCTCTGTCTCTGTCTCATGGGCCATTGAAAACGAAAATGAAAAATTCAAATGTAATTTATTCGCCAAAGAAGATGCCGCATTCGCCACAGATGAAAGATTGGCACCACTAAGTTTAATAAACGTGTGTTTTAAGGCCTATTTGCCTATCCCTTCAGACACTATTTAATATGAGAATAAGTTAAGTAGCATAGGAACATTCAAGTTAATAATTTGATAATGAATAAGATGTCTATGTAATAAATATTTGTAAATATATAATAATACCATAGATAGAATAGATACCTATTGATATGTATAGATAAACAAAAAAAATCTAGATGTTTTTCAGTTTGTTCATAATTTTGCTTTAGTAACCAGTTTCGTATTAGAATTCGACCAAATCACATTCTTTTGGCTTTTGTGTAGAAGGACCTTTAGATATTTCTCTATCAGTTACAATGGCGGCTCTACTATCATTGACGAGTATTTACCCCATTTTTATAAAGGCTATAAAAAGTACCGCGAATCACGCAGTTCCAAAACGGAACTAAGTTCTCAAGTACTATATCTATAGGGCGGCTATTACATCTACTCGTAACTAAACAATAATGTACAGCCCACTGAATTGTAAGATCAGATAGCTAAATATTGTTGTTTTATTACTAACGCTTGTTTTTCTATCGTATTAGCATACGAATAACTGCATTTAGCTCAAGGTTTTACAATTACGATGCGACGATAAAACTATTTCATTTCCTAGAATTAAATTAAATGGTTATTTGCTATGTAATTTATAATCGCATGAAATATATTTTTAACTGCAGTCACTGGTACGTAGGAATAAATCTATATATATATAAAAATGAATTGCTGTTCGTTAGTCTCACTAAAACTCGAGAACGGCTGAACGGATTTATCTTATCTTAGTCTTGAAATGTTCGTGGAGGTCTAGGGAAGGTTTAAAAGGCGAGAAAAAATCGGATAATTTCCGGGAAAACCCTAAAAACAGCCCTTTTCTATTTCCCATACAAACGTTTTCTAGAGTCAATTTGAACTTTATTGCTATTCAATAAAGTTCATATTAAATTGAGGCAGTACGAAGTCTGCCGGGTCAGCTAGTCTATATATATAAAAATGAATTGCTGTTCGTTAGTCTCACTAAAACTCGAGAACGGCTGAACGGATTTATCTTATCTTAGTCTTGAAATGTTCGTGGAGGTCTAGGGAAGGTTTAAAAGGCGAGAAAAAATCGAATAATTTCCGGGAAAACCCTAAAAACAGCCCTTTTCTATTTCCCATACAAACGTTTTCTAGAGTCAATTTGAACTTTATGGCTATTCAATAAAGTTCATATTAAATTGAGGCAGTACGAAGTCTGCCGGGTCAGCTAGTAATACAATAAATGCGGCCTATTATTGTCAAGTAAGAATTGGCCATACCTACTACACGCCTATTTAGTACGGGGGTATTTAAGACGGTAATAATGGTTCAAGGCACTAACACGGCGCCAAATATAACGCTCAATGGCGCCACGCTTCAAGTAGTCGACCAATTCTGTTACGTTGTCTCAACAACCACATCGAACCTAGCTAATGACAAAGAGAAAGATTTGCGCATTGGCAGAGCTGCAACGGTGTTCGGAAAATTGTACTCAAGAGTGTGGCGAAACTCTAAACTTACCACCCACACCAAAGTCCTCGTGTATAATTCCTGCGTGAGTACGTTACTGTATGGTGGCGAAACTTGGACGACATACAGGAACATAAACGCCGACTTAACGCCTTCCACATGCGCTGCCTGCGAGTTATAATCGGAGTCACGTGGGAAAATAAAATGACAAACGAGGAAGCCCTCCACATCACTCACACTATGCATTACTGCCACTCTAAAACAGAGAAGACTGCAATGGCTGGGGCACGTACAAAGACAAGATGCCGATAGACTACCCCGCAAAGTGATGCTCGGCCAAATAGATGACGCAAAAAGACCTGTCGGGCGCCCCATGCTCAGGTTCAAGGACTCTTGCAAGCGCGACATGGAGGACTTCAAAATCAAACCAAGAGACTGGGAACTTCTGGCACTGGACAGACCGGGATGGAGACACCTATAACACCAGGGCAGAACCAGGCACGACAAACAGTGGTTGAAAAATCTCAAGAGAAAACGGCTAGCACGAAAACAACCGGCTCCACCACATAACGCCGAATTTTCTTGTGATTGCTTTGGTAAACAGTGCAAATCCCGAATCGGTCTGTTCAGTCAAAAGAGAAAATGTGACTCCCAGAACACACAGCAGCTGTAATAAACATCTGAAAAGATGAAAAGGCCAATGATGATATCCATGTCTAAACATTTACAGTCAGTAAAACGTGACATTTTCTATAAAATGCACACCGAATATCACATTTCCAAGTGGCTTTACTTATTACGCCAGGGAGCTACTAAACAAGAGGATCCCCCCTATTTACACAACCGCACGCATCGGCGTGTGTGCACATGATAATAAATAAAATGTTAGATACCATCATTTGCCCCTTCCGCGTACGCCGGTTACGACATTTTACCCGTATGACGGTTTTGTGACGCTTGAGTTTAAGCGGGAGAGATGCTTGCGAATTGCGAACATTAATAAAACATCCGAACGAATTGTAAACCTCCTCCTTTGGGAAGTCGGTTAGTAAACAAACTTGCATTTGGTTTCTAAAATACCGATCAAAAGTAATAGAGTATTAAATCTTATATCAAACTCATTTCAGCCAATCAATCACATGTCGCCATATTTTTTCTCATCAGTTGACAGTCTAACCTAAATTTGCTTGGATAAAGTTGTTGAAAGTTGATTATGACAGTTGTTCAGAATGAAAGTAAATATTTTTTATGGTTCTCCTGGATTATTCCTCGGTTGCCACCTATACCTTACCTTATGTCATGCTATCATACATAACAATATTGAAGCTTCATGGAGGATTCGGTTATATTTTTACATTATTTTTTTTGGGGAGCAGGTTCTCTTGGGAGACTCTTTTTTAGCGATATCGGATATATATTTTTTATAAAAGTTACTAAAAATACTTCCAAGGATGACTCATTTGGTATTATAGGCTGGGACACTGTCACTTGTAAATATCCGACCCTATTTCTCCCCGGCAAGGGCAGAAATGTATCTACCTATCAAAACTATGAGCTTGTTCAAACAGAAGTGACGCGCCCCACTACCTCATTTACACACACACACACACAACCAAATCGAGTGACAAGACAAGCTCTACATACTCAAAGAAACGGGTAGAAACTTGGTATGCGACGAAGGTGGACGAAGTATTCTTAGTACACTTTAGCCAAATGGTAAGTACGAGGGCCAATTATTTCGAGGATGCAGACACATTGTCTGATATAAATTAAAGGATGCTACACCGATCTAGTATATTATATCTAAATGTCGTTGGAAGAAATTCCCTGTGAAGGATAAACAAGTTTTATTACATTTATTTCAAAGTATATTTGCCTGTATTTTGTTGTTTTATTTTATTTATTTATTTATTTTATTAATTGGTACTAAGCTAATTGGTTGTGCAATAAAGAATGTAACGCCTAGTTTCAGAAAGAAAATTAGCTGCGACAAATTGTTGAACTCATTTCAGCCAATCGCGAGCCACTATTTTGAATTAATATTCGATTATAATTCAAATAATTAAATGTAAACCGCCTGTTACATTTAATTACTGTTCTAAAACTAAGGGATAAATAATTAATCACAAAATTATTCCTAAACAAAAAAATGGACCATACGTACATATTTTCACTTCTCCGTGCATTTTCAAACTACGATAAATTTATTAGTACATAAGTAGTTGCAGTTTCATAATATCATATGAAATTTTGACCAAATAAACTATGTTTCAGCCTGTAAATGGGGCAAAAATTAATTAATCAAAAGTCCAGACATAGGTCACAGCAATAGTGAATCAAAACAACAACCAACATCCAACTTCATAGCAAGATGATTTCGCAACTTTGTAGGAGCATGTTCTAGGTAAGTTTCATAGTTCTTTGACAATTCTAGTCCTTGGGTGGCTGGGAATAAGAACAGCGGAATAAACGAATGGTGTAGCGTAGTTAGCGAGTGCTTGTCTATTATGGTTGAGGGGTTATAATCTAGAGAAGCCATATTATTAGGTTATTGGTCATTGGTCGTGAATGTTCCTACCGACCATATTAAAGTTCCCACCAAGGGAAATGGTATTTTACCAGGTTACTTAAATGATTGTGCCCACTCTGTCTCAATGCGGGTCGGGCCTCAGACATTGCTATAGGTACGACTTCTACGACCGAGTAGCATACGTCGTCGGTGGAACTACAGGGAAACATTCGAATCATGGTAGCGCCCGAAACAAATCCTACATAGAAACCGACACATACACAAACCATAATTTTTGGTTGGTGGTTTTATCTAGTTTTAGAACAAATTATATCTAAGGACAAAATTTAAAAAGATATGAGCCCTGAACGCCCAACTACTAACGCAAACTAAAGACCCGTTTCTCTTCGCTTGCTCAGAATGCCATTTAATGAGAATTTGCACTTTGCCGCTAAAGACTTTGCTCAAAGGTAATCTCAGATAAATAATAATAATTATAGTTTATTTTCAGAATCATAACAATTCTAAGCACATGCAAAAAGTTAATAAAATTACAAAACAATTAAATTACATTACAAATAAGTATTATATTGGCCTGAGATATTCCATCCACGATCGACGGTGGATGGGACTATATACATATATAGCACTCCAATGTTTTTTAATATTTATCTGAATTACCTTTGAGCACATAGTAGTACTTATACTACTTGGTTTTCTTGACGTCTATCTCAATGCTTCTAAAACTCTCAGTGGCCAATACCGCAAGATGAGAGATCGTTTTCAAGATGCAAAGTTTCTCAAAGTTTGTTGCTCTACAAATGGGCGTTCGTGTCGGGTGGTACTTTAATGGTCACTGGTCTGTTGGAGGATACTAGGAACCGAGTTTGAACTACTGAGTAACGTAATTTGCTTACGTCTTGAATAGCTACTATAAGGTCTTAGTTCCTAATAAATTATGGTCCCAATTTTACGTCAGTAGCGGTTTTTCGAGAGCCGCAAAGTTAGCACAGATCTTTCAAAGCTTACTTTAGACATAGACATAGACATACGTTTATTCAGTGAATAAAACTTGGGTACATCAACAGGAAATACATCTGTATAGCTCTGCCTGCTCCACGCAACCCGTACACACCCTGTACATGTTTTATTAGTAAGGGGGTTAGTCAATTAACACACGAATAGCAATTGTCGTAACACAACCGCTAAAGTCGTAAACACATTTTATAAGGAAAGTCGTTAAAACTTTTATTTTTAGTCTACCACAGGTTTAGAGTTTACGTAGAGCTGTATGGATGCCCTAACGAGAGTTGTTCTACTTTTGACCGCCCACACAACAATGAACTTGTCGGGGATTCATTTATCAACAAGCTGTGTTTACTGATGACATTTGTACGGCAATATTGCCCCATACATTATAAACCCACAAATGGCAATATTGACGGTAACGGTAAATATATAATTGTGTTGAAATTAATAACAGCATCATTAACGTTTTTATTTGGAGTTCTTCCATAGAAAGTACTTATGTGGAAGAGCTCCAAATGAATACCTTACCCAACCAAATTGAAACGCCAATTTGGTGCAATGTCAAATTTACACCTTATTACCTATAATACACACCATATATTACACCTTATTACACAGATACTAAAATATTAAACTAATACAGATAGACCACCTAGAACAAACTATGACACCGGCGTAAACTGAGATGCTACGGAAGCTTCTTTAGTTCGAGGCCATTATCGCTTGGTGAAGCACCATCGAAAAATTGCAAATACCACGAGATGGCGCTAAGATATATAGGATTTATTCTAAGATTAGCGCCACCTAGAAGTATGTTATCTGAAACCATGGGGTTTAAAGTACAAATTTTACTCCTCACGCCATCTCTTTTTGACGAAGGGTTACTAATTCTAATTTGAATGGGATAAGCACCCTATGCCTATACTAAAGGTTTCACTCTAACTTTATATTTCATAACAAGATCATAACATAAATCTGAACAGCTAATTTACTGTTGCGTTGACGCCATCTTGCAAAACTGATACAAGTACATACAAAAGACCCACTTTCGACGTTTTCGACGATACTTTTGTTAGCTATTTATTTATATAGAAAAACTTGGCGTTTTCATTGAATAAACTAATGAAGTAGGTACCCAGGATTTTGGGTAAGTGCCTGACTTAACGAAACGGCTGCGATAGACATATTTTTATTTTATTTTATTTATTTTATTTTATTAATGAACAAAAATCACACAGCCATTCTTACAGCTAGTCGGAAACATAAACTTAAAATAAGGCCAATTACGGATTTAACTATGGATATTGCGAGCCAGGTTCAAGATCGCTCAGTGAGTAGACAACTTTATAGAGCGAGTATTAATCCCTTAGGAGTAAGTACAGTTGGGTATCGTTTACACAGCTATTTACAGCGCTCTCGGGCTGATGAAGTTTTAGTTTTAAAAAAAGTACTAACAACTATTAATCATGTATCGTTGGGGATATTAAAAGTAGCAATTCCGGGAAAACGAAGCCACTTAGATAAGGATTTCCATAAACTGCCTGAATATAGGCCCTTTGCCCTTGTAGCAGTTAAAAAACAGTCAGGTAACAAAACAGTCAGGTAACAAAACAGTCAGGTAACAAAACAGTCAGGTAAAAAAACAGTCAGGTAACAAAACAGTCAGGTAACAAAACAGTCAGGTAACAAAACAGTCAGGTAACAAAACAGTCAGGTAACAAAACAGTCAGGTAACAAAACAGTCAGGTAACAAAACACCAGTTTCAAGTTTTCAGCTAATGGTATTATCTTTCGAGTCACTTGTCCCATTTCACCAATGATAGAGTGAAATGGAAGCCAAATCGTGAAGGACGCCAAGACCCAAAAAGGATTGTAGAGCCGACGGAAGTAAATAAGAAGTAAGTGCCATTTCGTCGACCTAGAGTTAATCATTTAATTTAATATAGCTATAAGTATGGTTTATATCGTATTTTAATAAAGACTTATGATTTGTCCGTCTGTAATCTTCAACAAAAGCGAGTCGTAAATTAACCCTTGTCACTTGAGTCACTCCACTCCGACCATTTATGCAGATCAATAGATCGCAAAGTAGACTTGTATGACTAGTAGCACATATACTATAATATTATACTAATACAGATAGACCACCTAGAACAAAATACGACACCGGCTTAAACTGAGATGCTACGGAAGTTTCTTTAATTAGAGGTCATTATCGCTTGGTGCAGCACCATCGAAAAATTGCAAATACCACGAGAAGGCGCTAAGATTTAAAGGATTTATTCTAAGATTAGCGCCACCTAGAAGTATGTTAACTGAAACCATGGCGTTTAAAGTACAAATCTTACTCCTCACGCAATCTCTTTTTTACGAAGGGTTACTAATTGTAATTTGTATGGGATGAGCACCCTGTGCTACAGACGGGCAAATCAATACCCTGAACTATACCTGTTCGGTCCTATTTAACTGTTTGTCGCAAATATATTTTTATCTGACTCTTGCGAACTGTTACGACAGTTTTATGACGTCCAGACGATACAGTATACTGCACGGCGAAGCTATCACGGGATCACAACACAGTACACCTTTACGATTCGTTAACCGCCAGTAGAGATGTTAAAACGCCAATTTACGGCTAAGGTGCATGCACAATAGAACTGAAAGCAGTTTTACAATCGTGTAGCGAGAAGTGCTACAATTGCTCTTTTGATAGTGATGGGGTGGCGATGCATTAAATGCGCTTATTATTCTGGTAGTATTTATAGGTATTTTTATTAGGCATTCTGAGTAACTTTCATTATGTCATAGTTGCGGCGATGGGCTATCTCCTGTCACGCAAAATTAATTATTACACGGAGAATTGAAGAACTGGCCAAGAGTTGGGCACATACGGGTGTATATACGGGGTGGCAGAGGTGCACTTGTGCCCAGCAGGGTGCCCAGTGGAGAGCGCATAGATACATTTTCCTTTGAAACACTACTCACCAATTTACGGGCGGCGGGGGACGAGGTAAGAGAGCTGTAACTGGTCAGCCGCTGCGAAACTTTCTGGCGGCCCGTCATCGTACATAGGTTGCGTATGCGAACGTTTGTTGAATACAACAAACGTTTGACGAGCCGCATTCCCCCGCAGGCGCAGTCAATTGGATATATTATATTCTCTGGAGAGAAGAGAAGTCGTGACGGTATGTAATGTTGTTATATATTTTTCAGGTGGAACCATAGTGGCTACTGAATGTAGTCATTAAAATGCCTCTACCTTCCCATGTGGGATAAAGCGTGACTGCTTTTTTGTGATAAGGAATTAAGTAGTTACATTACAGCTCAACCTAATGAAACGTATTGAAAACAGTCAGTGAAAAAGTTGTTAATAAAAAATTCAGCAGAAGTGAATCATATCACAGATATTATAATATCATGCTAATACAGATAGACCACGTAGAACAAAATATGTGACCGGCGTAAACTGAGATGCTACGGAAGCTTCTTTAGTTCGAGGCCATTATCGCTTGGTGCAGCACCATCGAAAAATTGCAAATACTACGAGATGGCGCTAAGATAGGATTTATTCTAAGGTTAGCGCCACCTAGAAGTATGTTAACTGAAACCATGGCGTTTAAAGTACAAATCTTACTCCTCACGCCATCTCTTTTTGACGAAGGGTTACTAATTCTAATTTGTATGGGGTGAGCACCCTGTGATTATATTCAAAATATTCATTTGAATGTAAAAATTCACATCACATCACGCAAAGCACAGCAAAACACGTAGGTAGTCTATAGGTAGAGTTACAGGGATATTATTTAATCCTTTATCTGGCATGACCTGAATGAATTTTCATTGTATTTGGACTTTTTACAATTAAATGCCATGATTCCGATAAAGGTTTAATTAAATTATTGACAAACTGGCAACACTACTTGCAGCAAAATAAAATAGGTTTATTGCGTAGTGCGGAACAACCGTAAGATCTACTTCCCAGACTTTGTTTCTATCCCCAAGAGTGATATTTGGCTCCTTCGGATAGTTTTCTGAAGACAACGTCTATTTGTTGGAAATAGCGACACTGTCTATTGAAAGGCTCGGGTTTATACTACTCTACTTTCTTGGTTTATTGGAAGATATCTCTTATCAGAGATTATTTCGCCTTTGTAAACTATGCCTAAGTATTTGTTGTTCTGTATAATTTATGAATTACTCCACCGGGCTAGCTAGATGCCTGCCAGGCATCTTTATGACAATTATTAGAAAAATAATTATAATCTTATCTAACCAGAGACTATATATCCAATTGACTGCGCCTGCGGGGGAATGCGGCTCGCCAAACGTTTGTTGTATTCAACAAACGTTTGCATACGCAACCTATGTACGATGACGGGCCGCCAGAAAGTTTCGCAGCGGCTGACCAACCACAGCTCTCTTACCTCGTCCCCCGCCGCCCGTAAATTGGTGAGTTGTGTTTCAAAGGAAAATGTATCTATGCGCTCTCCACTGGATAAGTGCTCCCTGTAACTAACATAGCGTAACGCGCTTTTCCATACGGGTTTGCGAGATTGTGCCCACTTTAAGCCAGTTATTCAACACTTACTCCATTTTCTGTCTTTTTTTAGGGTTCAGTACCCGAAGGGTGCCAAACGGGACCCTATTACTGAGACTTCGCTGTCCGTCCGTCCGTCCGTCCGTCCGTCCGTCCGTCCGTCCGTCCGTCCGTCTGTCACCGGGTCCGCCTGCACGAACCGTAATAGCTAGAAAGCTGAAATTTTCACAGAATGTGTATATCTGTTGCCGCACCAACCACAAATACTGAAATACGAGAGATATTACAAATTGAAAGTGGTCTCGGTACAAGATACGTCTTCACAACACGCTTGAAAAGTTTATACCAAGGCCATTTTGTTTTGGTAGGTAAGCCTTCTTTTAAAATGAAACTAAATTTAAATGATATGGCAATGTCGTCCCCGGACTTCTACAAAGACTTTAAATATTAATTGATGAATTACGACGTCTCTATTTAGTCTGTAGAACTTTTAGAAAATAATTATAAAATTAATAGTTTTTAATTACTTTTGTTTTCATACAAATCTCAGAGCTCAGAAATTATTTTTTTCCTTTTGGCCACTTCAAGTTTGGCTGCCAGTGATGTTTTAATTAAATACTCTTTGGTGCGTTGAAATGATGTTTTGCAGTCTGCATGACATTGACATAATGAGTGAGTGAACCTCATTGTACGGAAATTGTAGATGGGTGTCTCACGTTTTCCAGTAGGAGTAGGTTGTAGACAGTGCTGCTTACGGCGGCGTTTAGTAGGTACTAAAGGCCCTAAAAGCGCGGCAAGCTTTGAATCAATTCAAATGTTATTTTTCAACTAGCTACAAAGTTATTCTGACATAAGATGATAATTTGAACAAAACTTTTTGGGTATTTCATGAAAAATACAGTTACAGATCACACATATACAGGGTGGAACAAACGAATGGGCCCTGGAGGGAAAGTACCTTAAAATCTCAAGATATCCGTCCGTCCGTCTGTCTGTCACCAGGCCGTATCTCATGAACCGTGGTAGCTAGACAGTTGATATTTTCACAGATGACGTATTTCTGTTCCCGCTATAACAACAAATACTAAAAACAAAATAAATTTAATATAAAGGGGGCTCCCATACAATTAACGTGTTTTTTTGCGGTTTTTTTAACCGACTTCCCAAAGGAGGAGGTTTACAATTCGTCCGGATGTTTGTATTTTTTTTTTTTTTTTATGTATGTGCCTCGATAGCGCCTAAACGGATGGACCGATTTGGAAAATTAGACCGATTAGACCTATAGTGATTTTTGTGTTTTTCATAATAACTCGTGCAAAAGCATAATATTGTGATGCGGAACTGCTGATGAAGACCACATATGGCCACCAGATCTGCTCAATACCAGGTACAAATACAATGCGTGGCTGACGGGCAGGCAACGCATAGCCTAAACCGATGGACCTAGAGCCATGAAACTTTGTACAGGGGTTCCTTAGTAGCGTGGGGTAGCACTGATATGGGATTTGACAAAATTAATTCCCCTGGGGGGGGGGGATAAGGGGTTACAGTTTGTATTAAACTCAATCTAATCAAATAGGGTTTGTGGAAGTCGGTTTTTTCTAAAGTTTACTTTTTGTTTCAATTATATAGATAATGGTACGGAACCCTTCGTGCGCGAGTCTGACTCGCACTTGGCCGGTTTTATTTCTATCGCTGAAGCTATAGAAAAATCAGGGAGCACTTATCCAGGGGAGAGCGCTTATATACATTTTCCTTTGAAATACAACTCACCAATTTACGGGTGGCGGGGACGAGGTGTGATTGGTCAGACGCTGCGAAACTGTCTGGCGGCCCGTCATCGTACATAGGTTGCGTATGCAAACGTTTGTTGAATACAACAAACGTTTGGCGAGCCGCATTCCCCCGCAGGCGCAGTCAATTGGATATATAGTCTCTGAGAAAAATCAAGGTTCCTCGCGATGTACAAACAATGAGGTCAAATTCATTCTTGATTGGTCGAAAGAATACGACGAACTGACGAGATAGTCTATAGCATTATCTTATATTCTGATACAACCTGCAAACTAAATTGTACCCAAATATGTATAGTACATTAATTCACGCCTTACCGAAATAAAGTTAATTATTTTAATATACGACCCAAAGTGGTGTGCGCAAAATGATATAAAAACGCCATAAATTCAGTGCATTCATTAAAAAAATGCTGATTCAAGCACACGCCCGCAATTAACGATATACTGTACTCTGTTTATTTTAATATTTAAATTCACAATATGATTTATTTGATGGACGAACACAAACACCCCCATATCGTGTGCATTAATCATGCAATCATACAGTAATTTGACCCCTTGACACTTGAAAAATAGCTACATAAAGTCCCACTTTGCTATTAGTTTTCTAATACCAGAACATCGTGTCGTGGCTCCTATAATGGATTAGCTCCTATAATAATAAAATGAATTACCATGGCCGACGCTGATGAAGCCGGAAAACTGTGAAGAATATTTGGCCAACCAAGGTAGTGGAGAGTCTCGACGAATATATCAAATTAAAATACCCTGCTGCAGGGCTACCATGAGGCACGCAACACACCTCAGTCGCGCGTTTTGTCACAAGTTAATGTCAAACAAAATCAATGCTCGCAAGTATGGAGAAATTTCATTATGTCGCGAAATTTGACATTTATACGCGACCCGGTGAGTGGCGTTGCCTCTGGTACATGGGCTGGTCTATTTGGTTTCTTGTTTTTTGGTAAGCTTAAGATATTCCGGGAAAGTCTTTAGCTACTACCAATAAAAAAAAAAACATCCATAGACACAGACTAATCGGGTTCCCTTTCTGATGTCGAGGATGATAATGATACCAAAGTTCTGTCACAAAGGACCTTGTAACAAAAGTGATCCGAATTCCCGACACTTGATACTTGAACACGATACAATCACAACTGTTAGTAATCCCTCAAAAATCACGGGATTACAAGCAGGACCTGTCTTCAGGTCACGGTTGGGTTGCTACCCCGCATTCTTTTTTGCGCAAGAAGTTTCGGACCTTTTCTTCGTTTGGTTACGTTTGTTGAGGCAGGAATGCTGTAGCTGATAAGTAAAAACAATGCTTTGCTATTTGCGAACTGAGACAGTTTATTTAATATTATAATACAATATATACAAAATAGCTGACCCTGTAAGGATCGCGCAAGAGGATTACGATGTGCGGAGGGTGCGAGTGGAATGCATGATAGGCTGTCTCACACCATATAATAAACCGGGCCGCGCCTCTCGATCTTCAGTATGAGTCGCTGTGTCGATGCTGCTACAGTGCTCCCCCTCAAGCGAAGCGTACGGGAGGTCTAACAACACGTCCTGATCTTGTCCTCCGTTCTATGTTTTCCTCAGACGACTCTTCGCTCATAGTGTAAGCTGGTTTGAGGCGATCGATGGACACGTTGACTTGTCGACCCGGCAATTGTAGTAAAAAGTACTTGTCGCATCTTTGTAACACCGGATAGGGTCCTTCGTAGGGTGCCTGCAGAGGTCTTCGTACAGCGTCAACACGCATGAAGACGTATTCACATGTGTGCAAGTCCTTGTGCACGAAAATCGTACGTTGTCTGCTTTGTTTACGTTCTACCGGACGGAGGTCATTGATCTGTTGCGCCAGCTGATTGACGAAGTTGTGAGTCATTTCCATTGGCCGCGTTGACACCCCTCTTGCTGGAGATGCGATGAAATCGCCTGGCAGGCGAAGTGCGCGCCCGTATGTAAGTTGAGCTGCGCTTGTTCCCGTGTCAGGTCGCGTCGCTGCTCGTAGCCCCAATAGAACAGTAGGTAGTTCGTCTGTCCACTTGTTGATGTTTTCTAAACGGGCCATAAGCGCTGCTTTGAGTGAGCGATGCCAGCGTTCTACTATCCCGTTACTTTGTGGATGGTATGCAGTAGTTCGTATTTTCTCAATGCCGAGTAATTTCGCCAGTGCAGAGAAAAGTTGACTTTCAAATTGGCGGCCTTGGTCGCTGGTGAGGCTGGCCGGACATCCGAAGCGGCTTATCCATCCCTCGTAAACAGTCCTCGCTATAGTTTCGGCGGTTATTTCTTGCACGGGTAAGGCTTCAGGCCATCGAGTCTTGCGGTCGATTATAGTGACGAGATAGCGATGCCCTTGCGCTGTCGTGCATAGCGGCCCAACAATGTCAACGTGGATATGCTCGAAACGGTCGCACGGAGGAAAGGTCGCTATGTTGCTCGATGTGTGTCTTTGAATCTTGGCTTGTTGACACGAAGTACATGTTTTGGCCCAGTTGCCGATGTCCGTGTTCATGGAAGGCCAGAAGTATTTCTCTTGCATGAGCTTGCGCGTGGTTCTAATGCCTGGGTGGCTTATGTTGTGCACGGCGTTAAATGCGATGCGACGAAAGTCTTCAGGGAGGTATGGTCGAACGTGTGATGTAGATATCTCGCAGTAAATCATCTCGTTTGAGTTAGGTATATTCATCTTCTTTAGTTGCAAATTTCTTTGTAGCAGTAGCGGTTTAATTTGTGTGTCCGTCTCTTGTGCAACGGCGAGCTCCCTGTAGTCGATGGGGGCGGGGCATGTGATAGCTTCTATGCGTGACAGAGCATCTGCGACGACGTTATCTTGCCCGCTGATGTGTCGTACATCTGTTGTAAACTCGCTGATGAAAAGTAGTTGACGCGTTCGTCGGGGCGTGTCGTTGTCGGACGGCGGCTTGTTGATCGCATAGGTCAGCGGTTTATGGTCGGTGAATACGGTGAGATGTTGCCCTTCGAACATCTTCCTGAAGTGTTTCAGTGCCATGTAGATAGACAACAGCTCGCGATCGTATGTGCTGTATCGCTGCTGTGTAGGCGAAAACTTCTTGGAAAAGTAGCCGAGTGGTTGCCAGGCGTTGTTTACTCGCTGTTGTAGTACCGCTCCTGCGCTCGAGTCGGATGCGTCACACATGAGGGCGAGGGGGGCGGAGGCAGACGGATGTGCGAGCAAAGCTGCGTTACGTATGCAGTCTTTGCTCGAGTTGAATGCTTTTTCTGCTTCGTCGTTCCATACGATTTTGCTTTTGTCATTCTTCTTAGAGTTGTGAAGGTAAGCATTCAGTGGCGCTTGTATTTCCGCGGCCTTTGGAATGTTTTCTCGGTAAAAATTTAGCATGCCGAGGAATCTTCGCAATTCTTGTATTGTTGTCGGTTTCGGGAACGTGACGATAGCTTGAGCTTTCTCTTCGAGTGGTTTGATGCCATCCTTGGATACTGAGTAACCAAGAAATTTAACTTCTTCTTGTCCAAGTACGCATTTCGACGCGTTAATAGTGATGCCGAACTCGTTCAATCGTTGTAAAACTGCGCGGAGGTGTCTAGCGTGTTCCTCTTCCGTAGTAGAAGCGAGTATGACGTCATCCACGAATGGAAACGCATAGTCAAGGCCTTGAAGTACTCGATGGATGAACCGTTGAAAGGTTTGGCCCGCGTTCTTGAGTCCTGGGCACATTCTTGGGAACTCAAACAAACCGAAAGGCGTAATAATGGCTGTTTTCTCAATATCGGCTTCTAAGACTGGCAGTTGCTGGTACGCCCGGTTCAAATCCAACGTTGAAAATATTTCCTTCCCGCTGAGTTGATAGGTGAAATCTTTCAGTCTCGGTATTGGGTACCGGTCTGGTCTTGTGACGGAGTTAAGCCTTCTGTAGTCTCCGCAAACTCGAAGGTCTCCATTCTTCTTGGGTACAACGTGAAGAGGCGTCGACCAAGGGCTTTTGCTGGGACGGCATAGGCCCTGCTGCATCATGTCTTCGAATTCTTTCTTGACTGCATGATAGCGATGCGGAGGAATTGGCCGCGCCTTTGAATATATAGGTGGACCCGTAGTTTCGATGTGATGTTCCACGTCATGCTTGGGACACTCCTTCATTGATGATAATCGTGTGACGTCTGGGAATTCTGCCAAAATGTCGTGGTACTTTTGTCCGATGTCAATGGTGCGAATTGTAGGCACCGGTGAACTGCATAACGGTGCTTTGATGGAAAGATTGGTGACTTTATCGATCAGTGAACGACCGGCGATGTCGACGAGAAGTTGATGATGTTGTAAGAAATCAGCGCCTAGTATTGGCTTACTGACTGCTGCAATGACAAACTTCCATCGGTAGGGTCTTCCTAAGCTGAGGTCCAGGTCCAATGTTTTCTCGCCATATGTTGGTATGACGGTATTGTTGGCTGCATACAATGATAGTTTCGTTGGTTCCGCACGTCTTCCCTTTTGTTTGGGAATGACGGAAATATTTGCACCGGTGTCGATCAGAAACGATAGCTTTGACTGCTTGTCGTAGACGAATAGACGGTGTGAATTATTCCAAGCGCCGGTTGCCGTCTCAGCCAACGCTGTATTTAGTTTTCCGACGGCGAAGTAAAGTTGTTATGATCAAACTTGCATGGCCGTGTGCATCTCTGCGCATTCCTTCCATAGCGACGATGATAGTAGCAGGTATCATTGGCGGCGGTAAGCGGGACCTTTTGCGAGTACATGTGAGGTGCGCTGGAGTGAGAGAGGTGCGGTCTTCGTGCGTTGCCGCTGCCAGTGCGCTCACTGCGCCCGCGCCAGTCACGGCGGAACTGTGCTCTGCGTTGGTCGTCTCGTCGCTGTGTTTTCAATTCCGCGATTTCGTAGACAAGCATGTCAATTTTTTCGTGTATGGTCATTTCTTCATGATTTTCAGCACTTTTCTGCGGACTGGATGACGTGGATGGTTGTTGGTGGTCGACGGCGGCAATTGAAACGGAGCGTGCGGCTGAGCAAACGTTGGTTTGTTCCAATATTCTATCTGCGACAAGTGCGAGTTCGTTCAGATCCGTTTTCTTGGCTATTGTTTCGCTAATCGTTAGCGCGGCTTGTGCTGACTGAGGCAGGTGATTGGTCCACATAATGCGTAGCGTTGACTCGGGAATGCTGTTGCCGGCGAGAGACTGCATGCGCCGCAGTAGCTGGGAGGGTTTGTTGTCACCGAGCTCCATTTCAGAAAATAATCTTTGGATTCGGCGCTGCTCTGAATCCTCGTAGACTTCTAATAAGCGCTTCTTAATTGCTGGATACTTGTTGTTTTCCGGTGGGTCTAACATAATGTCGCATATTTCATCGATGTCCTGGCGCTCCAGCTGTCCGACTACGAGGTCATACATAGCCTTGTCTCCTTTTTTGTGAGAAGAGACGATTGACTCGAACTGGGCGAACCAAAGGCGAAGTCTATCACGCCAGATGGGTGGTATTCTCATATTCACTGATATGCCGGAGAGTTCTTTGTAATCGGTTGAAGATCCTTGGGTTTGATCCTGATTGGCCATTTTGCGTACTTGTTGTTGCGTGTTTTTAATCAAAGTCGGGGTCACCACTGTTGAGGCAGGAATGCTGTAGCTGATAAGTAAAAACAATGCTTTGCTATTTGCGAACTGAGACAGTTTATTTAATATTATAATACAATATATACAAAATAGCTGACCCTGTAAGGATCGCGCAAGAGGATTACGATGTGCGGAGGGTGCGAGTGGAATGCATGATAGGCTGTCTCACACCATATAATAAACCGGGCCGCGCCTCTCGATCTTCAGTATGAGTCGCTGTGTCGATGCTGCTACACGTTTTTTTCTGCACCGAATTTGCATTGTTTTTTCGACTGTCCGCGTGGGTAAAGGTTTGTTTAAAATGGAGGATTTGTAAGGGTAGAGAATAAAAAGACATAGAGCTACATCTAGATGGAAACCCTAACTTCAAGCCTAATTTTGTAGTCTAACTCACCTTATTTTCGATGTTAACTGCTGCTGATACTCAAATGTAACTAACTCTCACCATAATAGTTCCTCATGTTACATGGAGGTTGAGACCTATAAAAGCTGCCAAGCTCGAGTTAGACTCGCGTTGAGAGGGTTTCGTACCCTAAAATTCAGTTTTTCATATAAACTTTGCAACCCAGATTTAGGGGGTAAGGGGGTAAAAGTTGTGTATTTCGGAGTTTTAGGGATATGGGTGCAAACATGTGCATGCATACCGAATTTCAGATTTTTAGGATTTCTGTATTTACCCTTGAGGTTTTGATGACATGCGAATCTGTCATATAAACATAAACATTTACATACAGGCACATACATTGCTTCCGGCCCTACACTAGGATACCCTGTGTCGTGGGAACCAGAAACAGCGACATCACAAACATGTGAACATCCAAGACCTGGGTGTTTTTTTGTCCCCAGCCGGGATTCGAACTTGGGTCCTCTCGCATGGTAGGCAGATGCGCAACCGCTGCACCACAGAGGCCATCATATTATTGAGCATAAAATTATTTTAAACTTAGTCTTAAAAATATTATAAAAATACATCCATGCGCTTTCATTTGATATGTCACACAGCATATTAAGAATTTATAAATTTTATTTTTCTCATTTGGCCCCCAAAAATGGCTCCCATATTCCATATTTATATATTTACATAGCACCTCTGTCTTTGAATAACAGATATTCTTATGTATACCAATTTTCAACTTCATAGGTCCAATATGTTCTGAGTAAATTGCCTGTGACTGAAGCACGAGTGATCCTATAAGAGTTTCTCCTTCTGAGATACGAAACCCTAAAAATGTAAAAAAAATATGTTTAAATATATTATTTTTCGTTTAAATGTCCAGTTTAAACGAAGGTTAGCACAACGCGAAGATCCGCAGAAATCTCCACGCACGGCCGCGTATTTACAACGCATAACGGCGTTTTTATCACACCCAAGAATTTGTGGCCTTTACCGAGTACTGTCGGGGAGAGAAAAAGGCCTCAGCGATGGCCTAGCCCGCTTTCGTGCAAAATGGAGTTAAATAACAGGTTGAACTTGGGCTCACAGTAAAACAGATAAGTGTTTTTTTATAGTAAAGTACACAAACATTGTAGTGTTACGCTTTTTCCTGTACGGAATGGCAGAGGCATAGTTACGCCCACATTAAGCCAGATATTCAATACTCCATTTTGAATGTTAAGGGGCAAGCCTATCTCCAAAACCATGAAGATATAAAGGCATAAGGCACATGAGTAAAGAATTAAGTGTAAATTATTAAAAAACTACCCGTTAACACTTTTGTTGCCGAATGTGCTGAGTTCCAAAGAATCGAGTGATGCTATCAGCGTGGCATATCTAAATGAGACCTATGCAAATAACAGACGTGCAATTTTTGGAACAGCCCGAAATATATACGATTTCGTGTGCAATCATAATTGGTTTTTTTATTGCACTTTTAGGTGTTCCGACTGCGATGCGATGGGCATTTAAATTTATGCAAGTGGTTCATTAGTATAAAGTTTGAATGATTTATCTTTTTGGGTAAAAAATATCCGGTTCTTTTATGGTCGGCAATTAGATTCGCATTATGGTGTTTTGTTCCAATCGTGTCGGTGTAAAACAGTGGATTAGTTTTGAATGACACTTACAAATGAGTCTTGGCAGATCATCTTTGCTGTAAGGTGAAAAAGGCACTGTTTAGAACCCTCGACGAAAAAAGTAGGGGTTATGTAATAAAGAGTATTTTTTTCCATCTGTGTGCGTGCCCGTAGCACCCTAGTGGTCATACATAAGGCTAAAAGGATTTTGATTCTGTTTTCCGGGAAAATGGTAGTTAGCTTCCCTCCGACGATGGCACTTAGCAATTGTTAATTTAAAACGGTCTAATGTTTCGAAAGGTGTCAGTTCAACAAGAAAACTAACTAGTCAGTAAAATTTTAGGCTTAAGTTTATTTTAATATGTACCGTTTTTTTGCAGTTTATATGTATGCAGCCTTTGACCCTATAATCAAACTTGCATGGCAGTTGACCACAGGCCCTGTCCTTGAGGCTTGCAGACAATAGACTATAAGAGAACATACAGACATACAGTTGTGGTTACAATAGACAGATGCGCCATAGGAGAAACCGCCAGTTTTGCATATAATGTGCGTTTGCTTTCCATTGAGTGTTTTGTGTGGTCGTCGTGTGATACTTATTGAATCACAAAATAGTTATTAAAACATCAGAAAAAGGCATCTCATAAATAAACTACTCACTATTAATTAAGTTAGTCACCGTTAGTAAATCTTTCAAAAATCTGTTGGTATGACTATTTTTCTTGGTATTATCAGGTTACCAAGAAAAATTGTCATACCAACTTTCAGACTATCAAACCAGACAAAAGGACAATCAGGTAGGCGGACAGACAAAAACACAAACACATGTTGTTTACGGGCCCTGGGCGATAACCAGAACTTTTTAGCAATTCAGACTAGGTAGGTACGTAAACTGATCCGAAAAATTAACGAGACTGTAGTTAAACCAGCTCATATGGTATGGGAATAAAAATATTTTCTATGGTCATGTTGATATTTTGTTACATAAGAATCTAAATTGGATCAGAATTTAACGTTGTGGTAAGGCCCCTGATCTGATTGATGTTCTGGCTGTAGCTTTCTCTGAATAACAAATACATTCAGATACAAGCAAGGCTAAGGAAAAACATGAAAAATAATATTTCACTTTAAAAAAAAAAATAGACTATTCAAATAAATACTAAATAATTACTAGTTACAATAACTTTTACCGAACTTTAGGCAACATTCATAATAAAGAATAATAAAAAAGCACAAACGTAGATTATTATCAAACACAAAAGGATCTGTATCTTGCATCAGTCATTTATCAGCCGCTAAACTTAGTGTTTTCATACCTAAAACTTGTATCGGCCCTCAACGAAGCCTCCATAGCTATCCCTGAACCCTGGAGTACGTATGAACTGCGCTCCAGCCCCCAATTCAGCTCTTTCATTCCCAGGTAGCTTCCAGGCCCACTCCCCCCCACTTCTTACATTCGTCGATCCGAATCCTCCAATCTCCCTCGTAGCATCCAAAGTGGCGCGGCCATTATCTGTCCCCCATTTCAGACCGCCGCCAACTGTTGATGAATCGAGTCCAATGTTACGTTCTCCGTATACAGAACTGTCGAGTTTACCTCGGTGATCATCAAAAAGGTTGCGTTCGTAACCTCCTTTGCCGTATAGAGTTCCCTGGGTTTCTCCGAGTTGGCCAAAGAGTTTCCCGTCTCCGACTTTAAAGTTCTTGTCCGCGTAGACTTCGTCACGACGTTGGCGGCGTAAGACTGGAGCGAATGGAGCGTACCATTCTGGGCGAACTTCACGTTGGTATTCTTCTTGATATTCTTCTGCGCCAGCAAAAGCCAGAAGAGCAAGACACAATACTGACTTCATTGTGATTGATTTGGAGTACTTTCGTAACGAAGTTTAGTCCAGAGACTGATGCAGCACCAGATCTGTTTACATGTTTTATACACCCGATTGGACCTAGGGGTTTTCTTAGAGACACTTAAAGGCAAAAAGTGGTTCCCCGACATCCATTGATAAATGTGCTTGCCCGTTCATATTACGATCATGAATACCTATTTGTATACGAGTGTTTTTGTAAAAGGTTAATTGGCAAAGGTCATGCACCGGAGACCGTCTGCATAATTCATATGAGGACTCGGGGAATAACTATCAATCATGATAAAAGTAAATAGGTAACGGTATAATCTCTAACATCTCTTTTTTTTAGTGATTTTATTATCAGCTCAGCCATAAATTTCACGTCGTCCATTATCACTTGAAGCTAATAAATAAATTATGTCCATAGACCTTACTAGACTTATTTTCGGCTTTTTCTTTGCTTGCCATCATCAAAATGATGAGTCTCATAAAAAACCGAATATCGATATGATATGACTAACAAAATATCCAGAAACTATGACGTACAATTACACACAGTATAATTACAGACGAAGGACCAATCAGTCGAGTAAACAAACTGAGCATTCTAAGGACGAGAAATCATCATCAATCTTTCTTTCCTCGCCCCATGCGCTTATTGCTCGACGTATGGAATACTAATTGACAGTAACCGTATGACTATATCCTTGCTAGGGTTCCCTGGAAAATGTTTCGGAAGAAGTTGAAATAGAAACAGCGCAAAATTTTACCTCCGTGGCGTAGTGCACGAAGTTCTGCCATACAAATAAAAGACCCTTTATTATTTTACCCCCTATTTATTTTATTTTATGTAATATTCATGTACTTACTTTTGTACTTGTAGTATATCCACTAGATTAGTAATATTATGATTGATTTATGTTTTATTTTTCACTTACTTGTGCACATAAGCCTACCTGTTCTGTATTTTATTTTGCTCTGTCCATCCTGGGCTTGCTGGAAGAGATCTCTTTTTAGAGATAAGCTTGCCTTTGTAAATTACTTCTCTGTATTTTCTGCATTTTGTCTTTTATGTGCAATATACGAATTGATTGATTGATTGACCCTACTAATAAACACCTGGAATTGTGTGGAAAAGGATAATAATCTAATGCAAATATCTTCATCAAATCAATACTCAATTAGTCAGGTCAGGACGTTTCTAGCTCGGATGCAGAAAAATAAAACAAAACTACACTTTTGTAATGCATGGAAAGTAAATAGTCTTTGAGTGGATATCGCAAGCTTTGGATAGTCCTAAATCCAGCAGTTGACTGTGATAATAAAGAGAGTGATGCAGATACTCATATACTCGTATATCTACATATATTTCCTATTTCTAAAATCAATTATTTATTTATGTATCTTTGGTATACAAAACAGCATTGAAGATAATACACTTAAATTAATATACCATTACAACGGGTGAACGCCTGTCTTCAGCGCCAAAATATGTATACACAGCACGACTTATGTATAAAAAAGTAATTATTTAATTTATGCACACAAATCACGTCATTTACTTATGTATAAAAAAGCAATTATCCAATTTGTGCACACAAATCACACTAAAAATTGTGTAATCTAAAGAAAATACTAGTAATCTAAAAATAATCCAAAGCAGAATTTAAAACAATTTAAAGAGAATTGAGGACATGACGCATTTTAAACTTAAAAGAAGCCAGCGAATCGTGGTAGATATCAGGGACGCCGTCCTCGCTGGCAGAAAGCTCGTTGTAGAAGCGACACATACGAAGGGTGGGGTTGTTAGCACTGATGTTGGATTGGCACCGCGGAATGAAGAAGGGACGTGGCTTTCTAACTGATCTGCTGGGTGCATAGAAGTTAATGTCCGAGAGGACAGAGGTTGTAATGGTGCCATTGATTATTTTGTGCAAATGGATCAGGTCCTGAAGCTTGCGACGTGATTCAAGGGTTTCTATCGAGAACCGTTCACGCCTGCTGTCGTAAGACCTTAGTGAACGGCGAAGCCCGAAACGAGCGCAAAGCATCCGAAGGAAACGCTTCTGGACCGATTCTACGTGTTCGATATGGGCTTTGTACATTGGCGACCATATAACAGACGCATACTCCAACCTGCAACGGACAAGTGCATTGTACAATAGGGTTATGCTTGCTGGACTTTTAAACGACTTAGTGACCCGTAAGATAAAACCAAGTAGTTGGTTACATTTCTTGACGAGGGCGGAGCAATGCTGGTTAAAGCTTAGCTTCTCGTCGATTAAAACTCCCAGGTCACGTGCTTCGGATTTTCTCTGCAATGCGACATCATCTAAGGTGTAATTAAATTGGACTGGGTTATGGTTACGAGTCATTGTTATCACAAAGCACTTGTCCGCAGCCAGTAACATGCGGTTGTCAGTACACCAATGCGACAGGGTACACAGATCTTCCTGAAGAGCTGTGCAGTCGCGTTGCGTACGGATATGGGAAAAGATTTTGAGATCATCGGCGTATAGCAAACATGGGCTTTTGAGTTTATGCACCAGGTCGTTTATAAAAATTATGAAAAATAAAGGCCCTAATAGGGATCCCTGTGGAATACCCGAAGGTATATCAGTTAGCCTCGACAAGTGTCCTTTCATTGCTATGATCTGACTACGATTCATAATGTAAGATTCCACCCAACGAAGAAAATTACCATGAACACCGTGTAAGGACAGTTTGTGACAAAGGATGCGATGGTTCACTTTATCAAAGGCCTTCCGGAAGTCGGTATAAATTGAATCAACTTGGCAGCGATCATTAAAAGCCTTACATATGTAGTTGGTATATTCAAGCAGATTGGACACTGTGGATTTTCCCCTTACAAAACCATGCTGCTCAGGAACAATTAGTGGATTGACGTGATCGTAGAGTTCGTCAAAGATGAAAGACTCGAAAACCTTGGAGAAACACGATAATATGCTGATAGGTCGGTAGTTGCCGCAGTTGTTAATATCTCCTGATTTGTGGATGGGCACAACGTACGCCAGTTTCCAGCTCTTTGGATAGGTCCCTGTGCGAAACGACTTATTGAAGATCAGCGTTAGTGGAAGGGACAAGGCTGCGGCACAGTGCTTAATAAAGCAGGGAGGAATCCCATCAGGACCAGCACCCTTATTGACATTTACACTAGCCAACTTCTTATGGACTGAGTGCTGAAATATTTTCATAGTAGCTAAAGTGTTGTTACATTCGCTGACCACGCACTCACTCACACCGTCGCCGGTGTTGTCCTTCTCAAATACAGAAGCAAAGTAATCGGAGAATAAGTTGCATATCTCTTGCCCACCACGAGCAGTTTTGTCACCAAAATACATGGTCTCAGGTATCGAGTTATTAGCTCTTTTGGACTTAACGAAAGTGAAAAATAATTTAGTCGTTTCACAAAGAGAGTCCTCAACGCTACTAAGGAATGATTTATAGCAGTCAGTTTATAGCAATTACTACAGAACCCTCCTGTGTCAGTTTCAAACCACGTGGCGTAAATCTTCATTGGCTATACGCCAAAAGGTGGTACTACTATTATTCTGGAGGACCATAATGGGCGAAACGACCATTACACTCATGTTGAATACAATGAACATTTAAATGAGTATCGTGCATTAAATCAATAAACCAACAACTATGTTTGAGTTAAAAGTAGGAAGGCTCTTCGATGCCAAATTGCATGAGTAAAACAATTACTGTAGAAGATTTATTATTACTGAGATAGTTACTGAGGAACTTACTGCTTGCTGCCTCCATATACAGGGTGTTGATTTGTAAAGTTACGCCGAGCTCAGAGGTTGTTATTTACACGACACTGAAGCTAAAAAATATATTTAAAAAATATATATATTTTGTTCAGTATTTATTTTTATGAATTTTTTATTTTAAAAATATTTAAAAAACCTGTAAATGTGGTCCGAAAAGAGTCGCACGGAGTGGGGTGGGGTTCAGGGCACGAGGGGGAGTCTGTTAGCACTTGTGCGCGATGGCTGGCGGGGGTATGCACACTTTTAGGTAATTTCAGGAAAATTTTCAGATGGTAATTTATGAATGAAAATTATGCGAGGGAAAATTAAAACTTATTTTTTTGTCATCAGCGACACGTAAACTATCAACCCTGAGTCGGGCGTAACTTTACAAATCAACACCCTGTAGTGTTGCGTTCGAGGCTGTATTTTCCAACACGTGTTTTCCACGCGAGAGGTTCCGGGCTCGAATCCCGGCTGGGAATCCCGACGAAGAATACAAGTAAATGTTCTAGTGTTTGTGTCGGTTAAGTTATTTATCATATTTACTAATTATGTTGGGTAGGTCCCTTAACATAACAGGGGCCCATACCTCAACGAATGAAAGCGAATTGAAACCTTATCTGTATGTCCGTTTTCGCGCCAAACTGAATAAAATAAAGTATAACAATGTTTCAGGTCTATTTAAGCAAATGGTGCAAGAATGAAGGAAAAAAATAATATATTATATTGCTGATATATCAAACTCTCTCATCGGAACTTGGTTTGCTGGAAGAGATCTCTTTTTAGAGATAAGCTCGCCTTTGTACACTGTTTTTATTTACTTTTTGTCATTGCAATTAATTGTGTGCAATAAAGAAATTATTATTATTATTATATTAAATTAATGAAATTAAAAAAATAAAATTGGTGCGTGTTTTCTATTCCAAGGGCGACTAGTGAAGTACTTCACCCCACTTGCTGAAGGCGTCTAAAATTCAAAGTGGCGTATTTTTTACGAGCCGCGCACTCGCGCTGTATGCCATTATCGCCGCGACGGCATTGATGGATCATAAACTGGACACAGCTGGGACAGGGGGGGGATGGGGAAGGGGCTTCGCGTCCGTGGCAGTGAGCGTGTTAACAAACGTTGATAAGTAGATTTCGGTTCTTTTGCTTGAGATTGGTGGCCACATGCATTTTAAATATCGTTATAAAATCGTTGTTATCGTTACACAAACTACTATTTTAATTTAATTACGGTATTGCGTTTATAAAGTACGTCATTAATCATTATGAATTCGATTTCAAGTTTGTAATTCGAACCTTATGACTTGAGAGTATAGATACAGTGTTGTATAACAGGGCTGCTCGCTTATTGTAATTTTATTTTATTAATGAACAAAAATCAAACAGCCATTCTTACAGCTAGTTGGAAACATGAACTTAAAATAAGGCCAATTACGGAATTCACTATGTATACAGTAAGATCCAAAACTTGTCCATAATACTGCCGCGCTTACGATAAACGCACTAACTAGGTTTTGGCACTTTTCGAGAAAAACGCGTTTAAAGTTTTAAATTTTATTTTACCTGTTTCTCCGGATTTATACGAGGTACCGACATAAAAGTTATACCAAAACATAGAGAAAGGTATTAACTTCTAAGAAAATAAAATCATTTGCAAATAAAAGTACAGGTGTTCTGTATTATTTGAAAAAAGCAGTTATGATAAGCATCATCTTATGATTTTAGCCCATGATACTAGTCATAAACGCATCAACTACCCTACTTGATGCATTTATGCTTAGTATAGATCAATAAAAGATACAAGATAATGCGTTCATGCTAAGCAAGGACAGTGCTGCAAGGATGGGAAAAGGTTTCGAGAAGGGAAATTTTATGTTTCGCCAGTCACGGCACTGCCACCGAGCCGGGAAATACTTTGAACCGGGGATCAGTTTCATGCCTGCCGAGGTAAGGTGAAATTGGCAATGAGAATCAAGAAAATGATTATGATGACTTCATAGACAATGAAAAAGTTCAATGCAAAGTCGTGTAAATGCATCGCTTAGTTACTAAAAGAATATAAACTAAGTATATTGGTTTCAGTCATACAAGTAAATGGATCTAATGAGAAAAGAGTATCAGTATATTTCACCGTCGTCATTGTTTGATTGTTTTTGTGAAATATTTACTCCGGATTTGTCTGTGTTCTGTGTTGTGTATAATGACGTCTGAATAAACGCTTTAACTTATCTTATCTTACATATTCATTTTGTTCATGAAAATAATCTTTCTTTTACTTATTCCATTCCATTTACAGTATTTTGTTGCATCACATTTTTTCACAGATTCTAGGAAGTTATTATATAATCTTAAGTATTTTTGTTTTTCTTTCCACCTGATATGGTAGAAAATATCTGTCGACACTCGATGGGAGACTGTTCACCAGTTCACAGTATTTTGCCGTCTCGGCGGTAGTGCCGTGACTGTAAAACACTAAATATCCCTTCCCGGTACTTTTCTCGATCCCCGCAGCACTGTGCACTGTGCACTGTGCCTGGGTCCGCTTTGCTTAACATAAACGCTATAACTCGTACGCTTAATGCGATTTTATTTGTGTGTATTCTATATTTTCCTTGTAATTTCATTATCTCAAGTTGATGCTACCAATCTAAGTACGCCGCCAATGAGACTGCTAGCAATAAAGGCATTAACTCAGTGACTTAGTGCATTTATGACTAGCAAGCCATTGCAAGCCAGAAAAAGTGTAAGCACTAACTATAGATAGTGCGTTTTTGATAAGTAAAACTGTAATCGAAGTCTCCGACTGCTAGCAATAAACGCACTAACTCAGTGACTTAGTGCATTTATGACTAATAAGCCATTGAAAGCCAGATAAAAAGTGAGAACTAACTATAGATAGTGCGTTTTTGATAAGTAAAACTGTAATCGAAGTCTGAGTTAATGCGTTTATAAAAACTGAAAATCTGGATATATGAAGAACTCATGAAATGTCACTTTGAGAAAGTTGCAGATCTCGTTTTCCTGATACCAAATATGTATATAACTCAATTTCGCCAAAAACCATAGTTAATGCGTTTATCGTAAGCGCGGCAGAATAGTACTCTCGCACAACACACAACGTAACAAGTATTGTTTAGTCAAAGTGGAGCCAACATACTGCCATCTCCAGTTCTTACAACTTGAATACATATAATAATTAATCAGGAGGTGCTTTATAATTATAATGTATGACTGAAAACCCACCAGGACAAGATTGTACTCTGGTGTGGGAAAGGAATACAACTGGAAATTAAAACTAATAGTCTCACCGCCGTACCCAGAGTCATTTAATGATTCATTAAGGATAACTAAGTAAAGGATTTTGTATGTAAATTCAAATTTTTAACTGATTTAATGGTTGATTAAATCTCTCTGAGTGCGGCGGTAAACAACAAACGTACCTACATTATTAGGAGACTGGTAAAAACAATTAAAACTTATAAGGGAATCTTACTCTTTGGATGAAAGATGGCGTCTCCGTTCTGAAACCTCCTTGACTCGGGGATATTCTAAAGAAAAACTTTTGTTACCTCGTTATTTTGTTGAAGGGTTGTGTCTAGGAAATTTTAAAATAGTGCCTTGTGTGGTAAGAATTTCAAAATGGCGGCACAAGTTTTGTGTAAATAATTATTTAACTAATTATAATTAGTTAATTGGAGAAATATATAGAAAATCTATCCTTTTAGCCGCAACTTCGCAAGCGTTTCTAGTTTTACAATAACTTAGCTTTATGATTTTTCAATAGGGTTGGCTTTTAAGAACAGTTGTTCCCATATGACCAAGTTTTTTTTATTTTTTATTTTTAAATTATTTGCGTGAAAGAGGACAACCCACACTATCACAACCTCTGAGACTAGATATATTGTCTCTGCAATACATTTTAATAATAATCGGCCAAGTGCGAGTCGGACTCTCACACGGAGGGTTCCACACCATCGTCGTACCAAAACAGTAGGTACAAAAAACACGTTTGGTGTATGGGGAGTTGGGGGACACCTTAATTTATTTTGTATTTCGTGTGGATCAGTTTTTGTTATTGTATTGACAACAGTTATACACATTCTATGAATAATTCAACTTTCTAGCTATTACGATTCGTGACGCGCTGACGGACAGACGGACGGACGGATGGACAGCGGAGGCTTAGTAATAGGGTCCCGTTTGGTACCCTGAGGGTACGAAACCCTAAAAAATCAAGTATTTATAAGTCGCAGAAAGTCTTATGCACCGTCCAATTTATGTAGCATACTGCACAATCGTAAAATTTCCACTCAAATCAAAAATCTGCCCACCGGATAGGGTTAGGTAGTGTCATCATCATCAGAGAACCCTTTCACATATAATATGAACCTGCTTTTATCATAACTACTTCCATATTTTATTTTATAGACTACGACTTGGCACCCTCGTAAAACTGGGCTTTAGGAGTCATGGACATCATATTTCATGTCATTGTTTTGGGCAATTTTTTACATCCTAATAGCAAAGGCATGCTGAAGAATAAAAACCTTTTTTTATAAAGATTATATTAAACATTTCACGAAAGCGAAATGACCCACAAATTTCTCGTATTGTATGACCATTTATCATACATACAAATTAAACACAATTACAAATACAAATTAAATACACTCAGCTCAGTTATAGTTTATCTCTATCTCTGAGCTTTCCAGCGAGAGCTCCCAGGTTAAAAGCCTGGCTGTGGCGGACAAATAATATATGTACTTATGTATATCTCTAGGTCATGGATGTTTAACATAGGTAACCCACAACACCGGGTGTCCTAGAAAGTATAGAGCCAGAAGCAATGTAAACTGTGCATATATGGAAATATAATCTGTATAATTAATGTTGGTTGAACCCAATAATATAAAATTAAATGTGTTAAGTCTTTCAATACCGCATGAAAAAGCCGCTCATCAATATAATCAAGCAAGGGCATAAGCCTATATTCGGTACCAAAATGGCGTGCATACAATATACTGTTTATCTCAAGACAGGAAGCGACAACAAAACCTACACAAACACAGCGTCAAATGGCGCTCGTTTATAAATACGCTCTCACCTTCATATATTATCCAAAATTATCACGTCTCTGAGGGGTGATGTGGTGCGAGTTAAAAGCGAAAAGCGTTTTTGGCCGAATAGTTTATTTTTCTTGAAAGATACTAGTTATGTTGGTATTTATTCTTACGGGATTGCTTACGACAAATTGTCAGCGCGGTTGGATCTGATGTTGTTTAGCCTAACCTAACCTATCATCATATGTAGTCATCGGTTTCATTTTTAGGTTCCGATCCTTAAAAGGAAAAAAAGGAACCCTTATAGGATCACTTTGTTGTCCGTCCGTCCGATATCTGTCTGTCTGTCCGTGTGTCACGTTTATATCGAGAACGGTAGACGTATCAAGCTGAAATTTATATCAATTGCTCAAGTCAGTAAGTGAAATTACTGATAAATTCGTCACATTTAAGGCTTATCCAGACATTGTGAAACAGGTCATAATCTTGTCATAATTTAGCTAAATATTTTGCGTCATAAGTTCATAACATAATAGTATGTGAACCGCTGATATTTCATTTAAATATCATAGTCCCTGTACCTCCAAAATGAGCTGAATTAAATGTTGTACCTCTCATATTCATATTCATATTCTTTATTGCGCAGAAACATAAAAAAATACATTTACAAGAAACATTATACGCAAAGGCGAGCTTATCTCTAAAGAGAGATTTCTACCAGCAAACCTAGGCAGGACAGGAATGTAGATGCATGAGGACAGTCCTAGTGCGCAATAAAACTACATAACACGGAAATTACAACATAAATATAAAAAACAGTATTTACATAAACTATATAAAATATCAATATACAACATGGACAAATAAATATGCACTATATTAAAAATGCATAGACCTACATAAATATAAATATTATATACAATTACATACATAAATGGTACCTAATACGGAAGAGACAGGAAACGTTCTCTCATTGGTATAAAATGCTTTTTTGAAGTTAATTATAAATAGAATATATTTAATTAAACTTCCTAAATATATTTTATTTTCCTTCAAATAATAGACATAAAAGGTTATCATAAGCTTTATAGGATATAATATTGTGTTTAACCGAAAAAAAATAAGTTTTCATATAAATAAATCGTCAGGCTAAAGCATAATCGCCTTTGACTTGGACCATCACAAGAGTGCAACATACTGCGCTGTACGGCCCTGACAGTGCTAAAGATTGAGTACTTAGTCATAAGCTGACTCATTAGAGCGATGTAGCTATATACATAGCACGTGTGTATGACGTATTGTATGTTGTAGGTAGGTAGTTACATACACATATGTGTACACTATGTAGATTCATTTGTTCTGTTAACGCTGCAAGAAATGTCATTGCGTGAATTGTTTGTAATTGTGTCTTACTCGTATCGAAGTTCTGCCATACAAATTAAAGACCCTTTATTATTTTACCCCCTATTTATTTTATTTTATGTAATATTCATGTACTTACTTTTGTACTTGTAATATATCCAGTACATTAGTAATATTATGATTTATTTATGTTTTATTTTTCACTTACTTGTGCACATAGGCCTACCTGTTCTGTATTTTAATTTTTTATGTCCATCCCGCGCTTGCTGGAAGAGATAAGTAATTGCGTGAATTGTTTGTAATTGTGTCTTACTCGTATCCGAGACCTGAGTAAAGTCCTGTGCCACTAGGTGGGGTCATTAATGGGCTACTTACATTTACTTACTTGTAGATAATTGTGATTAAGTAAAACATGTTTTGTTAAAAGTTCGTTAAAAATATTCATTGCTCTCACATTTTGTATTGCTGAAATGCAAATTTTACACGAACAGTAAGGACATCTCGTGTTGTTTCTTGCAAAAGTTAAAGTTTAAATCAATGTTCAGTTATACTAGAAAATCTAAACTGATCAAGGATCAAATCAAGTAATTTATATCAGCAGTCACCACTATGTTCTTGTTAGCTTTATAGATTTTCTTCGAAAGGTAAGTATAATTTATTTTATTTTATTTTAATGTAATGAATAAATATTATATAATTTCTGATATTCCGCTTCTCCAATTCATAGAGACATGTGACTATTGTAGCTATAAACAAAATGGCCTCCACACTTTCCCGCCACATTTACTTTTTTTTCCGTGACCGAGCAGGCACGGATTGTATCGAGCAGCCCTTCGTTATTATTAGCATGCATTATCACGTCTCGGTGGAAAGTGTAAACTCTTGTCCTTGAAGAGACGATGCGATGGCACGCCCGTATTATGCTGACTACACAAACGACTATTACATCGAAATATATATTTTAGATTTTAGCATATAAGTGCTTGATCTCATTATGTTAGCCCTCAGTATGAATGTGTACAATTTTGTCCATTTTTTGGTGCGATCTAAGATCATCTGCCCCTGTAGACAAGACGCAAAACGCTATTATCGTTCGCACGAAACGCTTGGAATATGTACTACCTATGCGTTTTGACGTTTGGTCACGCTACGCTAGCGTCATCAAAGTCAAATTGCATACATTTTGAGTTTTCGTTTCTTATCACGGTGGTCCGGCCTCAATGGCTACCAGCTCAAAATTTGACTGGTATAGTTATTTAGTTAGTAGGCTGGTTCGGTGGGACCGACGAAAAACACATCCATGTATTTTCAATTTGGTTGAGCTATTTCATTTTTGAATATCTAATCTATGAGACTGTACGACCAAATTGAAAATAGTTGTGATCGATTGTCTCAACCAATAATCACGTGCGTTTTTCAATTTAACCGAGCTATAATGTTCGTTAGTGTATAACCGGGTTAGTTTTAAGTAAATCTAGAAATTTCTGAGAACGTCCTTTCGTCGCTGGTAATAAGGCACATGTTATTTAGCGAGCTGCTGTGGTTGCGTTTTTATCTTTTTTGACTGGCTCGTGCTATTTGCTGCCTTATGCTTTTTTATTTTTTATTAATGCCAAAAAATACCCGACATGTGTAACGAGTATCTTCACGACCTTTTTCCAGTTGGATTGGCAGAGGAATCTGAACAAGGATTGAACGATAGTTCTTCTTTTCAACCGACTTCAAAAAAGGAGGAGGTTCTCAATTCGACCAGTATGTTTTTTTTTTTTTTTTTTATATGTTTGTTACGCGATAACTCCGCCAATTATGAACCGATTTGAACAAATCTTTTTTCGGCGTATAGTTAATACCTCAAGGGTGGTCCCATTAACACCAGGTCAGGATCAGATGATGGGATCCTGGAGAAATTGAGGGAACTCTTCAAATATTATAGGCAGACCTATAGTGATTTTTCTGTTTTTCATAATAACTCGTGCAAATGCACATGGTAAGCATAATATTGTGATGTGGAACTGCTGATGAAGACCACATATGACCACCAAATCTGCTCAATACTAGGTACAAATACAATGCGTGGCTGACGGGCAGGCAACGCATAGCCTAAACCGGTGGACCTAGAGCCATGAAACTTTGTACAGAGGTTCCTTAGTAGCGTGGGGTAGCACTGAGATGGGATTTGACAAAATTAATTCCCCAAGGGTGGGGGGATAAGGGGTTACAGTTTGTATTAAACTCAATCTAATCAAATAGGGTTTGTGGAAGTCGGTTTTTTCTAAAGTTTACTTTTTAATTCAATTATATTTAAAAAATATATCCCAAAACTCTTATTTTTAGAAATACCTACGTACGTACATGTCTAGGAAATAAAAAGAAGGCAAAGAAGGTTCATCATCATCATCATCATCCTCAGCCCACATCGACCCACTGCTGGGCATAGGCCTCTTCTCTATGGGGCCAATCTCTCCGGCTTCTTTCTTCTTCAAGAAGGTTCAGAAGACAAAATATACTAGCTTTCTCTCTTTACCACGATGAACTTTATTCGTCACAAACAGTTATTTAATTATTAAAATTAGCTATTAGGCAAAGCCAAGTTAAGCCGACACTCGCCATGTGTATTTAGATTTACACTGACATGTGGATTAAACTAAAAACTTAGGTACCTGTTTTTCGTTTTCCTGGCAAACCCTTGCTTAGCGATGGGCTTTTAACAATGTACAGTAATATTGAGATAATATGTCTAGCTAAACATAACATAACAAAATACTGTGCCTCTACCATTTGCCAACTCATACATTCGGTTATTTTTTTGACCAGGGACGGCCTGAGTAAAATAATGAAAAATCCCCAGGGTGCACTTCGCGTGGAGTTAGCAGAAATTATTTTCTTTCAGGAAAAAAGGGATATTTAAGAGGAAAAATAAAAGAGAGACGTTCTTCGGAAAGGCACTAAGCCCTTGGGACCCTACTTAGGAGATCTTAATTAATTTCTTTTTCAGTTGATTCGATATTTTATGGGTTAATTGGCGATGGAGAAAGGTTTAAGAATTCTCTTCGCAATCGATTAAATAAATGAATATTGTATTGACGCAATCTGTTCGAATGTCAACTCTATAAAGGCGCCCGTCACACAATTTGAATTCAATTTGCCGTAAGTATCCGGTGATTTATTTCTTTAACATCATAAGCATATTTTCATAGTGACGGTGATGTCACTGTGAATGGAGTGTTTATAAAACGTGGGTGAACTGTTCTTTGCCATACCACATGGGAAAAGGCTTTATGCTATGTTTGTTTGTTTGTTTACCGGGAGTAGCAATTATATTTGAACATAGATCGTCAAATAAGTATTACCGAGTTATTTGGATGGTACATCGTTTTGAATCTTTAAGTATCAGAACTACTTCATTCGTCAATTCTCAATACACATTAGAGGTAACCTTATTACCTACAACTACACTTCATCTTAACCCTACTGCTCACTATATAGTGCTTGACTTTGACAGACTACCAAGACGTCAATTAATGTCTATTGCAGGGGGATGAGAACTTAATTTCCCCTAATTTTAATGTCTTTTTCTTTTCCTTTTCGGCCAGGAGATTGACAATCTCTAGACTGAAAGACAATTTTAATACAAGTATGAATAGACGGTTCAACAAAATCTAAATGTTTCGATAAAACCTGCGTAAAAAAAGGATTTCTTTGAACATAACATCTGCAATCTCCGTCTAATAGACTACAAATTGTTTTCACTAAATTCTATTTTTGTAAACGATTCGACCCAGAGAAAGGACACATTAACATAACCAAACGCGGCGTGGCTATAGATGGGCGACGCGGAAACATTCCGGGAAACTTCCCGGAATATTCCCGGAATCTTCCCTTTCTTCCCACCCAGTGGGTGTTTATGAGGGAAGATTCAATTTATATGTTTTTTGGTTGGAGTGTAAACAATCTTGATATTTTTACTTACGCATTGCATAGAATGCCTCACGCCCATAATTTTATGTCGTATGTATGTTTTCTGTTGGACCATTATTTACGGAGTTATATTATGATGTGCTTATATCTCGAGAACGGCAAGTGCACGAGGAAAAGGTGTGTAACCTAAAATGATGAAAAAGAGCAGCACTATACGATACTGGAATAAAAAAATAATTGAAAAAGTTTAAAAAAAAAAAACAACTTTTTTTTAATTCCTTTGTCGTAAGTGCTGCTCTTTGTCATCATTTTTGGTCATACACTTACTCTTCTCGAAATAAAAGCACATCATAATATATTTCCGTAAATAATGGTCCAAGGGAAAACATACATACGACATAAAAACATGGGCGTGCGGCACTCTACGCAATGCGTAAGTAAAAATATCAAGATTGTTTACACCCCAACCAAAAAACATATAAATTAAAACTTCCCACATAAACACCCACTGGGTGGGAAGAACGGGAAGATTCGGGAAGTTTCCCATCTATAGGCGTGGCTAAAGCGTACCAAATCTAAACAGAAGATACACCATTTGGTACTCAGAGAAATAAAATAGAGAGCCTAACTGAACTCTAAAATGCATTTTCTATAGCCAATAAATGTCTCACTGTTGGGCAAAGACCTCCCCATGTAACAATACGTGGCTGCAAAACACAATTACTTATCCTGAAAATGCTTTATAAAATATAAATTCTGCCCATCAATATCCTCACCAAGGGGCATAGGTCTTTGCCCGGTCATTACGAGTAAGATTGAGCCGTACTCTACCACTCTGGTACAGTAAGGGTAGGTGGAGGTATTTTACGACTACTACATACTATTAAGAGCCCTCCACCCGTTAGAGTACCACTGATTAAACGTCAGACGCTTCGAAACTTATAAACACCGTTCTCCTTCGTCGACGTTTAAAATTACTCTAGTTTTCTTCCTCCACGACCAAAACCTCTGGAAAGCCCGCTTTCAGGGACTTAATTTCCCTAACATTAAGTTTAATTGCCTAACATAAAATTCTATTGTTTTTGACGTTTTTGCTAGCTGCAGTTTCGAGATGCCGGTGGGCAAAAAGTTGCCGCTCGTTTGAGCTATTCAGACGGAAATGACATTTCCCTGGAACTTTCCGGGGTCCGTGGTTACACATAGCGTCACGGTTTTCGCGTACGGGGTGGCAGAGGCAAAATTGGGGCCATGTTTCGACAGATCATTAATTGATTTTTGTAACAGAGGGTTCGGCATCGCAGCTATGGAAACCAAAAGAACCAACTTTCAAACTGAGCACAGTTTTAAAATTCAGTTTTTATGTGTTCATGCAACTTTAAACCAAATTCCAAATTCCAAATTATTTATTGCTACATTGTGGTTGTACAGTTCTAAAAGTAAGGAGGTCCCGACAATGGACCCTGTAAGGGCACTGCAATTTCTTACAAACAAACACAGAGTTTCATATTATAAACGAACCTGTACATACGATAACGTACGATAATACGATAACATTATATAGAATTTTTATATATAACAAGGAAATGGATCAAAAATTACGTATGACTTTCATAAATTAAATCTATAATACTATTTATTGTTATATCTTTACGTGTGTGTGAGAGAGGGAGAGGGTGTATGTTGTGTGTGTTTGCAGGTAAGGGTGTGCATGTTTGTGTAAGGGTGTATGAAGGAGGAAACTTTACTTAATTTATTACAGAAACGTTATACAGAAAAAAACATGTAGGTACGCTGGAAGATATTTCTTATTAGAGATGAGCTCGCATTTTCATCTCTAATAATAAGAAATTTATTCCAGCATACTTAGGATTTACAGGATGCATGCAACATATGACTGAATTACAGTGATGTTCCGAAAAAATATGTTCGTTTAAAATATCACAGATTTCAAAAACCTTACTTCTCTACACTTCTAAAATGAGTTTTATGGCCTGAATTGTAATACCCACTTGTGTACTAGACAAAGCAACTTTTCCATAAAATATACTGAACAACCAACGACAGAACCCAACAGGAGGAACCACAATGACGCCTGGCCGCTTTTTAAAAAATCTCTCCTAATAAAAAGGATATAAAATGATTACCCGTACATTGTTTTCTGCTAAGGTGCTCTCGTTGATTTAACCAGCGAGTTGTGAATACATAGAGGGGCTGATAAGTAGAACTTTTTAACACTACATGGTAAGACTATCAACTACGTCCTAGGAAGTTGAGTCAACACTTTTCTTTGATACCTTCGTCAAATCCCTTTCCAATGATCTTATGAAGCGTGGTGACAAGTGGAACAAACGCTTGATGACCATTAGAAAGTACAAGGTCTGTGGTGATGACAGGTTCGTTGCGTAAGTTGCGTAGAAGTGGCGCCCCCTTGTAAACGTCACTCACGCGGCACGCGGCAAAAGATCGTTGGAAGATAATACATTTGTATGGAGCTGTCAAAGATTTTCAGTAAAAAGGGTTGGCTGCCATCATTTTCGGCCAACCTTTCGCGATTGCGCTGTAACAATAAATGATATAGCTTTTGTATGTATAAGAGGATTATAGTAAATTAATCAATTATTATTTCATTCTTATACACTTTTTACGTATCGTGTACGGTTTTCTTCTAAAATGGAAAATACCGCGCGCCTGGACTCTTTAGAGGGCGCGGGGGGCTGACGCTCGCCCTGGAAGGGTGGGGGGGAGTAGATATTATCAAACTCTCCTCTATAACCTACATATCCTGATGGATAAAAGTTACCCTTTATTTTTGTCATAATTTTGGGTAATTTTCTTGAATTATTTGGGCCAAAGATAAACATAAAATCACTCATATCACCATACCAGGTTCTGGCAGTTAAACGAATTAAAATTCTTACAACATTTATCTTCTATGCATGATGACTTCAATACAGTTTTAAGTATGTATATCCAGAATGTATCCATTTTGTTTGACTTAACATTCAGAAAACTACAGTATTAAGTACGAGATAGAAAGAGAACTACAGTATTTCAAATATTTTTCTAAGGTTTCTCTAAGAATTTGAGCTCTTTGACTTCTAGACGGGTGAATAGATGATGTTATTTTTAACTACCTTTTTAAATACCTTTTGTAGATTGCTTCGTTTGTGGTTAGTTTCTACGTAACTGCTTAGTGCTTCTTTTATCGAATTCTGCGGACAAAGTAGCGGAGAAAACATAGTTGCATCTTTATAAATTATTGCCAATGTATCATTCTGTTGTGAGCTGCGCGTGACAAAATAAATTATGTTCAAAATACTTTTAGGTGCTTTTATGTCAAAACAAGCATCAATTAGAATGTTCTGTTTATTTTGATAAAAGATACAAACTGAAAACAAACTATGTATTAAACGTACATTAACATCATTCTAATATTAGTTTTCCATTTATTTATTATTTCTTTTATGTATGCTTAAACACAATTATATAAACATTTTATGCGGGTACATAGGTACATTTTTTTAGCCCAACACACCATAACCTATCCCCCAATGTCCACAAAAGACTCTCAGTTCTTTTGCTCAGTTTTTTCATAGTTTTTGAACTTTATTACCAAGTCATAAGGATGAAAATTGCGGGCCGTGGACTTTGGACGGACGATTGAGTCGTTATAGTTCAATTGCTTTTTAGGGTTCCGTAGAGAAACAAGGAACTCTTATAGTTTCGTCAAGTCTGTCTGTCCGTCCGTCCGTCCGTCCGTAAGTCACAGCAACTTTATTCCAAAACTATTAGGACTGCACAGTTGAAACTTGGTACGTAGATGTATTCTATGAACCGCTTTACGATTTTTTATACAAAAACTGAAAAAAAATAAAAATTTAAGGGGGGCTCCCCATACATGAAACTAAAACCAAAAAATATTTTTTTCATCAAACCTTCAAATATGAAGTGGAGGTTTCTAAAACCATTTTTCCTCAAAGTCAATCTTTAAAGAGACAGACTCATCCAAAGGGGAAAAAATTACATATTTTTTCAGAAAGAGAGAAATTTGCAGTTTTCTGTTTTTTCCCTTTACTTGTATTATAAGACCTTGCTTTGTACCAAATTTCATGATTGTAGGACAATGGAAAGTACCCCATAGGTTTTTGGTCCATTGCGGTTACTATGAAAATCCAATAATTTTACAGCTTATACGGATGTAGCGTCCGATTGCATTGATCTAGAGGGTTGATTTTTCTCACAGCTTTAAAAAACTATAGACTTGAGCAATTTATATAAATTTCAGCTTGATTGATACGTTTACGCGTTACCGATATAAAAGGTCTTGACAGACAGACGAACAAACGGATGGACGGACAAACGGGCGGACGGACGGACGGACGGACGGACGGATGGACAACGAAGTGATCAATGAAGTGATTATTATGTGATCAAAAAAATCGTACTCATTAAGTTATAGGTCATGAAGTCGGTTTTAAGGGTTCCGATCATTAAAAGGAAAAGAAAATTAGCTGCAAGGAAAACATGCGTTTGGGAAACTCATCTAACAAATCGTATCTGTGTATGTACCTCTCGATGTTCCTTTCCAATTTGATTAGCAAAGAAAATTAAAGCCGTAAACCGCAAACGGGTATTCACACTTTCCCAGTTTTTTATGCAGCCTTTTATATGTTTGCATAGAGAGCAGGCTGAAGCCATTGAGGGTTTTTTTATAGGCGATAATTTATTATTTACATTCCTCCCGGCACGCGAGTGTGGTACTATGGTTTCGGAACGCTTTTCATTGTTGTTTTTAATTTTTGTCGGAAGAAAAACGTTGCGCAAATAAACGATATATTTTGATGGTAGGTATAACTTGTAGGTATATATGTATCTGGTTCGCCGACACATCTTATATAACAATAGTCCGCCATTGTTCGGTCGTTCGAGCGGTGTGCTTCTGCGAGTGAACAATAGAAACATTGTGTTGAGTTGTCTTAAATGAGGAAAGAATCAGATAGAAGTTTAAACTAATAAAGTTTAAATAAATAAGATAACTTTATTGTTTGTTATCTAAATCTGCAACACCGTGATCCTAGATAAATGAATACTAAAATACTGAATAAAGATATGAATTTATGTGGGAAAATGCAAGCATATGTCATAGTATAAATAAGCAAGATATGTGTTGTTGTGAGGTTCTTGTTGTTAATTTGTTTTATTTATAAAAGTGCTTTCAAACCTTATTTTTATAGACTTGTCGTGTCGTGGGTGGGTAATTTTATAATAATTACATTTCAATTGTTATCTGCCCATACAGGTCACTGTCACTGACGAGGGGCTAAACCATAGTACCCCATTTTCTAGTCTAGCTCTAGTTAAATTACTATAGGAAACAATGATTTTGCGGGCTCGAGTCTGTCGGTTTTTTTTCAACCCCACCTTAATTGATCGGTGTTGGCGAGGGGAAATTGAAAAAGTACAGTACTCTATTTTATACTGAGTTACGCGGAACAGTTTACATACATACATAATTGAAACAAAAAGTAAACTTTAGAAAAAACCGACTTCCACAAACCCTATTTGATAAGATTGAGTTTAATACAAACTGTAACCCCTTACCCCCCCCCCCCCCCTTGGGGAATTAATTTTGTCAAATCCCATCTCAGAGTGCTACCCCACGCTACTAAGGAACCTCGGTACAAAGTTTCATGGCTCTAGGTCCACCGGCTTAGACTATGCGTTGCCTGCCCGCCAGCCACGCATTGTATTTGTACCTAGTATTGAGCAGATCTGGTGGCCATATGTGGTCTTTATGAGCAGTTCCGCATCACAATTTTTATGCTTACCATGTGCATTTGCACGAGTTATTATGAAAAACACAAAAATCACTATAGGTCTGCCTATAATATTTGAAGAGTTCCCTCGATTTCTCCAGGATCCCATCATCAGATCCTGACCTGGTGTCAATGGGACCAATGGGAAGGTAAACCCTTTCAAACAAAAAAATAATTTTCCAAATCGGTCCATCCGTCTAGGCGCTATCGGGGAACATACATAAAAAATAAAAAAAAAAATAAAAAAAAATATCCGGACGAATTGTAAACCTCCTCCTTTGGGAAGTCGGTTAAAAACAGGGTGCATCTATGTATACGAACAAAGGTGATGTAAGATGAAATAAGATATAAAACACGCTACAGTCACCGATGTAGGGGCTGGGCCTAGTATTCCTTAGATTTGTATCTATCGCCACCAAGTCTGTGATCGCCACCATTTATATTAATAAGGCACTTAACAGAATCCTGGGGCGTTCACAAAAACAGTTTTTCAGTCAAATCAATACCTAGCTAACCATATACATAGGGCAATTTAGCGTCAACGGCTGATTTTCAGAGTATTTCAACTAATAATAATAAAAGTATTTATTCAAGGAAAAATGGTACAATGCTTAAAAATGGTGGTGACTGCTGCCAACTGCCGAAGTACAAGTGCGAATCCTGTAGGTTAGGCTAGCTTAACCAATGAATACCAATCATTTGCGTTGGAACGATAAGGAAACTCAGTAGACTAGCTCGTGTTTACTAATTGTCAACCAAGTGATTCCACAATCTTCCATATTTTTTTAAGGCGCTCTATGAATAAATTACGGGTGCTTTTTTCATGTGTATTTCAGGAAATACTCGGCAAATCGTAATCAATTTCTGGTGTAATTTAACTATATAATCAAGGGTTGTGAAAAAGGAAAACGTGTTTAGATAAAAGTTTCTCGATAGAAAATAAATCCAAAGTCAACTCTTTTTTTTTCCAATATTTTTTCCTATTATACCGCAGTAGTAGTAAATGATCTTTCTATTAATCGTAATATCTGGGGAACTGTTGTTGCGAACCATTTATAAATTTTAGTGTGATTCCCTGAATGAGCTTATTTTATTATATTTTCTTTACGTTTTGGCGCTTGTTATTTATTTCAGATTAGGCGCCAGCGCACAATTGTCATCCCACTTATGTTCCTATTCCCGAGTAATTATCGCTTCTCACTTTCGCAATCTTCGTTAGTATTTGGTTCGTTTGGTATTTATTCATACCTCGCCGACCTAATTGTTATTATGGAGATAAACAAATATGTATTCGCGTCACTTTTCAGTAGTTTGTATTAAGTTCAAAGTGCGGTTAAAATGGTGAGGGACGAATACCTCAATAAAGTTTCTAGGGCTCTTGACCACATTCAGGATTCAAAAATCGCAACAGAAAACCTTCCCCTGGGTCATTGTATATAAATTGCACAGTTAATTACGCCAACATGAACTCTGCGGGGTGGGCAGCAAAAAACTGGTCAAGTCCAAGTGTTTTTATTGTGTTGTGCGTTCCGTAAAGTTCTTTAAGAACAGATTTGTTATTGGGGCTCATGTTTGGCGATTAACAAATATGTAAATATGGGCTAGCTCTTTGTGCAGCAAAATACGTACTGTGATTTTGTATATATTCTCCACCCCGTTTGGTGTAAAAGTGCTGGCGTTAAGTTTACTGGATCTTTTGACTTACAGCTTTCCAACGACTTGCGGTGACGGATGGAACTTAAAGCCCCTACTCACATGGCTGCTGCAGGGGGGGTAACCTGAGTTAAAAAGTGGGGATGACCTTGAATTACTGCCTTGATTGTGAAGTGTGTAGGCAAGCAGGGGAAATTTTATTGCTCGTCTTGCGGCAGGGGCAGCTATTCCTTCCTTGCAGGCGTGTGTGTAGAGCAGCTCCGGTATTGCTCCGACCGCCCTCCTTCCTAGATCGCCGCAGGAGCAGGCATGTCCGTAGCGGCCTTAAGCAGCTTGATAAGTTTGTTGCGTAAAAGTGGCGCTCCCTGTAAAAGTAACTCATGCGCCAAAAAATCGTTGCATGTCTGTACGCCTTTTGTCCAGCGATTCCATCACCGTCAAAGCACCATCATTTGAACTATGGATTTTTGTTGACGTGACGGTGATGGCGGCGGTGGAGATACGGCCGTAGGGGAGTTTGGCCAACCGTGGCAAGCAGGTAAATGAAAGGAAATGTTTCATAAAACTTGCAACGTAACTCTAAAAAACAGCTAAAATAAAAACTGGCCAGCACGTAATGCGGACCGCACGCGACTGCACTGATTGATTCTCCCTCAGAGAGTTGCGGTTGGGTCATTCGGAAATTCGGCCGGTGGTTTTTGGGCTGCTCCTAACTAAATAGGCCGAATGTGAAACTATTAATTTATTGAATTATTTACGTATTTCGAGCCAGTCAGGTGTCAGTTCTTGGCAAATGCCTCTTCCTTTTACAACATTGTTGCGGACAAAAAGCTGATATATTTGTAAACAGACACTAATACATTGCTTCCTGCAGTAAGGCCCATATTAATATACCGCTTCCAACTTTATCAGCTATTGTGAAAATGATAGATTATTTATGCCCGAGTAGTTGATACCAGAAACATCGAGGTCACAATTATACATCCATAACCAAGGGTTTTTTTTTAGTCCACCCGACTCGAACCCGGAACCTCTCGCCTCTGAAGCAGATAAAACCTACCGCTACGCCGCCGAATAGGTTGTCAATACAAACAAATAGACTATAGACAGACGCTACGAAGCGTTACGAGAATCGATCGCATAGCAAATAGACTATAGACAGACGCTACGAAGCGTTACGAGAATCGATCGCATAGCAAATAGACTATAGACAGACGCTACGAAGCGTTACGAGAATCGATCGCATAGCAAATCAGTGGCGCTGCGAAATTCAATTCGCTACCAAAACATGTTGCTACGAAAACAGTTCGGTATGGATAGAACCGAATTTCGTGCAGCACTTTTTGTGGTCACCTATTGGGCAGCCTTGTGCAGTATTCGGCAATGCCCCGAATCTAAATAGTCCAGGGATACAGGTATTGTTATCCTGGATTCCCTTTTAAATTCGGGCTTTCCGTACGGCAAAATATGTCTGTGTAACTCCATTTTATTGTGCTGTTGGTATTCGATTGTGTTTTGTTACGGGTTGCGCTAACGATGGGAGATATTTGCCTAACGTTGTGCAATTGCGTTAGCGTAGCTTTTGTTTGAACCGGTTGTTGAGATTAAAATACCGATCATACGTGTAAGAAGTTAGTTTTTCTCATAGTTCCTGGTGTTTTTGATAAATGGTACCACACATATACATAGCGTTATTTAAGTTAAGGGTACGTCTGGTATGTCATTGTTAACATAAATACTTGTTTATCATTGAGTCGCTTTCTATGTTAAATTTGGAAAACAATTCAGTGGGTACACCACGTCACAATTTTAAACCCGCTCCGCTTTCAATTTCGCATAAACAAAAACGCACCGACCGATGCCAAATAAATACATTAAAATAAATCTTTGGAAAAGGCCAACACTGGACAGCGCATAATTCAATTTCTACCTAAACCGCATTTCAACGATAAATCTACAGTGGGCATTTTGGCAATCGCCCGCCACCGCGCCGGCCAAAACATATGAAAAATCAAACGCAGAAGTCTCAAGCGGGCTGATATATTGCGGTGGCTTATTATTTTTCCCCATTAAAATTACGAATTGGCCCATTTTTTGAGCGGCAAAGCAGAGCTTGGCCCAGCTTGGCACTGTGCCGATATCGGTCTCGCTGGATGATTTTATTCCCTCCTCTTTGCCCACTGAGCGCCATAAATCAATTTTTGCATTAAGTAATTGAATTTATGGGCTGTTTATTGCTTTGGGAAATTGTTGTTAAATGACTATTATGTTATTTCGTTTATGGTGTTTTTTCGTGATTTTTACTACGAACTTTTACGATGATTATGATGCTATAAAGGTTGAATAGGAATCGCTCTTTTTGGGCCCGATTTATGGGATAATAAAAACGGCGGAGGCTTTTTTTCCTCTTGTCAATTATAAGGGCACAATCCCCATTGAGTAGAAGGTTATCTAATTAAGCCACGGGACATTTACGCCGACATAAATTCATTCAATTTATGCTCTTTACTTGTATATTCACAAAACAAACTAATTTAGACTTGCTTCAAAATCAAACCTTATTATTATTTTAGGGTACCGTATCCGAAGGGTGCCAAACCGGACCCCATTACTAAGGCTCCGCTGTCCGTCTGTCCGTCCGTCCGTCCGGCAGCAGCACGAACCGTAATAGCTAGAACGTTGAAATTTTCACATAATGTGTGTAACTGTTGCCGCAACAACAACAAATACTAAAATGCGAGAGATATTACAAATTAAAGGGGTCCCCATACAAGAGACTTGTTTTGATACACCCACGCATTTCAATTATGATGGTATATTTTGCGTCAACCGATATCGTTGTGGTAGCTCAGCCGGTATTTTGTAGGCCCTCAATCCGTAGGTCGTGAGTTCAAATCACCGTGAGGGTATCGTCTTTTTTAATTTTCCTTTTCTTTTTGTTTTATTATTTTGAGTGCGATTTTGTTATACGATGGTACGGTACGGTACCCTTCGTGTGCGATTCCGACCCGCACTTGACCGTTTTTTTTTAATTAACTTAGTAGGTACTATACATATTATAATAAATGCTTACGAAAACACCTTTATGTGAGAGCACTGATAAAGAAGCTAGAAGGTTCTCACATCGCAAACTAGGCGCTTGTATCTCAGGTTTCACATGGGACTCGAGTTTATAGAATCTAATTCTGCATTTTAATAAATAAGAAATAAAAAACATTATAACTGCACTACGCGACTACAGTCAACCACCCGTAACATGTGCTACACAAAAACTCATTAAAATTCGTCAGCATAACTGTCACACGGACATTTATCATAATTTAATTTCAGTACGAAGGACCTAACAGCCCTAACCCCTCGGAAGGCGCGCCCCTTTGAGTACATTCTACGTTCAAAATACCTGAAATAGTCGGTAATGGGGCATGTGATTTTAAATGGCAAGAGTGTAGTGAGGTGTCGTTAGCCTTCTCGCGTGCATTTAATATCTAGAGCCATAACGATTATAGCTATACTACGACCACTTAGCTCAAACACCTGTCTCTATAGTAGCTTGTATGCCGAGAGGTATCTCGGTTAAGTGGTCGCAGTATATATAATTCTAGCCAGCACATTTGGGAGTTGGCTTGCTCGGATTTGATAGCCACATCTGGGGTTTAAATAGATATTTTGATTTTATATACAGTCTCACACATACGTATTTTACGGTTAATAGTTAGATTAAATAAGCAGATGATGCGATATCATACTACGATTCATATTCCTGCCCAGAAACATAAAAAAATATGTATATTATTTAGGTTTATGTAACATATTATTGTGTATATTATAGTAGATATATGTAGTTTCATCCAGCTTCATTTTATTTATTGTGCACTTGGACAGTTCTCTCAGCACAATCTGTCCTATCTTGCCTAGGTTTGCCGGAAGAAATCTCTTCTTAGAGATAAGCTCGCCTTTGCCTATTTGCCGTCGTTTTACAAGACTATGTATCACATTCTTTTTTGTGCAATAAAGAAATTATGAATTATGAAATACATACGATTTTGTGCATTATCATTTTAATGTGTATGTGTTTAATCCACTCCCCGTAGCTGCTCCCGTCCATTCCCTGATGTTGCGGAGCCACGACTTACTTCTTCTGCCAGCGCATCTTTTCCCCTCTTTCTTGCCATTACAATGACTTGAAGAAGTTCATGTCGAAGAGTGTCGAAGCACATCCAAGTTTCTTGTTTTCTTTTCTTTTACAAGGTCAAGATGAGCTCTCTAACGCCAAATACACCCGGATGCGCGCCGCAGAACTTCTTCGTTCGTGACTCTAATGGCCCCAGCTTATCATCAGCATCCTCCGGAAATAAAACATTTCAAATGCGTCCAATTTATTGCAAGTTCAAAAGAATGTTCTATTGCAACAAAATCTCCGAAAGATTATTTATGCCAATGCAAAGTGAATGCTAACGACGAATTTATTAGTCATACCACAGATACTATGTATAATATGGTCATACACAGAAAGGTATCAGTGGAGTACCGCACAATATCACTCAAGTCTTTGAAGTACGAACAGAATCAATCTTCGACGTCAAGCGGTCTTTGCCCCATTTTTTATGTTGACATTGCCTCGAAGCATATTTTACGATGCCCCGAGCGAGCTCCGCAATCATGGCCGTAAATGCATTTTTAACACGGCGCTTTTTGCAAAATTTTCAGAAAAGACACAAACTTTCAAAAGAACATGTATTCTGCAACTTGCATGGATTGCGACATTGAAACGTAACGACTTCTCTTCCTAATTGGCACGTTTTCGGGCGAAAAAAAAAGAAAGTCACGTGATATTTTTTCTGGTTTTTGCATTTTCGTACGTTCGACGATTGTAATTTTAGGTTGCTGGGAGGTGAAAATTCGTGCATTTATCACGTGCTAAATCAATCATTCTCGTGCAATGAACTCGGTGTCATTGCAATGGGGAAGTCAGTGCACTACCGAGGCAAGGCAAATGAAAATGAGGTTTATTGTCACTGGGCAAGTCAGAGAGGTGGATTTTAATTAAAGAGTCTAGCATTTGAAATTTTGTATTGTTTCTTTGAACGCTTCAGTATCCCTAAGGTGCCACTCGGGACCCTATTACTAAGCATTCGTGTTACATTCGTATGTCTGTCCGTTAGTGAATCTCATGGGGCGTCATAGGCAGAGAGTTATTTTTTTTAGAGGTAAGTTGTGTATCATAATTATAACTCAAACTTAAGGACTCCTCTTTTGTAATGATCCAACCATATATCGTCCGGCCATATCGCAACGGAAAATTGTAATAAATTCTTACACCGGATAAACCGCTATGAACTTTTCCTTAGTACCTTCGCTTCGGAATGAAAAATGGATTTTATATCAGCTCGAGCACTAAGCACGTCTAGACTCGACCTACGAATTAAGTTGCGGCAAGTTTGGAGCTCCTATTTATCTTTTGGAAATGGCAATGACCCTTGTTTTTGATAGATCAGCAGCCGTACTCCAACCTTTTTTGCGTTTCAAATCCGATACTGTACAGATACATCACCGTGTCAACCATTTTCAATCGATTACTCTATAGTGAACTTTATTTTACCTATACGTGGTTTTAAAAAGTTCATGGTATTTTCTCGGTTGAAATTAGGCACCTAATATCAGAATTATTGGTAAGAAGTAAGGGGCCGTGGGGAACCACTTTAGCGATTCAGCGTAGGATCCTGATGGTTGATTTTATCAAAAATCTCTATCTTTTCGGGGTCACTTTTTTCTTTCAGGGGCCATCTGCGTTTGTTTAGCTTTGACCTAAGTTTAAGGGTATCTAGGCTTCTGGGGACTCTCTCCGAAACGCTCGCTAGTCCGTTAAGAAAAAGAACTAAGTGTCCACTAACTTTTGGTGAAGTCGGGCCTAAGCATCCTCAAAATTACCATGAGCGTCTTAACCAGTCTTGGTATAAGGTAAAGCATATTATATAGTTATGGAATGAAAATGGTTCATAAGGTGATGTTGATACCCCGATTAGAATAGAATCTGAAACTGAATCATCGTAAGACGGGTAACCTCTCGGGGCCCGTAGAACGCCAAGAAATGTATGCGATTTGACATTTACGTACGAAAAGTTATATGAATATTCGTAATGTAGGCTAAAACTAGGCTAATCTAAGTCAAATTGCTTAGTTTGCCATTCCTCGGATGCAATACTGGATACCTCAGAATCAATTAAACTTGTTAGTGCCTTCTCCACAGAATCATCGAGGCTTCCACCATTTTGACTAATTTCTTTTCCTTGTTCTGCGGTTTTCTGATTTTCGCTACTATCTATCATGAGATTCCCTTGAGTCACCTGACAAGCAATAAATAGTATATAAAATATAATCATTTAAAAAAAACTCTAACGGCCGTACTCAGAGTCGTTTAATGATTCATTAAGGATTAATATGTAAAGAATTTTGTATGAAAATTCAAATTTGGAATAGGTTTAATCGTTCGTTAAATGACTCTGTGTACGGTGGTAAGGCATTTAGGTTTTAGCTAGGAGGCTAGAAGGCTCAAATTCTAAATCGCACGTATTTCGGCGATGGGTTAGCCCTCGCACGCAAATTGTTTACTGGCTAAATGTGGGATGATGGTTTACACTGATCGAGATTCAGTTACTACTAAAAGTAAACGATCTACTAAATGTACTAATATAGCCCTAGAGTTCTTTACTAACGCACTAGACCCGCCTACTAAAAGGTATAATTTCATATCCCTAAATAATGAGCTGGCTGTGTCATCATCACGTCTTAATTATACCGTTAATCTGGATAATAGCCACCGCAATATACCGCTCCAAAAATGCCATCTCAATCATTATTCCGAGTATTTTATGAAATAAGAATGCATCTTTCACGAAAATGAATGCGTCAAATGTCAAAAGAGCGATGTATCAAAGTAAATGTAGCGGTCTCATTTCGTTACGTTCTACTTACCTCACAGGATACGGGCGGTAACTGCAAGATTTCCTACTACGCTTAATACGGGTCCGGTTTGAGAGGAATAACCGCACTGTTTAAAATCAAATTTGGAATCGGTTTTGGTTCATTCAATGACTCTGAGAGTTCAGAGTCTAGGCATTTTTGTTCTTCTTTATAATTAATTATTACTTACTTCCTGCGGCGCTATGACCCTTTGTGGGTCTTGGCCTCCTCCATGATGTTTCTCCACAGGTCTTTGTCCCGTGCCTCTTTCTTCCAAGATGTTTTCTTCTTCATTATTTTTAAGTTTTCCTCAATGCAGTCAAGCCGAGACGGCAAGAAGAGATTTCTTCGGTCTGCCTCGTGAACGTTTCTGTTAAGTTATCCAGTCAGTCATGTGACCTTCACTGCTCTGGTCTCCTCGATGCGACCCGCCCACCTCAGGCGCTGAGACTTGCAGAATCTGACTATTATCTCCATGTGGATAAGTGCTTCAAGTTTGTGGTTCATTCTGGTCCGGTACATCCCATCTTCAACATGAACTGGGCCAAAGATCTTTCTCAGCACTTTTCTTTCGAACACAGCCAGTCTCTGCTCGTCCTTCAGCATCAGACTCCAGATTTCACACGCGTAGGTCACCACCGGTCTGATGACAGTTTTGTAGAGAGCGATCTTGGTCTTCAGTACTTCTTGGTACTCAGGAGCTTCGATGAGAACAGTTTCTTGCATGAGTAGAAGCACCTGCTTCCTGCTTGCGTGCCTTGATCTCCTCGCTGACCTGGTTTTGTGAGTTAAGGATGGATCCGAGGTACTTAAAGCTCTGAACTCCCTCGATGATATTGTTCCCAACAGTAATGTTCGAAAACCTTTATTATTATTATAAAACTTTTTTATTTATTTTTTTGGCAACTCTGCCTTTTTACGACGATTCGGCCGAACACCTAATAATACTCCTACTGACCTTTCTGTTCATGATGATTTACGAATTACGAATTCACGTTACCGGTGGCGTAGGAAACCTCGCGGTCGTCGCCCTCACTAACAGTGTATCGTCCGAGGAGACGTTATTGTACCTTCGTCCTTTGTCTGAAAAGTGTATTTCCCGGAATCATATGACAAAGTATGACAGCGCGTGACTGTGTAATTGACAGACATGACAGAGATGCAGATTTCGCTGGCGATTTCGAAATTATTGTGAATCCGTGCGAAACTCGACATTGAAGAGATAACGGAAATGACTAAAACAAACATAGCGTCACGACTTTTCGTATACGACTACGAACTATGTGGCGTTGCGGTCGTAACTGTCCTAAGCATGAGAAAGCAGCAACAGCAAGATTTTAACTCGAATAAGAAGTTTCCTAGCGAAATGGTAATCAATGGTCAACACAAAACCTTTGATTTTGACGTTCATTATAAGTATTCAAAGGTCCATCCAAAGTCTACGGCCCGCGATTTTCAATTTGGGGTAAAGGATCGAGATAAAGTTCAAAACCTATAAAAAAATTGGACAATAGATTTGGGTCTTTTGGGTACGCTGGACGGTTGAGTGGTTATGCAGGTGGAACTGCTTTTGTTTCCCTTTTTTCTACAAGATTAGTAGTTCGAGTATACAAGCTTCTATCACCCCATATGGTAAAAGGTGTGAAGTTAAGTTATGTTTATAATTTGTAAGTTGTGTACACTTGAGTACATAAACGAGCCATTTCTACCGAATGGCTGGGCTTTTGCCAACTCCATCGTGAAAAGCCGTCTGTTTTACTTCAATCATTTCGTCATAAGTATTCTCGAAATGTCGAAATAAATGGGCAATATCGCTTTGTTGTTGAAATTAGCGCTTGTCAAATTCGAAGAATTCAATACAGTCACGGAGAAAAGTTTTAATAAATATAGTCTAGACATGTACCTATTGTAATTAACTGAACTAATGACGAAGTCTGTGACGCAGCGAGTGTGTCTCTGCCATGCGAGAGGTCCGGGTTCGATTCCCTGGGGATACAGAAAAGCAACAAATAAGTAATCCCAGGTCTTGGATGTTTACATGTTTGTGATGTCGCTGTTTCTGGTTCCTACGACACAGGGTATCCTAGGGTGGGGCCAGAAGCAATGTATATGGAACAATAAATGTTTATGTTTAATGACAGACAGACAGTCTAGATATAAATTAACTCATGCAGCAAGTTTATTAGACAAATACAACCCAAGTATTTTATTTATTATTTATGCTCATGTATACATATTAATTAAGATTCCGTTAATTAAAACAATGAGTGCCATTAATACATTTATGGTTTGTATTCGCACTATACGGGTCGTAATAATCTGTACTTAACTACATTTTTAATTAATTAAATTTCACTTCCTTATTTATTGTCGTTGTTAATTTCCAACAAATTAAACCGCCAATGTGTTTTTTACTCCATTAAACAACCACTTATAAAACAAATACCAAGAGAAATGCCTTTCAAAGATAATCGTCTAGATCTAGCCATTCATACCCACTTACTCAGCTGTCAAAATATCATAGCACTGTTGGAACCAAACGAAGAAGTTTCTTGAGTGTTACTAAATCTACGGTCTAGACATGATAAACGACTTTCAGATGCCTAGCGAAACCACCAAAGGGCGTCTCTTCCCATTTCGCCTAAGTCGGTGGATCTGTAATTATTTGTAGCGTTTCCTTGCCTTCAAAGAGTTGACTTCAGCAGAAACAAAAGGCAAGCGATCAAACGCTATGGGGGGCTCGAATACATCAAAGATAACATCTCGATTAAACCTGTAAAGAGTTCGCGCGCGCCTGTACTTGAGGGTCGTCCATAAACCTTGTCTCTAAATACACCCTAATTCATTTACTTACCCTCTTACTTACCCACGTATCTATGGTAGTCTACTGTACCTCTGATGTTTTAGAGCATTTGGGATGAATGTAATGTCATTGATACAATTAGATAATTTCAGTTTCGAAACAATTATAATTTAACTTGTCTCCTCCCAAACATCATCATTTATTATTGACACTTTGTTTCCTAAACTACTAAAATAGAGATCACCTAGTAAAATAGAGTCACATCAAATCCAACTTTTACCGAAGATGCAGCTGCGTTTAGCAAGGTATTCAGTGCTCCATTTTCTGATATACAGTCACCGAAATTCTGGAGATATGACAGTCTCCTCACAATACGGGCAACAATCAACAAAAACTCCTATAAACTGGCACAGAGTAAAACCCGAAATTACCAACTCGACATATGGACGCCCCCGAACCATTGGTAGTGCCAAATTACGTATTCGCATGTTCCCTTTGATCTTTTCACGGTGATTATACCCTGAATTATTCATCTCTGACCGTCAACGGACATGGATGTACGCAGCATGTTTTATTTATCGAGCCGGTGTTTTTTTTTCTCATCGCTTTTTCGGTAGCCGAAATGAAGATGATGTTACAGCGACGTTACAGTTTTGCTGATGGATTAGCGAAATATGATTTAATTATACCATTAAAATTGTACCTGTCCTACTTATTTTATGTCTTATTAGCAAACTCAACACAATCATAAAATACAACGTGTAAATGAATTAACGCAAATTACTAAACTAAACTAAACTTTACTTTGTTAGATCTTTGTTAGGTCTTTGATTTGATCAGAGCAACTTTTTTCACTTCACCATACAAATCAGCTGACCCACTCAGGCCAAAATGTACTGGGAAGTGAAAAATAAAGTTGCTCTGATGAAATCGGTTTCAAAATGAAAGTTGCTCAGAATGATGTTTCTAACAAAGTAGTTTCTCATTTTGTGTTAATTCATTTACACCTTGTCTAATAGAAAGCATAATTAGTATTAAATAATATTACTCTTTTCACAATTAATGAAAATTACAAATGATGAAAATTACAATGAATAATGAAAATAAACGGTAATGAAAATTACCGAAGAACTTGCTTTTTAAATTCCACTAACTTTTTAAACACTGACTGAGCCAAGTTGCTGTAGTTCAGTTATTTATTTATTCGGGGGTTACAAACAGGACAAGTGACATTACAAAAACAAACAGAAGGCAAACACATTCAATTAAAATCTAACTTCTCCCATATGGTATCCCACTAATAGGATAAATGATGGACAAAAATTAGCTCCGAATGAGCAACAACTAAAGTACTTATGCGCGAAGAAGATACATAGTAGATAACTAAAATTATAAAAACACACGATCAATCACGTTAGTAAAACAGTCTCCAAGTTAGGAGTTCGGTTAATTAACCTAGACGTTCTATGTAATAAATTAGGCTTAAATTAATTAATTAAACTAATAGTTAACTAATTGTCCTAATATTTCAGAATTATAGAGTATATTATTTCTGGGCTAGCTAGCCAATAAAATTTCGTTACATTTTTATTATTATTACATTAGGAATAGCGCTACATAAAAATAATATACACCCTCATTTAGCCAATTCGTTGTAGCAGCAGTGTACTGAACGCACTTTTGACGTTCTATCGGAGAACAACTGAGAATATGATGAATTATGCGGACGACCGCGTGGGAAAATAGTTTTTTTATTGCCAATAAATTGGTAAGGGCTGAAGAATAGAACGCTTGTTAGCATAAATCTTGAGTCATCATGAAACTTTTGAAAATGTGTATTTCAAACATATTCCAAGGTTAATAATACGTAGTCAGCTTTCCATATTTCGACTCATCACTTTTCCTTGTGCATGTAATTATTCTGTTTGGTTAAGAAAATAGTGGACACACCGGGAACCCTTTGTTTAGCAGGGGGATGCACAATTGCAACAAAAAATATAAATATGACCTCCACCCATCATTATATCACGGAAAAGTGGCTCTATATATTTATTTTTAGTCCGCAGTAGGTACGCTGTTTTGTGCAATTACGAGTAGTTTGATCTCTCGGTAAACTCGGTTCTTGTTTCAGTGTTCTAAGTTTAGTAGCTTAAGCTTAGCATTATAGTTAGCTACTATAGAGGGGGAATTTACTCAAGTCCGTAGAAATACTGATAACTTTAGCCCCTCGCGACTTTCCCCGGTTATTCTAACGAGTAACAAATCAACACAATTACCATTCTTGAAACAGAACCTGCCCAAATACACTGAAATCTATAAAACACGTGAGACATTGATAAAATTAACCTATGTTGTTAAACCGCCATTAATTACGAAATTTTATTGAATACGCTCTTACTTACTTTAAACTTTTTAAACACGCCCAATCGCTTAAGGACAGAAGAGTCCCTTGAAAAATATTGACATTAAAATTATTAAGGGAAAAATATTGACATTAAAATTAGTTTGACAGTGGGTACCAAGACGTCAATTAATGTCTAATTTTTTACGTCTTGGTACCCACTGTCAAACTAATTTTATTGTCAATATTTTTCCCTTTTCGGCCAGGAGAATGACAATGTCTTGACTTAGAGGGAGAATGGGTCATTTGAACGGTCTCAGCAGGGCGAAATCGAGAAGATTTAGCTGGAACTCGATTCGACGCAACATAAAATCGCACCATTCCATCTGTTATAATTGTGAAGCGTCTACGCGTCTGTCTACTGTGTATCCTAGGCTTCTGCGGCAACCTCATCTGTGCCCTGGCGCACAAACAAGTTTAAGAAAGAATATTTTTCAGGATTTGCAAAGTGCCATCTATCAGATCGAGTCTTATTAACGAAACAAGCGGACAACATTTTAATTATAGCCTCCAATGACAGTGTCAGGGGTATTTTAAAGTTCCTAATTTTCGTCATAAATATATTTGTACACTAGAATCGAGCCCAGCATGCAAATATACACATCATTCCAACGCGGAAGAGTGCTGGATGCGCTCTCCGCCCACGCTAACCTTGTGTGCATCACACATAAATTAGCAATTCCGTCTTTTGGATTATTCCATGTTGTTATTATAATATTAATATATTAACCATATAATAAGAAATGTTTATTTAATAGCAGTGTTATTGCAGGTCACGTGGTGATCAGGGGTATAAATTAAGTGTTGGTAAATGAGTACCCCGAGACATTACTCCAACAAATCCATGTCACACCTATGTTACATGTCGAAGCGTTATATCGTAGTAATGTTCTATCGAAGTAGTGATTTACATTCAAATTGAGAAGGTAGGTACAAACGTTCTTGCAAAAATAAATAAATAATTTTGCAACTCGTTGCGTTTCATTCGGTCCATTTGGCTAAATGGATTTTGCAACTCAATTGGTTACCCACTTCGGTCATTATATCGAAGGTTACCCATCTGAAGAAAAAAAGGACAAGTTACGATTGATTTATAATTCCTTTAGATCACTTTCCTAATGGAAATAATATAATAAAACATTATTATAACAGTATTCTAATGATTCACGCAAGAGTATTAAATGTAGTACAAAAACCCCTTCACTCTCAGAAGTAAACCGCTCGAACGACCGAACAATGGCGAACTATTGTTATATAAGATTTGTCGGCGAACAAGTTAAACCTCCAACATTTGTATGGAAAATACTCGATTACATATTGAGCTCTAGTAGACAACTGAATAACAAACACTTTTTAGTATAATAAAGTTCTTATAATTAGTTACTGGATGGTGTTATCACTCTTTTTGCTGACATGTGGGCAAAAGGTTTAAAGGTTCCGTGAACATTAGGAATAGGGATCCTCAGTGCCGGGTTATTCCAATATGCAGAGTACAACTACCAAGGGGCCCCCGTATTGGCCTGGGGCTCCGCGCAACGAGAAAAAATTAAAAATATTTCATCAGGACAAAATAATTGAGTTGGATCAGATTTGTTGAACTTAAAATATATTTATAAGGGTGCCGACAGATTTGCATTTCTTCCGAGCCCCCACATAGCTAATCCGGCCCCGTCCGTACCTACTAAATTGTTTATAAAGGACTTAAATGTAAGGGTTATAAGATGGTTACGGCTTTTGGGATAAGTATAAAGTACAAACAAAAAGGACATGTCCTATAAAACGGGTCAGGTTGGCCATAGCCGCCGCATCAACCCGCATTGAGCCAGAACTTGGTGGAGTAAAGGCCAGTGCCCCTCGGTGGGGATATGGGCTACACATGCTTATCATAATCCCCAAGATGCCCTGTTTCCTGGGAACAGGAATAGCATTGGCACAGACATAAACAATCAAGACGTGCGTATTTTTCCAATGGCCGGGATTCGGCATTTAAAGTAGTTTCACATTACAATTACAGTTATAATTTACGATGTTTGAAACTAACAATGGATTCTTGTGGCGCCACACGAGGCATAGCCCGTATCTTTGGTGCATAATGTTTCACCGTTGAATGTTTTTCCACGGAAAGCCACAATTAAATCTATTGTCCTAATAATAAAGTACACAACCGACCGTAATCCCACTGCGATTAATTAAAAGCTGTCAAGATGACTCACTATGAGTAAACTTTCAGTAAAGTGCCCGCGGAAAGTGAGAAAACTGTGGGACCTTGTCACAATATGCAGCGCTATTAACTCTGTATTTTTTATATTTGTTTTAAACAAAGAATATAATAATAATAATAAATTGTTTCTTGTCAGCCTACAATGTCCAATATCAAAAACACAACTATAGGACATGCACAGAATAAAGTTCTGGACTGCTCTCCAACGCATGTGAACACACATAGCCATCTATATAAGTGAGGCAGAACATCATTAACAAACTATTTGCTACTTCTAAAAATAGCATTAAAAAAATCAAATAATTATTATATAAATCACAGCTGCATCAATAAAATAAATAGCGATTATTATTAAAATCACAGTTGCATGCCAATATAAAAAAATGACAAAAATAAAATAGATTAGATATTTATTATTATATGTATACTTAGGTGATGATGATTGTAAGATTCAGTTTTCAACCGACTTCAAAAAAAGGAGGAGGTTCTCAATTCGACCCGTATGTTTTTTTTTTTTTTTTCTATGTTTGTTACGCGATTTCTCCGCCAATTATGAACCGATTTGAACAAATCTTTTTTCGGCGTATAGGTAATACCTCAAGGGTGGTCCCATTGACACCAGGTCAGGATCTGATGATGGGATCCTGGAGAAATCGAGAGAACTCTTCAAATATTATAGGCAGACCTATAGTGATTTTTGTGTTTTTCATAATAACTCGTGCAAATGCACATGGTAAGCATAATATTGTGATGCGGAACTACTGATGAAGACCACATATGGCCACCAGAACTGCTCCATACTAGGTACAAATACAATGCGTGGCTGACGGGCAGGCAACGCATAGCCTAAACCGGTGGACCTAGAGCCATGAAACTTTGTACAGGGGTTCCTTAGTAGCGTGGGATAGCACTGATATAGGATTTGACAAAATTAATTCCCCAAGGGGGGGGATAAGGGGTTACAGTTAGTATTAAACTCAATCTAATCAAATAGGGTTTGTGGAAGTCGGTTTTTTCTAAAGTTTACTTTTTGTTTCAATTATAGTGATACAATTTGTCTACTTATCTACTGACAACAAAGAGTTACTTCTATTACATGTTCCCATATGGGGTGTCGCAGGTACATACAATATTTCTGCTGACTCAAATGAACTTTTAAAGAAAGTTATGCTAAAAAATAAATTCTCCATTGCAAAGCAAACCAGTAAGTGCATTTTCATACGATGTAACAGAAAGGTAGGTTACCTTCAAAACCAAAGCCTGCAACAATATGTGAAATACCGAAATATGGATTCATATTTTTAAAATATATTTAATTTCGACAAGGTCCCATCTCACCGCCGCTCACTAAACATTCACTCTTTGTTACGAGCAAAATGTCTTTTTAGTTTGCGTCGCAAAAGCGATCACGGACGCGGAAATTAAGACAAAGAGTTGCATATTAAAATAAAATACAATGTGCGTTGCAACTGCATTCATCACCTGTGTCAACAGAGTTAGTAGAACATTGACTCACTGTGGCATCATTTTTAAGGTTTACACTAAAATTATTAATAAAACATAATACTTAGGTCATGCCTCATTAAAGCTATAACTTTGAGGAAGAAAATCCCCAGGTCTTGGATGTCTGCATCTTTGTGTCACGTAGCTATTTCTGATCCGTCACAGGGTATCCTGATATGGGGCCAGAAGCTTTGTATGTGCCGTTTACACGTTGCCCTTTCGAACTAGAGCTTGTCATGAAAATGAAAAAAAATGACATTAAAATTAGGAGAAATCAGGTTCTCATCCCCTTGCAATAGACATTAATTGACGTCTTGGTACCCACTGTCAAAGTCAAGGACTCTTCTGTCCTCTAGCGAAGGGGTGTGGTATAATCACCGAGTAATGTGTGATACTTGTTATGGATATCAAAAAGCTACTTGACCTATCATAGAAAAGCATTAGGACTTGTTAGGCCATCTCGTTAATTTAAGAGCAGTTATCGGCATAAATGTCTACAGTAACCTGTAGCTGAACGTACGGATAGGTGGCTAGTCTAGTCAGCAGGTCAGTCACCCCTTGCCCTTACCCCACCCCCTCTGCACCCCCTTGTGAGGTGTTTCGGGGACCACCCAGACATCTGTTTAGGTGCCTGTTATGATTTATGAAGGAAGTTTGTGTGATGGTCTGTACCTAGAGTTGTTGATTTGTGGTGGTGCTTTAGAATGTAGAATTAATTGTGTTTGTATTGTTACAAAATTGTAAATCTGCCACCCAGTACTGAAAAGCGGTGGTAATTTGTTCATAATTCATAATTTTAAAAAACTTTGTTGCACATATAAAACATCCAAGACCTGGGTTATTTTCAACCGACTTCAAAAAAAGGAGGAGGTTCTCAATTCGACCCGTATGTTTTTTTTCTATGTTTGTTACGCGATAACTCCGCCAATTATGAACCGATTTGAACAAATATTTTTTCGGCGTATAGGTAATACCTCAAGGGTGGTCCCATTTAAATTTAATAATAATAAAAACAACCCCCAAGGGTGGAAAATTGGGGATGAACTTTTTTATACGCAATATCTCCGCCGATTATAAACCAATTTGAACGATTATTTTTTTGTTGAATAGGTATTATCAAAAGGGTGATTTCATGCGAATTTGAAGAAAATATTTTACCCCCAAGGGTGGAAAATTGGGGATGAACTTTTTTATACGCAATATCTCCGCCGATTATGAACCAATTTGAATGATTATAGGCAGACCTATAGTGATTTTTGTGTTTTTCATAATAACTCGTGCAAATGCACATGGTAAGCATAATATTGTGATGCGGAACTGCTGATGCAGACCACATATGGCCACCAGATCTGCTCAATACTAGGTACAAATACAATGCGTGGCTGACGGGCAGGCAACGCATAGCCTAAACCGGTGGACCTAGAGCCATGAAACTTTGTACAGGGGTTCCTTAGTAGCGTGGGGTATCACTGATATGAGATTTGACAAAATTAATTCCCCAAGGGGGGGGGGGGATAAGGGGTTACAGTTTGTATTAAACTCAATCTAATCAAATAGGGTTTGTGGAAGTCGGTTTTTTCTCAAGTTTACTTTTTGTTTCAATTATTCTTCTTTCTTCCCGGCCGGGATTTCGAACCCGGGACCACTCGGTGGCTGAACCATGGGTAGCGAAAAGGCACAGACTGGACAGTTTCATACCAGATACCCGCTGTCAAAGATCTCTCATTGAAATATTCTGTCCACAACGAAATGCATTGCACTTTTTCCGTGCTCGTTGATGGAGTTTTTTACCTCTATCCAAGTGGCGATAGAACAGAGACCTAGCCTAACATGTCAGCCGAAATACGGAACGTTCTATAATATTCCTATGACCAAACCAATTATCTCATCAGTATATTCTTGTCAGCACCGCATTTGAACCTGCATCTCCGGAGTGAAAAGCAAGCGTGAAACCCACTAGTCTGTGGAGCTCATTGTACAATTGTACATTGTATTTTTAAGGCTCTGATATTTTAAAAGAGAAACTTCCCCGTTTCTTGCCCTTCTTTGCTCCATCCCAAAGCCCACATCTTTCGAACGGGCGGTAGTATACAAAAATATTGATATTATATTGACGTTGACTAAGTAATATCTATGATTTTATGGTCAATAAAAAATTTGAACTTGAACTTGCTCATTTTCAGTAATAAATAAACTAAATTGTACGACTACTCAAACTTTTATTTTACAACCTGTAGAGTAAGGCTTCATAATGGCTGCATACAAATATGCGAATCGTCTTAATAAATTGTATGGCTTTATTCAGCCTTCAGGCAGGTCACTGACCGACCTAACGTCGCGACGTCTGAAACTAACCAAAACACTGGATTTTACATCTTAACTAGCATATCATAAGAGCCACTTTCCTGTGCCGTTCCCAGTGGGAGGTGTAGGCTGTAATGCCATTGACCTTGAAAAAGCCGAGTTGAAAATTGAAGTAGCGATTGAAGTTAGTTTCAATAGGTTTTTTACAGTTGAAGTTTTCATGAAGATTGAACCCGTTGATTGATTAAACTTATTGAGTTTGGAAAGTGTAGTTTTGTACGACCGCTCTATTAAGCTCAGCGTTTGCAAAAGCTATCTAATAGGTGTATCAGACTTTAGTAAAAAAAGCTGAAACTGTCTCTATCGACGATATATCTACGAGAACTTGTGTTTAATCCATAATCATATAATAACCGGCCAAGTGCGAGTCGGACTCGCGCACGAAGGTTTCCGTACCATTATCTATAAAAAACCGGCAAAAAAAAACATTTTGTATGGGAGCCCCCCCTAAATATTAATTTAATTTTAATTTAATTAATTAATATATAATATACTCAATATATTGTGAACATTTTAAGCGTCTACCTGCTACCATTATCAATACCGAGCAAAAATGAGCAAAAAAATCACGTTAGTTGTATGGGAGCCCCCCTTAATATAGAATTTCTTTTGTTTTTTAGTATTTGTTGTTATAGCGGCAACAGAAATACATCATCTGTGAAAATTTCAACTGTCTAAGCCCTAAGAAATACAGCCTGGTGACAGACAGATCGACGGACAGCGAAGTCTCAGTAATAGGGTCCCGTTTGGCACCCTTCGGGTACGGAACCCTAAAAATCGTAAAGCGGTTCACAGAATACATCTACAATACCAAGTTTCAACTGTGTAGTCCTAATATTTTTGGAATAAAGTTGCTGTGACATACGGACGGACGGACAGAGAGACTTGACGAAACTATAAGGGTTCCTTGTTTCTCTAACGGAACCCTAAAAAGGCGCGACGCTATTTACATACAGCATACGTTTTTGATCGCCACAGATTATCACGTAGTTTATAGTTGGTACATTAATTGTGGAGCAGTCTGGCTTCTAGTTGGGACTAGGAAGATAAATGTTGGTATAACATGGCTAGCCCCATTAGTCTGCTGTGAACTCGGAACAGTAAATATTGGAGCCGCCATTCGTCTGTTTACTTGCCTCTACTGGACTACAAGGTTAGTGAAGTGAAACTTGTTAGGCGGCGGCGATTCCAAATTTAAAAAGTGGACCAGAATGATTGAAAATCTTAATTTCATTTATGTTACACGTGAGACCGAATGACGGATAGAATCAGTATGTGTTCCATCTTTTGTATTTACCAAGCCACATCCGCATAGTAACCTTTGCGACGCAATACTACATCCCTACTGCATGCTCCAGGTCATCTACCAGGTCCAAAAGGTTTTGGGCCATACCCGTTCAGGGCTTTGAATACCAACTTTATTTGCTACTTAGGACTATGGATACGAGCTATATCCAGGTCCCGAAAGGCCACTCCTGCCATGCTGTGCTCGGTGGCCACAGATTCCATTTTCAAACATACAATTTTAATAAGTCGCCTCCCAAATCGCAGGAAGCATCAGTAAATTTTATTTGATGGATTTTGATGGTTCCTGTTCTATTTGTTCCGGAGCGTTGAACGTCTGGTCGGGAATTAGTTCTCGTTTTGGACACTTGTTTTGTTACAACTGTTTTATTTTTTCTCTTATAATCATGTTCTACTTGAAGAAATAGAAATAAAAGGTATTGTAGATACCTACTATGCTTGCAGAAAAATGGATTGAATTTTCAATCTAACGCCATTGAAGCTTTCCTCAGTTTTCATTGAAATATCCTTAATCGAAGCAGGGCCAGAAACATCTTCAGAGCAGCTCAGTGTCAGTAAGGGCAGGTTTGTCCTGTAGCCTTCTGTAGAAATTAATAGATGAGAATACCGTGACAAGCACATTGGCCACGGCCAGGGAGCACTTATCCAGTGGAGAGCGCATAGATACATTTTCCTTTGAAACACAACTCACCAATTCACGGGGCGGCGGGGGACGAGGTAAGAGAGCTGTGATTGGTCAGCCGCTGCGAAACTGTCTGGCGGCCCCTCATCGTACATAGGTTGTGTATGCGAACGTTTGTTGAATACAACAAATGTTTGGCGAGCCGCATTCCGCCGCAGGCGCAGTCAATCGCATATAAAGTCTCTGGCCACAGCATAAAGGCCTCTACTGGTCCTCGATTCTACTATTTGTAATCTGTCGCATTGCCCCATCACCATCACAGAACTGACCTTTTTTTCCTAAATTAATTTTGATAGCTAGTCGAATTGGTAGAATAATTTTGGAATGCTACTAACTCGTACTGTGGTGTTCACAGGAATATTTTTGGCATATCTGTCTACCAAAAGAAACATTAAAATAATGTACAGTGTTAAGCAAGCGATGCGTTACTCTAGCCGGATACACAACTGACCACGACCGAAACTTTGATAGACACTCAAAGTCATGTCTCTTGCATCAGGAATGTCTGCGGCAGCATGAAAAACGGCTCTTTATCCCTCACTTGCCTACCAGTCTTTAACGCCCACTTTATTTTATTTGTTTTTTCATAGGTTATGTACTTTTATTTATTTATTTTATTTGGGACATCAACAGCATATAAAATAAATGAGTTACAATGGTAGATAATAAATACAAAAATTAAGCCGGTAACAGATATCCACAGAAGATACAATAAGCAAGTAAAAGAGAAAAAAAAAGGTTAGCAGTTATCTTATTATTATGCACGTTGTAGAGTTTTAGGAAATAAGAATTTTAGAGGGTACGTGATTTAAATTAAATATAGTAAGGAGAATGTGAGGAGTATATTTGTAATGTTTGTGTAAGGGTAAGTGAGTGTGTGTGTGAGGGTGTGTGTTAGGGTGTGTATTTGTGTGTTTATTCACTTGTTTCCCTCATCGTCTATCAAGACTTTTCAACCGACTTCAAAAAAAGGAGGAGGTTCTCAATTCGACCCGTATGTTTTTTTTTTTTTTTTTTTTCTATGTTTGTTACGCGATTACTCCGCCAATTATGAACCGATTTGAACAAATCTTTTTTCGGCGTATAGGTAATACCTCAAGGGTGGTCCCATTGACACCAGGTCAGGATCTGATGATGGGATCCTGGAGAAATCGAGAGAACTCTTCAAATATTATAGGCAGACCTATGGTGATTTTTGTGTTTTTCATAATAACTCGTGCAAATGCACATGGTAAGCATAATATTGTGATGCGGAACTGCTGATGAAGACCACATATGGCCACCAGATCTGCTCAATACTAGGTACAAATACAATGCGTGGCTGACGGGCTGGCAACGCATAGCCTAAACCGGTGGACCTAGAGTCATGAAACTTTGTACAGGGGTTCCTTAGTCGCGTGGGGTAGCACTGATATAGCATTTGACAAAATTAATTCCCCAAGGGAGGGGGGGATAAGGGGTTACAGTTAGTATTAAACTCAATCTAATCAAATAGGGTTTGTGGAAGTCGGTTTTTTCTAAAGTTTACTTTTTGTTTCAATTATATAATTTCATGACGAAATTTGGCTTTCGCATACTTTATGTCCAAGTCTTATGGTTTAAAATCACAGGCAGTGTTTGATGCCAGGCAGTTGAAATATTAAACTACACGTGCATTCATCTAATTTACAAAGACATAGAATCTGAAGCCGGCTTACACTGCATACTCTGTTATAGTAGCGCCAGTTTTAGGGGCAACAAAAGGCCTGGTAAATATCAAAGAGCGGTCCAGTCTGAATAGCCCCGGGCGATTTCCACTAATAGTGTTCACGGGAACTACAGAACTGGGATGTACTAATGCACTGCAATGTGTTTCGGGCTAAGCCTCGTGGTTTAACATTCTTCTCGCGAAGCAGGATCCGAGAATCCGTTGAACAATAATGAGATGAGTAATCTATCATAGGCACCATACATGAACGTCCTAAGGTCAACAGATAATAACGTGTGAAGAAACCTTAGACCTTCATAGCTGCGTTGATTTGGAAAAACGCGTTTTTCCGGATTTTCACATATATCGCACAGATTCTCATTTTCTCCTTATGACCTTTCATTTTGCAAACAACTGAAAGCTTCACCGCCCAGCATCCTTCTTCTTTTTTGATTGTTAACACATACATTAACTAGTGGCTCTGTGAGCTGTAGACCTCGCGAGTATGTCGGTGGGAAAGCTGAACTGCTAAAACACATAAAAAAAATAACCCAAATAATTTTCTTTCAATAACACATACAAACTTATGAATGTACCTGGTTACGTACATGCAGTATGAAAGTAGCCGCACCAATAACTTTGTAAACTACATTTCGCGATCTTTTATACAACCTATTGACTTTTTACTAAAATTATATAATCTGTTTCACTCTCATAGTCTTTACAAATCCAACGACACCTCATTTGTTAATATCCATCGAGCCGTTTGGGTTGTAGCGATTTTTTTACATTTTAAAACCCCATATCTCCGCCATTTTGAAAAAAATCAAAAAACTGGCTCGAGTAAAAAATTCTACTTATTTTTTCAACCTGCTCACAAAATTTCACGAGAATCGGTTCATAAATGCGACCTGTAGAGGAGAACAACCGGACATACAAAAGCATTTTTGCCTAAACCTGAAACGGAGACGCTTCGCTCGCTTCGCTCGCTCATCTGTTTCACTCTCATGGTCTTTACGAATCCAACGACACCTCATTTGTTAATATCCATCGAGCCGTTTGGGTTGTAGCGATTTTAACTCCGCCATTTTGAAAAAAATCAAAAAACTGGCTCGAGTAAAAAATTCTATTTATTTTTCCAACCTGCTCACAAAATTTCACGAGAATCGGTTCATAAATGCGACCTGTAGAGGAGAACAACCGGACATACGAAAGCATTTTTGCCCAAACCTGAAACGGAGACGCTTCGCTCGCTTCGCTCGCTCGGTCAAAAATAATGATAAGTACCGGGTATATTACTTTTGTACATATATCTACCTCTGCCCAATCCACCTTTCTCATCCTTACTTGTTTTTACTAGAAGATATATCTTTCTAGATATACCTAGCTCGCCTATTGACACTATTGTGATTTTTGACATTTTACTAATTGTTTGATTTTTTTTGTAATTTTTAAACTTTATTGCAATTATACCACCTTGATAAGGTATCGTAGCTCCGCAAAACCGATATTTCACCGCGCATCGCACATACAACAGAGCTCTTTGATCTCCGTCGATGTTGATGCAGCAGTAATTATTCCGGCGGCCTGGTGTGCCGAATGTTGAGGATACATGACCGTCATATTTTGTTGATGCGGATTATTTTACAGAGCTTTATTGAATTCATACTCTCTTTGACACAACGCTGTACTTATGCTCTGAAGGGAGTTTTAACGCCTTTACCTTTAGGATCATTATGACCCTTTACGATATCGTCGGTTTTAAATTTTTGCGCCAATTCAACAAGTTCCCACGATGTAATGAGAAGGTTCATAGTGACAGTTTGATCCAACTGCCTTGAAACGACCCTAAAAACGCAAAAACCTAAACAATCCTCCAAAACTCCCTCCCAACCATTACAATTTATCATAGAGACCGCAAAATTAGACAGTTTGCGAACAGCCGAGTTGTGAACAACTAACATTCAAATGTTTGCTGCCAGCGCTGCTGTAAGCTGTTTGCTTGCTCGAGTTTAAGGGACGTTGCCAATGTAGTTGTGTTATTTGTAGGGCTACTTGTTAAGGGCTATTGCTTCAAAAGTTCATCATCATCATCATCATTGCTATCATCCTTTATGAATGTGAAAGAAGCTGAAGCGGCATTCAGGGAATTCGGCAATCGGGTAATCGGACAGGGTTCGGACATTCGAGGAATAAGACATGTGGGGATGCGTTGCCTTGACGTTCGAGAAATGAGACATAAAAATAAAAAGGTCGGGTAATAAGTCTTTTCGTATTTTGTATGTGTATATTTGTAACTAAATATCTTTAAATGTATTAACTGTATCTGGCTGGTTTTGATGTCAAAGGTTATATTTCAAAAAAGGATTAAATAAAATGAAATGTTGTTTCCTACAATTTTTCATTTGTTTTTCTTTATTTATGTCAATATGAGTGAATCTAACGGAGAAATGTAATACATTTTAAAGTTGTAGGAAAAAAAGGACGACAGCAATGTAATATGGCCGTGAAAAAAAAAATACGATGTTTATGAACATAATACAGTGTCAGTAAAAGTAGCACAAAATTGGTTTAGGCGTTTTCAATCCGGAATTTTTTAAGTCAAAAATTTACCTTTTTGTTTTATTACGGTCTTCATACACAATACGAAGATAATTTTTACCCGTTCTAATACCAGAATGAGTGAGAGATATATGCCAGGATCGTAGCAAGTAGATTGTTTAGTCTCTGCCTACCTCTTTTCCAGGAAAAAGGCCTGAGTTTATATTTAGGTAGGTAAACTACCTATACAGGATGAAATTTAATTTGCTGACCATATTTTTGGGAATGATTGTACCCATCATTATGAAAAACTTTCCCTGAGGAACATAGGGTCGCAAACGAAAAAATTTTTTGGGTCTCCCATAGTTACTTGAAATCAGCTGATCGGGGCAATGTATTTGTTTCATGGGGAAAGTTGTTTATAATGGTTAGGTACTATCATTCCCCAAAATATGGTCAGCTAATCAAATATCACTCTGTATTGATTGAGAAAGGTTCATTAACAAAGTCAACAAAAAATCTAACTTGGCAGTATGTATTGGAGGGTTCTTCCCCTTAACGTTAGAGAACAGCACGAAGACTGTATCCATTGCCAAATGTAAGCTGCTAATTTCGGAATATTTAAGACTTTTGGGGTTTTAGGATGCTCTCAAATTTCGTTAGTGGATTAGAAAACCGCAATTGCCTTTGAATCCTCCGCGAAAGCGGAACTCAGTAGGATCAAAGTTATTTTAAGTATGACGTGCTCTGAATACTTAGGAATATTGGAAATCTGAACTTTTACTATGAAACCGGTTCATACTATTGATAGCTTAAGATAGACAAAAAAAAACATACAAAGGCAAGCTTATTTCTTATAAAAGAATTATTCCAGCAAACCATGAATTTGAAGTGAATGAATTTTGCTGTGGATCGGAGTTACTGAACAAGAGAGCAAAGAAACACACCTTTAACTGTTTTAAATATACAATCCAATCCAATAACTCAAAAATTAAGTAAAAGTAAAAGTAAGTACTTAATTTATAAAAATAAATAAATAGGTAATTATAATCTCAGTATAAATGTAATCGATGGAACCCTATAGTTGGCTTTATCTCGTAAGTCTTTATATTAACATTTTTTGTAAAGATAAATGCTGTTGGCTTCCTGAATAAATAAATAAATAAATTAACTGTTTTAAATATAATTCATAATTGCACCTATAAAAAAAACAGTAATACTAAAAAAAATACGTAATATCTTGTTTGGTTCATCGCGATTTAACAAAAGCATTAGCTGAACTACGAACCGCATAACAAATCGTCGTACGAGGTCACTGCGAAAACGGCCCCAAAACAATCGAGCATACGAAGAAAAGCGCCCCGAAAACAGATAATTTACCCCCCCCACCCCCTCCTCCCTCTCTTCTAATGGTGCAGAGATGAAAGGAGACTGGTGTTTACTTTTATTGTCGAGATAAATCTGTCTTAACTGTCCTGATAATCGCTACTAAATGCCACTGACGTAAGTATTGCCCTGGAGGGTTTAAAAGCTGGGGTGAGCAGTTATATGTATACCGGAATCTGATGGCATAAAACTATAGATGAAAATTGTGACTTTCACATGGCAATGTTCATTATTGTCTATCTATTGTCGCCTATCAAATCAGGTCGTCACATCATTAAGTGCGTTCGCCCAGGATGTGTCGCTCACCTTTCACTACGGCATGGCGCGGCACTTCGATACTAACTAAAAACTGTCTTGCGCACAGACCATCCATTGCGGGTGTACTCCGCAGCGGTTTTATTTGACCAAGTGTCGGCGTTCTTTCAAATTAGGCGGCTCCGGTGGCAAGGCGGCGATATAAAAGGGTGACACAAACTAAATTAATGGACTTTTACAATTTCCCCAGTGTTGGACACATACATTCTTTATTTCCCCATTGGCCATCAGATTCTGGTATGCCTATACTACGCGCTTGGACCCTGAGTGGGTGCGTTTCTGCGAATGATCCTGTAAGTTGTTTTGTTTTGTCCGTAGTTTAATTTAAGAATTTGGTTGTTTTAAGTACTAATTTGGTTTGCTGGAAGAGATCTCTTATTAGAGATAAGCTCGCCTTTGTACACGTTTTCTATGTTTTTTACTGTCCTATGTAACTGTTTGTGTGCAATAAAGAAATTATGAATTATGAATTAATTTAATATGAGTAGCAGTTTAGTATAGTATAAGTTCAGGTGTTCTTGTAACTTCACTGTAAAAAGGTAGCGCTCAGAACGCATGCAGCTGCTGAATAAGAAGATGATTAGGCTTAATACTGATGTGATGATGAAGCCTATTTACCACTACTTTAAAATTAGTTAGCATATAGTTGTTTAATGTACTCTAAACATGAGGACAATCAATATCCATAGTTGAGGCGGTTGACTAGCCGCGGATACTATATATCCAATTGACTGCACCTGTGGGGGAATGCGACTCGCCAAACTTTAGTTGTATTCAACGTAAGCAACCTATGTACCATAATGGGCCGCCAGACAGTTTCGCAGCGCCTGAGCAATCACAGCTCTCTTACCTACTCCCCCGCCGCCCGTAAATTAGCGAGTTGTGTTTCAAAGGAAAATGTATCTATGCGCTCTTCACTGGATAAGTGCTCCCTGACTAGCCGCTTCTCACGTACGATCGCCTGCGCGTGCGCCTAAAAGTATACAGCAGTATAAGCGGGATTCACTCGTTAATATGACCGCCCGTACGCAGGCTACCGTACATAAGAGTATTGAATATCTGATTAAACTTAGGCAAAATTGTGCCTCTGCCGACCCGTATAGAAAAGACGTGATGGTATACCATGTCTAGTTGTAATAAGGTGGTTTGCTTGTAATTATGTATAAGATGCATTAATAATAAGTAATTAAAGTTTACAATGCGTAATTATTAGTTACGCATTAAAAACGTTATCGAGATGAACTCAAATCAAATAGTTTATTCATTCACACATTACATGAGACACAAGATTACAAATAATGGTAGGTTACGTATTTTGTACTTAACACAGCAAACAAAATGAATTACGCAACACTAAATAATCAAGGGTTAGGATAGAGGGGATAGTGTGAATGGGCCTATTAGACTACGCTGTCGGCAGGGCCCTGTCTGACTCACTGTCTCTTTCTAGTCGTTCCATCAGAGTGAGACGTCTATACAAATCGTGCCCTGCCGACAGCGTAATGTAATAAGCTCTTTGGGCCTATTAGACTACGCTGTCGGCAGGGCCCTGTCTGACTCACTGTCTCTTTCTAGTCGTTCCATCAGAGTGAGACGTCTATACAAATCGTGCCCTGCCGACAGCGTAATGTAATAAGCGCTTAAGATGGATGCAAAATTGATTGACAATGGCCCCCACACTAGGCGAACCTGTATCGTGGGTGCCAAAACTTGGGATTAATTTTGAGAGTATGCCCGGATTCGGCATAAGCACATAAATATAGTGTTATCCCCTTTCTTGCCAACCGGTCTATATAGTCCGCTTTTCAAGAAGCCCCTACTTGTGGACCGCCCTATATAGACCAGCTGACTGACACGGTAACTATCCGTACTTCCCATGCTGTATCTATCCAGGGAGCACTTTACCAGTAGAGAGAGCATAGATATATTTTCCTTTGAAACACAACTCACCAATTTAGGGCGGGGGACGAGGTAACTTAGACAGCTGTGATTGGTCAGCTGCTGCGGAGACAGCTGAAAACTGTCACTAAAGCAATGGCGGCCCGTCATCGTACATAGGTTGCATAATTTGCATACAACAGATGTTTGGCGAGCCGCATTCCCCCGCAGGCGCAGTCAATTAGATATATTTTCTGTTGCCACCCCACCTCGGAAAATAGGAAATTACATGAATCACATTCCAGCGACCGCCCTAATCTCAGCGCCGGATGCTAATCTCATTCTAACCAATGCAATCTCAATTAAACACATGCATACTTAATCACGATATTGATTCTGCGTTTACGCTAACGCGTATGTGTGTGTGCACAGGGGCAACGGCCAATTCCTTGATCAAATATTTGGCCACAAGACACCACAATTGACTGTGACTGTACAAAAGCGAGCATGAAAGGGGTTTGGGTAACCTAGTATGGACCATTGGCGTCATTTTGTTTATTCGCGGCCACCGATATCTTTATCATTATTTGTTAGCACATAATGTATTATATTTAAAGAGGAAGCGTTACTGTAAACCATTTCGAAGCTGAGATAATAGAGCTTCAAGTTACACTTTTTGTATTGAAAAAACTTATACAACAATAGTTCGCTATTGTTCAGTCGCTCGAGCGGTGTGCTTCGGCGAGTGAGATATCTCATCCCCGAAATGATTAGCTAGATGTACTCCGTAGTAAGATTAGCTTATTTTTAATTGCTCTTTCAAAATTTATAATTTTCATGAGTGGCCGCCAATACTCAAAATTGACCAAACTCTATGGAAACGTCAAAAGGACGCTAACATTATCGATTTGAGAGAAATTGACTGAATAATAATTGCATTAGTAAATGAATGGAGTATCAAATGTTTAGGTTAACGACACTGCAGTACCTCAGCCAGTACGTATGGGAAAAGGCGTGACTCTATGCTCGTATTGATTCTGATTTTTGTGTGTATTTATGTTGATACAGCAAATGGCAATAAATTCTAAAATTGTGCCGCAACGAACCGCATAAAATCCCTAATCTCTGCCACAAAGATGATTCCGCATAATTCGAAAACATAGTTAGGTGGCCACAACAACATAACATAAACCGAGTGATAATTAGCCGGTGGCCGTTAGTTAATTTAAACCGAAGTGGCGAACAGCCAGTCGGTAGCCACAGCCCAGGGAGCACTTATCCAGTGGAGAGCGCATAGATACATTTTCCTTTGGAACACAACTCACCAATTTACGGGCGGCGGGGGACGAGGTAAGAGAGCTGTGGTTGGTCAGCCGATGCGAAACTGTCTGGCGGCCCGTCATCGTACATAGGTTGCGTATGCGAACGTTTGTTGCATACAACAAACGTTTGGCGAGCCGCATTGCCCCGCAGGCGCAGTCAATTGGAAATATAGTCTCTGCCACAGCCACAATGCCGTTGAGTTTTGTAGTATTATGAACTCAGAGCAATTACGGTATGGAATCGACCCGCGAAATTCTATACCCCTAAGTGGTAGCGGTTACACGCACGTCCGTCGCTCACGACACATGCTGAAACTGCTTTGACGTTAAGAATTCTTTAGCAGAAAAGAAGGGAAAGCTGAGGGATGGCGCTTCTGGTGCCAATTGTTCTGTTATTGTCAATTAATTCCTATCCTGGAGTTCTGGGGAATTGCTTTATACAATAATTGTTTTAAAGAGCGGTGACGTTTGTTGCTACTTTGTGTAGACCTAACTGGCAGAAGACAGGTTTAGTAGGCTCGTATTCGTGTTTTTAGACGACATTTGCAATCCTAGCGGGGAGCACTAAGTAATAAGACCAATAAGTCATGTATTTTTTTGTTGGAATATTGAATAATACTGGCCAAAAGTGGGCATAATTGTCCCTTTGGGGAAAGATGTTAATGTTGTAACTAAATAAGTTTGCGACTTCACTATATTCAAGATCGAAAATTATAAAGACCCAGGAGGCCAATTCTCCAGGCGAATTCTCAAAGCGTGGAGACCAATAATTTTCTACTATATTTCATACAAAAAATTACAACATTGTCGTCCACGGTTTCAAATTCTAATGGGCGAGAATTGCCCCCCAGCCCCCCTAGACAAGATGCAAAACGCTATTATCGTTCGCATGAAACGCTAAGAATATTGTATGCGATTTGACAATTAGTCACGCTACGCTAGCGTCACCAAATGTCAAATCTCATACATTTTGAGTTTTCGTTTCTGTTCGTTTTCGTTGCGTTATTAACTTTGTCTAGGCGTGCAGGTATATTTGCTTATGTAATAAACAACATGGTAGCGTTCACTGGTCAAGCGTTTTTGATATGGACGGGCGACTTACCCTCACTTCCGTTTTCCATGCCAAGTATCAGTATAACGTGAAAGGTAATAAAAAACAGCGCACCCCGACCCACCAACACCTAACAGATAATAAGTCATAAAAGGCGCATAAACTACATCGAGGAGGCATACACAATGGGTCACCGTCATAAATGTAGCCGGGAAAAATTTACAAACGGCGAACCGGGCCGGTCGTAAAACTACAGGATTAGGGGGTGGACACGGCAACAGGGGCGATATTCCAGTAGGAAAAGGCGGTTCAATGATGACGCCACGGCGACTTCAACCATAGTTATCCAGGTTCAATGCAGAGAAGAGACCAAAAGTGTCGATTACATACAAACCGTCCGTGTCTGGCTTTTTGTACCGTTTCTCTGTACCTTCCGTACCAAATTTTTTCCTCAAATTCTTCCAATAATGGCCATAAAACTCATCCAAACGCCAAACAATGAAGGTAGAGTTTGTTCATCTGAAATTACGCACCCCACTCCTTGATGAGTGTGTTTAAATGCGGTGGTGGGGCGCGTCACTTCAGTTTGAACCAAAGCTAGAGCTCGTCTATGCTGAAATGACGCGCCCCACTCCTTGGTTTTGTATTTACTTGTCATACAAAACTAAGGAGTGGGGCGCGTCATTTCAGCTTAGACGAGCTCTAATATAAATAGTATAGGAACAAGCTCCACCTAATGATGGCTGTCACCATCGCGTCATAGCCACTAAGCCATCATTGTGCTACTAGAATAAGGTCCCAGTACCTATACAGGGTCACAAAATCTGTGCTTTTGGTTTTATAACGTCATGGAAGCGTTCAAGCGAGGTGCATAGATAATGTGACCATGTTGTTTAGGTCGCGCCAAGTTTCTTAGCACCTGAGTGCAGCGTAGAGGGGCTAGCGGCGCATGGTATATAGAGGCTTAGGTGCCAAAAAAACTGGCGGGCCTTTATTGTGCCTAAAAAATCTACTAAAGGTGGGACCGCCTGCAGGTTGCAGTGGAACTACGTAGAATAGAATAGACGTTTATTGCATTAAAATCGTATAGGCTACACATACATCCCACAAAACCAAATGTTATTAGGTTTGTCTGTGGGTCGGAAGTCGCACTTTATAATTACCATTGACCCAAAGGTGCTCATTACAGAAGTATGCAGCGTGAACACAGCGAGTGTGATCCTATGAACCAGGAACGCCCCGGAGCGGTTGTCAAAAACACAGTCTCTCAAGCTACGAAAAAATCCATGTGTATATTACTATTTAGTTGTATAATATGTGCACGTTTTTCCTGATCGACATAATACTTGACGATGGCTGTCACATTTGGCATTAGCGTTTGTCTCTTCAGCGTTTCGTCTGAATGCGAGCACCTATAACTTTTATAGTGCGACAGGAAGTTACCAGATAGAAGCAGTAAATGCAGGCCTCTCACCGACGGATGTCGTCCTAACTTGCAACGATAAAACATAACAGAACATAGCGTCACGCCTTATCCCATACTGGGTGATATAAAACACCATGTGCCCACTTTTGGCCAGTTATTCAATAACCTAAAGATACTCATTTTTTTAACCGACTTCCCAAAGGAGGAGGTTTACAATTCGTCCGGATGTTTTTTTTTTATGTCTATACCCCGATAGCGCCTAAACGGATGGACCGATTTGGAAAATTATTTTTTTGTTTGAAAGGGTATTATAGGCAGACCTATAGTGATTTTTGAGTTTTTCATAATAACTCGTGCACATGGTAAGCATAATATTGTGATGCGGAACTGCTGATGAAGACCACATATGGCCACCAGATCTGCTCAATACTAGGTACAAATACAATGCGTGGCTGACGGGCAGGCAACGCATAGCCTAAACCGGTGGACCTAGAGCCATGAAACTTTGTACAGGGGTTCCTTAATAGCGTGGGGTAGCATTGATATGGGATTTGACAAAATTAATTCCCCAATGGGGGGGGGATAAGGGGTTACAGTTTGTATTAAACTCAATCTAATCAAATAGGGTTTGTGGAAGTCGGTTTTATCTAAAGTTTACTTTTTGTTTCAATTATATTGGTTTCGGCTCACAAACATCGTTTGTGTTTGTCACTTCACCAGATGGTGCGATGTTTCTAACCATTTCCCGCGCGCCCCGAATGGGGAGAGGCGGGAAGAGGCTGTAGGTACCTGTACCTATATAGATGAACTTTGTTACTAGATCAGATGCAATCTAGAGCAACCATGATATCTGTCAACATAGGCAGATTCATATGTATTTATAGTTGGATATTTCAATATAATAAAGAGTTATTAATGGTCCGCATGTCGCTTCACTGCGCTCTCCTATATAACTAGCCTTGGGTACAGGAGAGAGTCTCCTCCTCTTCAAGGCCATGGGTAGCAAAAAATAAATCAGAAATCAGAATGTGTATTCTCAGAATGTTTGGCAGAAGGCTGGTCCAGCTACTCTACATAGCTGGACCAGCCTTCTGCCAAACATTCTGAGAATATTCTGATTTCTTATTTATTTTTTGCTACCACATGGCCTTGATGCACAGAAATAGCTGTGGGTCACAAGATCTCCATTCACAAATGTAACCCATTGGCTTGCTTTCCTGCGTTTGCCTTTATGACATATCCGAAGTCCGAATGAAGTGAGTGGAGGTGGTTCATAAGGAATAAGCAGTAACAGTAGTTCGTCAGTTCACTTGCGAAACCAACAAAACTGTCCAAGCCCCAAGTTGGTGATTGTGTGGATTGTTTCAGCGGCAGCGGGAAGCGGATGAAATAAAACTGGGGCCGTCGTAAAAAAACAGGCCTTTGCGTACCTACATCACTAATAATGTGCCGTACATTGAATACACCTACTTTTGTGCGACCCTCATTTACTTAAAGCCTTAATTGTACCTGACGTATGTGTTTGTGAATTCTCTTTGTAAAACAATACCTCAGTCCAGGGGATCTGCGTTGAAACTTCAAAACGAAGGAACCTATATTAATCATAGAAAACTTACTAAGGTATCACTTAGTAAATTATTATGTAAGTACCTAACTCATATTAGGTTAAACACACTTCTTTCTTACCCGTAAAACAGAGAGTCTAAAACTTCATTTCAAATTCATGCATAGAATGTTTACGTTCGAAGGAGGTTTTATATTTTTTATAGTGTGCCAGGTGATATGAGAACTTTTTTATAGTCGTCGGCCTCGTTAGGTTGCGGTGGGATATTTTGACGAGCCATAGTGAAGTTTTTACGATTCCGGGCCGGATAATTGTGTGTTCGCGAGTTTTATGCCAGCACTACACCTGAGTTTTCAATGAAGCGTTTTATAGGCGGGAAATAGAAAATGGAAACATTTTTTATAGTTGGAGGGTCGATGTTTTGGGGACCTTTTTATTTTGCATGACGATATCATTGAAATGAAATGAAATAATAATTTATTCAGAAAAATTATACATTTAAACTTGTTATTTACATTGTACTCCCTACTCATTCTACTCCCTAAAAAAGGGCAAGCCCTGTGGCATAGAATGAGTAGATACTTCCCACCAGTAAATGACACAATATCTAATAGTCCAAATAATTTCTGAATTGTTGACATCAATGATAAATTAAAATATGATAATTATTAAATTAAGAAAATTATTGAAATTAACATTGAAAATTAAAGGTTAAATTAGAGTAACATTAAAATATTAACTTAGTGTCGAGGGAGAGTGTGTGTGTGTGGTGTGTAATAGAGATAGAATTGTAATGTTTGAATGAGTTATTGTAGTGAGTATTGTATTGTAGTGGGCTGTATAGCCATCAAAGACGATGTGGGGTGCAACTAACACACTAGCGCTGCAACAATCATCTCCACAGATGTTGTGGCAAGAAGAGAAGAGTGAATGGATGTGTTGATGATTATAAAATATTTATTCTACATTGAATTTTATTTATTATTGTTAATTACAAGGGTTTACTTAATTTTTTATTATTTATTCATTTTTGTATTGTGTACTATGATGAAACCGTTAAGATGTTTTCCGTTTCATCGTACGTTAGGGATCTCAGCCACTTGCATATAGTTTTCTTATTTTCAAATAATGTCTTTGTCTAAACTTCACTGAGTATGCTGATTTTGTTGTAGAGATGAGGACCAAGGAATTTGAAAAACACAAAAATTACTATAGGTCTGGCTAAAATATTTGAAGAGTTCCCTCGATTTCTCCAGGATCCCATCATCAGATCCTGACCTGGTGTCAATGGGACCAATGGGAAGGTAAACCCTTTCAAACAAAAAAAATATTTTCCAAATCGGTCCACCCGTTTAGGCGCTATCGGGGCACATACATAAGAAAAAAAAAACAAACAAACAAACAAACAAACAAACAAACAAACAAACAAACATCCGGACGAATTGTAAACCTCCTCCTTTGGGAAGTCGGTTAAAAAAGGAAAGGTTTAAATCTGCAGACCTTCAATACTGCACGCTGAGCCCTCTCGACACGTCTTATGCGCCTATTACCATTACACCTATTACCTATTTAATTTCAATATGTGAGATCAAAATAGGTAGCATGATATTTCTGTCTACATGTTAGTTTGACATGTATGATAAAAAAAAAGATTATGTAGTGCCGAATAAATATATGGCCAGTAATGGCTTGGGAATATCAGGAAAATGGCCGAATTCTAAAATATGGCGCCGACATCAACACAGTGGAAATGCAGAAATATTCCCAAATATCTTGATCTTACTAGAGGCACTATTATCTAGTCTTACACCCGGTTTCCGAAAAGAATATTATAGTTATTGTGACAACTTGTTAAACTCTTGTAAAACTAATTTCAGCAAATCACGTGCCGTTGTCTTGAATGAATCTTCGATTAATCGCCTATTAATTTTGACCGCTCTTTCAGAATCTGGGGGTAACGATAAGATAATGGAAAGTATACTTTCTGTCACCTTAATATTAGATTGGTCACTAAACTGTGATCACCTAACTAATAGGTTGGTTCCTAAGAAATAATTGATCATCAAATTAATCAAAACGGTCACCAAGCATTGATCACCTAATCATCCTAAATCGGTCACCTCAATTGTAATTTGGTCAATCTACTATTTAGGTGATCAAACTAATATTTAGGTGACCAATCTATTATTTAGGTGACCGATGAAAAGTAATCAATCTATTATTCAGGTGGCCATTTGTTAGGTTCACACAGATCAGACAGATCTTTTATTTTAGGAACCAAAATTATTTATTAGGTTGTCAAAAATGCAATTATTAGGTCATCAATAAAACCACACCCATAGTATAATGTCCTCGTCCGAAGGAAATTCTTGTCTGCCACAATTCCCCACTTCATAATGGAACATGTCCCCTGGGCAGTACTAACGAGGAACAAAGCACTCGTTACCCTGAGGATAGTACTATGGCATTGGCTAATGTTTGGCAAATATTTGGAAGGCTTAAGGTCCACTGGAGGACAAAACGTGCTGAGGCAGCCTCTAGAGACGGTAGAACAAAACAATAACTACCTATACCTATGATGTTGGTCCCGGCTCCTATCGCTAAATGGTTGTATTTAGTAGTCGTAAAACGTCTCCACCAAACCGTACCTACTGAGCCAGCGTGGTGGAGAATGGCTCAAACTCTCTCATGTTCGGGTGAAGCCCTTTGCAGCTTAGGTCCATTAAACCCAGATACTATTATATCCAATTGACTGCGCCTGCGGGGGAATGCGGCTCGCCAAACGTTAGTATTCAATGTACGCAACCTATGTACGATGACGGGCCGCCAGACAGTTTCGCAGCGGCTGACCAATCACAGCTCTCTTACCTCGTCCCTCGCCGCCCGTAAATTGGTGAGTTGTGTTTCAAAGAAAAATGTATCTATGCGCTCTCCACTGGATAAGTGCTCCCTGATTAAGGCTGGATTTCACGAACGAAAAAGTAACTTTTACTCGAGAGTATCTTCTACTTTTTCATAGACACCAGTGACACCTAGATCAGATCACCTCATTTTGAACTGTCATTTGTCATACAAGTTATCCACGGGATAGTTATTCTCGTATAACTTTTTGTTGGTGAAATCCAGCCTAAAATGTATAATAAGTTACATCTCCATAATAAATAATAATAATATTATATCCCCCAATTATATCCCCCATCCCTTTCCCTCCCCTCCTCATCTCCTCTCCTTCCTCAACATTCAAAATCACTCAACATTCAATATCACTATCTTTCCCCGATACACTCTCACATACACTCCACATATCACACATCACACTCGCTCAACACCTAATCTTAAATAAATTTCTTTTACTTAAATTTCTTTAGAGGTTGAAACCTCAAAAACTAAATTATCACATTGTATTTGTTTGTGCTTTTTTTTTCATTATAGTTTTTATTTTTTTATTTTTAACCTTTAACGTCTTAGTTCCTAAACTTATATTTGTATGTCGGTGGACATCTGTTATTGGCCTGCTTCACTGTACTGTTTCGTATGTTATATTTATACTGTAATGTGCTGTTGATGTCCCAAATAAAAATAAATAAAAATAAATAAATAAATAAATAATATTGCGTCACGCCTTTTTCCGTACAGGTTGGCAGATTTAACCAGTTATCCAATACTCCATATCGCGTGACAGGGGGCGTTGTAATTTCAGCTAACAACAAACTAACCGGTACTTCGCGCTTTCGCTATAGCGATTCGCTTGCAGAATCACGGCAATTCCAATCCAATTGTTAGAGCAGCGTACATTCTGTAGTCGCGAGCGCCGAGAGGGATTCAAAGCTAAGCACGGTATCCGTATTCAAATAACAGACAGAAAAAGTCCTAAGTGTTCCTGAGGAGAGAAAAACATTAAAAGAGACGTCCTTTTTTGTTCTTTTAAGCCATGGTTGGATAAGAATGGTTGGATCAGCAGGAATGAGGTTGCATAGCTAAAAGTATAGCTGAGATTAAATCGCTATTATAATTCACTACTTTAAATATTCGGTATGTTTTAAATGAATCAACAACATAATTTCACAATATATGCATTGATATAAGTAACGATAAAAGTTTTGATCGAATTTAGCTTTCTTAAAGTGATGGATTTTCTGAAAAAGAGCACCTTTACATAACCTTTACATAGGTACCTTAACATCATAATATGGCTAGGCCAAACTTCCAAGCGCTTATTCTGGACTGACAAATAAAATAGTCCAGATCCCAGACCATATTTGTTTCAATGAGACAAATTGGTCAGAATGATTTCTCTAACTGCACCTGTACACCGGTATATGTTACTTATCCACTCCCTCTTCAAGATCATACCTTTTTGGTTATACCTTGATTTTTGTATCTCGAGACAGAGCATTCAAGCCGGGGCCGAAACCGAGCTGGGTCCCTAACGGCGCGTTCACACCATACCCTCAGCTCGAACAGTTTTGAGAAAACTTTCGCAGTTTTGAGAAAACTTTCTGATACGACTGTTTGCGTAATTTCTGCTTTGGTATTGAGGGAGCAATTATGAAAACTTTCTCGTGATGAAGGCCGATAAACTTTAGTGTGAGATGTTGAGACAACTTACGTTTGTGAAATGTTTAGTATGTAATCTATGAAAACTTTAGTCATAATTAACAGCCCCAAGCCAGAAATATGCGATATGAAATTTACTTTATGAAAGTTAGAAAAATCAAATAATATAAATGTGTGTGTAAAAAATATTTCAACGGCATTACCAGTTCGACCATTTTAAACTCATCGTTTTTGATCAAATCATATTTTTCTTATATGTGTCGGAAGAGAGGCCTTTGCCCAGCAGTGGGATGCTATAGGCTAATAATAATAATAAAGTAAATACTTGCAGAATTGTTAGAAAGTTTATGGGCAAAGACCATGAACTGTAATGCACTTGGCTTAAGCCCGTGCCCAAAGACCTCTCTAGAAGAGTGACATAAAAAATAAAAATGAATAATAATAATAATGTGTCGGCGGCCGATCGTAGAATCGGGCACACCAGACTCTTTAGTCTGAGGGGGGGGCGAGCGCAGCGAAGCCCCCGAAAAGACTTCGTGTTCGTTTGACATGTATAACGCAAAAAAACATCACGTAGTCCTGAATAAAAATGCTTTTAAAATACATGTTTTCGTTAAAACCCGCCATATCATGATGTGCCCAGTATGGCATGGGCAATAATGGGCATATCATGATGAAATGGCGAGGCACATCATGGTGTGCCCGATTCTACGATCGGCCGCCGACATATGGCCTAGCTGTTCTCATTATCGACTGTTTTGTGTAATAGCCGTTCTTATTGTCTTAACAATCTGACCTTGCAGCAAAATAATGTCGTGGACGACAGTGAATCGTACCGCGTCCCAGATGTGAATCCATTTAAATATACAATCCGCGATGCACGACTGTTACCCATAGTGGGAACCCGGCCTTAGGGCTGCTTTGGTGTAAACGCACCCCTCAGACATCACCCCGAATGTCATCTACACTTATTTTTGGCAGACTTTGACTTCGACATAATTATGGCTAAAAGCCTAGCAAGTCTAGCGACATTACTTCTCATCTCGAGTCACTCCTTGTTTCAGTATAGAGGTAGACAGGCATTGTGTTACTATTGTTTGATAGAAGTTTTATTTTCAATGAGACGCTGTTTGCATTTTTGGAAGAATTGTAGAAAGATTACTATATTAGAGGGTTTTACAGTTCTTACAACAGAGTATAATGAATAACCGGCCAAGTGCGAGTTGGACTCGCGCACGAAGGGTTCCGTACCATTATCTATAAACAAATGAGCAAAAAACCACGTTTGTTGTATAGGAGCCCCCCCGTATTATTTCTTTTGTTTTTTAGTATTTTTAGGGTACCGTACCCGAAGGGTGCCAAACGGGACCTTATTACTGAGACTTCAGTTCACTTGTGTTTAGATACACTTACGCATTTCAAAATGGAGATCTTGAATGAAACTGTTTATTTATTGTCATAGCAACCATGTCATAGACACATATACTACACATTTAAATATGATAGCATATTTCGCGTCAACCCACATGGACTCTCAATCCTGAGGTCGTCGTCGGTTCAAATCTCGTGAAGGCATAAACTTTTTAAATTTTCTTTTTGTTTATTTTTTTATTGTTTTGAGTGCTTTTGATTTGTTGTACGATGGTACGGTACCCTTCGTGTGCGATACCGAGCCGCACTTAACCGATTTTTTATTATAGCGGCAACAACAACAACCTTTGTACATGTGTTTTCTTTTAATGTAACTGTTCACGCACACATTCACAAGGATATTCTAACACGGCGGCGGCGGCGCTGCAAACCAGTCTCGATCCAAACGTCATCAGTGCAACACAGTCGTGTCCTTTTAATTAATGCATCTAGTACTGTACCAATAGAAGATACTGACTATACAGTGTGTTTAAATACTTCATCTATTACTGCATCTACAGAAGAAACTGAATATACAGTGTGTTTAAATACTTCATCTATTACTGCATCTACAGAAGAAACTGAATATACAGTGTGTTTAAATACTTCATCTATTACTGCATCTACAGAAGAAACTGAATATACAGTGTGTTTAAATACTTCATCTATTACTGCATCTACAGAAGAAACTGAATGTACAGTAACTGTTTAAATTATTATGTGCAATAAAGAATTGTGAATTGAATTGTGAAAATTTCAACTGTCTAGCTACGACGGTTTATGAGATACAGCCTGGTGACAGAAGGACGGACAGACGGACGGACGGACAGCGAAATCTCAGTATTAGGGTCCCGTTTGGTCACGTAATCGGTTCGCTTGCGTTAAGACACACGCGGGCCAAACTAACAATAGCAACAATATATGTGCGATCGAGAAGGTTAAAGAGCATTAAATAAACATTTTTCATTTTCATTTATAGAACCCTCCAAATGAGAGCTCATCTGCCCTAGCTCCAGTTGGTCTGAGCTCAACGGATCTTTGATAATGATTTTATTGTAGGTTAATATTTTTCTACTCTAGAAGTTTACTTGGTGTTTGTTTTCTCTGTTGATTCAGACCATTATGAGCTAAAAACACAGCTGTTTGTACGTACTTCATTCAGATTCACGTAAAGTAATACTTTGTTTTACTAAAACATAACACAAACTCTCATTCCAATTCCATTGCCTAACCTTAATTAACTCGCCTAGCACAGCAACAGAGACATCAAACGTAAATTATTTAATTATAATTCTCGTCAAAGTTGATTTTAATTTAAATTAGCGACGTCGTTACCTAACGCCGGGCTCAATTTCGGATGTTAATAAGTTAAGTTTTAGTTTACGACTGTGCTATTACTTCACTCCGCTGCCATACTAGGAATGAACTTTAGTATAGTGCACGAATATGACCATAAACATGGGACTACATTTTGAGTTACGAGGATTTTGTAAAGTTTGAGGCTACTACATTTCAAATACACATCTTCATAACCCGTATTAGTTTTTATTATTAGCTAACTTGTTAATTACCTTAGCAAAGCTTACTTTTTAGTACCCTAGACTACAAATAATATTTTCTTATGTTTACTTGTAAGTAGTTTTTGCACTACAGTCCATTCGTGATAAGAATGCAGTGAAATTAAAATGTAAATCTGTTAACACACACTCACAGGACAGGACACAACCGTCGCGTTGGAAAGTTTGCCTTCAACTTCAACACTGTGAATTTGGCTTGATAATTGGAAACGATTTGATTAGTTACGGGGCGTGGCTAGGCTGTCGGACAGTGATGCCTCCACTGCATTCTTATCACGAATAGACTATAAGCGTTGTTCCTAATTAGTCATATTTTTTATACTCTAATTATAAGTGCACAAACTGTTCATAAATAAGCCAAATAAATAAATAAATAATATACACACCTTTTACCATACGGGGTGGCATAGGCACAGTTTCGCCAGCCAGTTATTTTGGTAATTTTTGTGCGACAATCTCTTGATAGAGATAAGCTGGCCTTTGTATATAATTATACATTGTGTTTCCATCATTATATTTTCTGTACGTCTGTTTTGTGGAGAACATAAAGAAATTACGAAATATTACACGAATATTTGGAGGCAAATAATTTATTTAATTATGAACGAACACAAAAAAAAATCGAGATTACCCTCACATGACAGGTGATACTATTCTTAATTTCCATCGGCCCATATCTTGGAGGAAAGAAGTTATCACGGCCTTTCCTACCTAAACAGCTTTCCAGTGATCTTATGGCGTACGATGATAGGTAGAACTGATGATTTTTGACAGGTTTATTGCATTAGGTTGCGTAGAAGTGACGCCCCCGTGTAAACGTCACTCACACGCCAAAATTCCGTTGGACGACTGCATTTTGAATTTAATCTTTGATGCAGTCAAATGTTCCGTCAAAGAAGATGCTTACGAGACGAGTGAAAAGCATTTTGAGAATGTTGCTACTATTGGCAGCAATTTTACAACTGTCCACCCCCACTGGTCCCGTTTTAGTATAACAGGGGGTTGCAGAAAGTATTTGCTTTTAATTGATTGATTGTATATGTATTGATTTGAATAAATTAAAATGATAAGTAAAATACCTATTTATCATATTGACGTCTCTAAAAACCCTTTAAAATCCTACGCCTAGGAAGTTTTTTTTACATACAGGCACATACATTGCTTCTGGCCCAACACTAGGATACCCTGTGTCGTGGGAACCGGAAACAGCAACATCACAAACATGTAAACATCCAAGATCGGGGTTTTTTTTTGTCCCCAGCCGGGTTTCGAACCCAGGACCTCTCGCATGGTAGGCAGATGCGCAACCGCTGCGCCACAGAGGTCGTCAACAGAGCCACAGTATTTACAAACTAGTAATGTAAAATGCTTGGGATATCTTGGACAGAGTTCCGTACCAATGACTCCATTCTCCAAGAACTAGGCATTAAACAGCGCCTGTCATCTATAGTCCAAGCTCGTATCCTCACCTTCTTTGGACACGTATCGCGACGCGGCCGTATGTCCATTGAGTGACTGGTGGTACAGGGTAGAGTAGAGGGCACCCGAATGCGTGGTAGATCACCAATGAGATGGACGGACCAAATCAAGGCAGCACTGGATGACCCCCTGTACCAATGCACCAAAAATGCAGCCCTCAGGGAAGAATGGTGACGAATTGTAAGGCGGGTCACCCGACCGAAATGACGACCACGACCACTCTGCCAAGAGTGATACGACTGAGAAGAAGAAGAAGAATGTAAAGTAATTTACAAAGGTAGCGTCACGCGATTTCCCGTGTGAGGTGGCAGAGGCGGTCAGGTTTACAGCGTCATGCCTTATACCACAGACACCATACTTATACCAATACAGGGTGGCAGGGGGACAATTATGCCCACTTTAAGCCAGTTATTTAATACTCCGTTTTAAAAGTAACATCCTGTTTAAAGGTTGCTATTACGACACTTTAGGCGCGTACGAAATAAGTTATACGCTTACGACCCTTAAGGTAGTGCTGGGAGTTTAGTTGAATTGAAAGCCAAGTTTATAAATTAATTTAGTGGTTTGGCTCGTAAAAAGGATGTCCCAAGTTTAAGGCTAGTTTCACCCCTTTTGGCTTATTGTGAATTGACTTATGGCTTTGGGACGATGTTGTTTTAATATTCTTATTGGTGGATACGCAATTGAAAAGTTAGCGCGAAATGTATATTTTTTGTAAAACAAACTAACAAACGTCAAACTTTTTTCCATACGATGTGGCAGAAGTACAGTTGTTAAGTAAAGTAAAGTAAAGTATTATTTATTGTTTATTTGTTCCCAAATTTAGTTATCATCATCATCATCATTCAAGTTTACTATTAGCTATTAGGTATTTCTTTATTCCCAAAACGTTCTATGATTATGAAAAAGCGCAAAACTAATAATCTATGTCAGTATAGTAGCATAACTTTACTATAGTGGCGCACAATGCATTTAAATTAACATTTTAATCAAAATTGTCGCATCCAATCCAATAGATTAGAATTTCAAATGAAGTCTTAAAAAAGCCATAGAAAGCTGTTAACACCAACGATGTTTTTTTTCTTGCTCAGTTCGTTCATTAGGAGAACGTGCACTCAACTTAACATTGATCTCTATTTCACAATAGACAAACATTACAAACATATTTTTCTCGTGTGGGATGGGAGAGACACAGTTTGCTTACGTCTAACGAGTAAAAGTTATATTCTTCTCGTTCTGAGAGCTCTACTAATTTTCAAATACTTGGAGATCCCGATTAATAAATATAATCGAACTGATTTCTAAAAGTTCTCCAAAAAGATGTTTAAAACTTACTAAAAGACTAGCTCTGTTTCGATGATAGATAGATTATTTTGAATACCTATTTACCGTAATAAAAGGACATTAACTTTCAAGCTTTCATTTCCAAAAACCCCTAAATCCTTTTTCTAGACTGACCTATTTGTGGATACAGCATCTAGTTTAGTATACCAGATATACGTCTAGGGCACTGGCGCAGTGTTCGGAGGAACTAATTAAAAACAAATACAATCCACGCCTGCAACCATGTGTGGGTCATTCGAAGCGCCATTCATGAACAAACCGAATCCAGGCTTGCAAAATATCGTGTGAAGAAACAGAAACAGAAGATAATTATGTGCTCGTAAATGTTCGTCGTGACTTGCTTGAAAATTTTCTTCTAATAGTTTTATCCTCAGGATCGAATGGAGTGGAAGAGGGGGAGAGGCCTTTGCCCAGGAGTGGGATATTACAGGCTCATAAAAAAATAGTTTTATATAATTTTTTGCCTACAATTCTTCGAAATTACTTCAGCGGTATATGCGTGAAAACTAGGTTTCTTTTTATTTTTAACCGATTTACGTCCATTTTCAATAACCTATCTATCCATGGTTTTTACATTGCTAGAATTAGATTCGACAGTTGCGCTATGGAATTTATGTCAAACTTGAACCTACCTATCTGTAGATGGTGGATAAATAGCTTAATGAAAAGGAACGTCATCAAACGAGGTTTTTCTATTCTTCGGAATGTATGTTTTTTATGGTGAAGGTTTATTTTGTCAAATATTTTTAGCGACATCTTGAAGACAGCTGGACCAATTTGGAAAATAGATTTCGTAAGCCCCTATTGATTGGGCCAGTGCTCATGTTGGCAGTTGCATGGCTAGCACACAATACCTACAGCTGGTTGAGTAAACGTGCTATTGTTTGGAGTTCTGCAGCGAACTCCTGAAAGCTCTGCAGACAGCTTTTCCTGATTTTGAAGCGAAGATGCTTGAGGACTTATGATGATAGCTTTTTGCTTCGAATGAAATAAGTGCAATTATAGTAAAAGTAAATCTCTGGAACAAACTCCCCAACGCTATTAGAGACAGTCCGTCACTCAACATATTTAAAAGTCGGTTGAAAGAACACTATCTTTCTCTACCGTATTAAATTTAAGTACTTTTATTTAGGTATATTTGCTTAACTTATTTATATCTATAAGTCTGGTATTTATGTACGTATTGTTAAGTAGTTTATTGTTTTATCTTATTTAATATTGTGCACATGGGTCTACCTGTTGTTAAATTATTTCCTGTCTATCCTAGGTTTGCTGGAAGAAATCTCTTAATAGAGATAAGCTCGCCTTTGTCATGTGTTGTCCACTTTCAATTGTAAAATGTGTTATTTTGTGCAATAAAGTATATAAAGTAAAGTAAAAGTATGAGTAAAAGTATTGATCATAAACATTATCATCATGCTGCCTGGGAACCGACTGTTGAGTACAGGCAATGTACTCGCCATTCCACTGGGCCCTGGGTCTTGGACGCCGCGGTATAAGAATTATTTGCAGATATGAAAAATGAATGGTTTGATACTATTTTTAAAGTAGTCATTTAAGTAAACTAGTCATTAGTGAGGTTAAGTTGTACATGAAGTTGTGAAATTATTAATATATAATAATCATTTCGAAAGAATATAAATATCACACAATATAAATGAAGTCACAGAAAGCGAGATATAAAGAGATAGAAAGAGAGAAAGAACCTATCTCATCAGAACTTGGTTTGCTGGAAGAGATCTCTTTTTAGAGATAAGCTTGCCTTTGTACACTATTTTTATTTGCTTTTGTTTTATTCCAACTAATTGTGTGCAATAAAGAAGATTATGAATTATGAGAGAGATAGATAGAGAGAGAGAGAGAATTTTTATTTACTGTTAAGATAACATTAAACCATTATTTATCACAATAAGTAACGCTTCAACAAACTTAAACCAATTATTTCATTTCATTGTTTGGTTTTACTATGTTGTGTCAACTGATATTACAATGACATAATAAGCGAACTATGAAACTGAAATTAAATGCTATTCGATTTCGATTATGGCTTCACTTTAGTCAAAACGTCTGAAGCAATGAAAGCGCTAAGTTATGAATACAACCACAAACAGTTTGCATATTGAAACGAATTCATAATGATCCAATCACACTCAATTGTAACATGAGACTTTGTAGAGTTACACTGAAAAGCCATTGGCATTTAACATTATGATATCGGACAATTTCGTTTCAGTAGAACTTAACCGTAATTCTGCTGATTCTGTACGATTTACATAATCATGATTGGTGGTTTTGACTTTTAGTGACGTTTGTAGTTTTGAGTTTGAGCACAGGGTGCTCATCCCATACAAATTAAGAATTAGTAACGTTTCTTAAAAAAGAGATGGCGTGAGGAGTAATATTTTTACTTAAAACGCCATGGGTTTCAGTTAACATACTTCTAGGTGGCGCTAATCTTAGAATAAATCCTGTATATCTTAGCGCCATCTCGTGGTATTTGCAATTTTTCGATGGTGCTGCACCAAGCGATAATGGCCTCGAACTAAAGAAGCTTCCGTAGCATCTCAGTTTACGCCGGTGCCATATGTTGTTCTAGGTGGTCTATCTGTATTAGTATAATATTATAGTATATATGTGGTTTGAGTTTCTTCTTTAGGCGATAGGATTGCTGATTGGTGGGGAGAGTTATGTAAAAAATTCAGCAGTATTCAGCGAACCCTACATTTTATTATATTTCACTTTAAAATATAGTTACATAATCTAATATATTACCTATAATATGAAAACTTCGCTTGCAGACATAAACTCAACTTTAGTTACAAAAGAAACAAACAACGGACCAAATGTGATTTGAAGAGTTCCGTCCGTACCGGGCGGCGCCGCGGCGAACAAGAAAATACGCAAAAGATCTGTTAAAAAAAGAGTGACGCTCATTATTTGTTGCTTTCCATTTCATACTTTCCACACAATTCTATCTCCATGATAGCAATACCCATCATATCCTATCACCATCAGAATAGCACCGCTAGCGAAAAGCTCACAGGGTCCATAACTTAGCCAAAGCTCGAAGGGCCTCCTACAAACTTACGGCATACAGAAATTGTTCGCGCCCTTTGATCATTTAATATAACTTGGATCTAAGAAGCCATTAGACTAACTTAAGGAATGTATGAATAGCACTTGCGACTTGATGTGATATTGGATTAATAATGAATTCGCCTTTTAGGGGACGGTTGGTAAGGTAACTGATTTGCCAGGACTCTGAGTGTGTATGTTACAGGCAGGTTGAATTATCTGTGTCTGTATGTTTTATATGTTATTTTGTTTAGCGCTAAGTATCTTCTATGTTTTATATTGTGTGTGTGTGCGCTGATGCAAATAAATAGATAAAATACAAATACAAATACAAATTCGGGTATTTACTACTAGCCGTCGGAATTTTACAATCCCTATTTGATCCGCTATCTTTACACAATTAAGTATAAGATAAAAAGTTTTGATCAAATCGTATGGGACTACAATCACTTTTTTACGTTATTTGGTACTTACAGTTTTTATCAAATCTTATGGGACTACAATCACTTATTTACGATATTTGGTACCTAGTTAGTCAAAGTCAAAGTCAAAAGTCAAATTCAAAGTCAAAAATCATAATATGTTTTTATTGACCATAAAATCATACAGATTGCTTAGTCAACGTCAATATAATTATTATTATTATTGTATACTACCGCCCGTTCGGAAGTTGTGGAGGATGGAGCAAAGAAGGGCAAGAAACTCCCCCGTACCTCTTTTAAAGGATGTAAGGGCCTGAAAAAAATCAATTTTATGTAGTTCTACTTAAGTCTAAGGAAATGTACCGAAGAGAGACGTACTAACTCAGTCCATCGACCCTCTTTGGTTTTCTGTGCGCCGAGATGGTAAAGACCACGCAGTTTTCTGATCTTTTGCTTTCACACTGTAAAAAGAAAAGCAACCAGAAAATTTATAAATGCTTGCGTAAGTAATATTTGCTATGTGATACTAACATGAAGCGCTAATTCTTCACCTTACTAGTACGTACGTACTACTTACTAGTAAAGGGTTGTTGAGCCGACGGAAGTACTAGTACATATAAAAAAATCTTCCAAATAACAGCTGTCTAATGCAAACAGTCGTATCCTACGAACTGCCTGCTACAGGCATAATAACTTACTAACTTTTGGGTTTGTATCAACTGTGATTGAATAACACCCGGTTTCTGGAAGAGCGATCAAACGTTACAGACTGTTAATCTCATGCCAAATGTATTTTATCCAATCACGTGCCGATATTTTGAATAAATTTTTGAGTTATCGCCTGTTACATTTGACCACCCTTTTGTTATTAACACGGGTAATAGTAGATTGTTACACAAGGGACGTAAGAGAGCTATTTCAAACGACGACCGACGGTCCAATTTGGCGCGCAAACGGGCGCTAACGGATGGAGACAACCCGAAATACTTAGACTTTAGAATAAGTTCGAGGGTGAAATAGCTACTGACGACCCCAGGTAAGCATTCTACTTTACATCATTCAAGCGAGGTAAATAAAACATATATACAGATTGTAACTGAAAGATGAAGTCATATAAAAACTTTAACAGATTTTTTTTTCCAAGAATATAATTTTTCTGCAAGAATAAAAAATGTTATATAATTGTTTTTTTTTTCAAATTATAGTGAATTTAGTCAATACCCGTGTTTTGACACCAAAAACATATACATACATAGCCCAAAAACTCACAGCACCTAGGCGAATTTAAGTTTATATACTTATCAGATTTGAATGTATGATTGTGAATTATAGTTGTAAGTTTTAGGACTACGGGAAAATTTAGGATGCCAAAACAACTGTTAATTTTGGATAATTTGAAAAAATAAATAATTGAAAAGCTAAATAATTTTGGAAGAAACGGAAAAAAAAAAAACTTTTTTTTTTGCTAATTTAATATTTTATTTTGTAGAAATATATAAAATTTCTAAAAAGTGAAAAATAAAAAGGTTATGATTTTTTTATGGGAATTAGTTCACACTTGGCCGATTTAAAAAAAAACCTAATAAAACCTGCACTTGAACTTAAACTTGAACATGCTTGATAGTGGCTGCATTATAGGTAATATTGTCCAGTTTGATATGTAATGGAAATGACGTCAACCAATAACTATTCATAAGGTAAAACATGTGATTTGAAAATGGAATGGAACAATGCATTTGAATCCTCAAAGATTGTGATGGAAAGGCCCACTTACGCGGACTCCGTGGACAGCAGTAATACCTCTTTACTGAGCTTGGATTATGTAAAAGAGCTAGTATTCAAATGTTCCGGGATTTCTCTAAAAGTTTATACTTCTCATGGTGAAGTGTTTTTAAATGTTAACGAAATCAAAATCAGCATAGTATTTTAAAAATGACGATCATGATCAAACCATCACAAATGAAAAAGGAAATCAAAAAATCCTCACGGCACGAAAAAGCGCTGAGGTCGTATAAACACATAAACATCACAAAACTCCTTGCGGTTTTAAACCGTTTCCCAGTGCTTTGTACTGAACTTGAATGCGGAATAATTTCATGCGAGACTAAACACAAGTGGCTGCATCTAAAAACTGCTGCCGTACTGAGCAACTTTTGAAATTAATCCTGTTTTAATTTTTATTCCCCTTTTTTTCACTCAGCAACCTCTGCTCCTGCGGGAGTTAATTCGGCTGCGGTTCGTTCTGACGAGTGAGTATGTAAATATGCCGAGGAAAGTCACATGAGTTTGGATTACTTGCTGGGACTCTGTGGCTTGGTTGGGGCAGTTTTTATACCTGAGGTTTGGGTCCAGCCCCGGTTGAAAAATATGAGGCATGCATTTTGTCCTTGGAAATGTATAACTGACAGAAATATCCTATCTATACAGGGTTACTTTTGGACCCCTAGCCAAAAGTTACTGTTATTTTAGGGACATTATTCTGAGCAACTTTCACTAAGAAACCGATTTGATCAGAGCAACTTTCTTCTCTATATAAATCAGCTGACCCACTCAGGCCAAAATGTACTGGGAAGTGAACTTAATACAGTGTTAGTAAAAGAAGCACAAAATCCGGAAATTTTTAAGTCAAAGATGCACTGTTTTGTTCGAGCTTTTTGTTCGAGCCGTTACGGTCTTCACAAAATACGAAGAAACTTTTTACCCGACCTAATATTTATATTTTCCGATTATACCACGATCGCTGGCCTTTTAAAAGACTGCGTATCGACTCTACATAATAATTCTAACACATAACGGGGCAATAAAAATTGCTTATGCGCTTCAAAGCCAATCACATTATTTAATCTAAATACGAACAGTCTGCAACGCATAGGTCTGTTCCACTTTAGTGCTTATTTCCTAATGCCTGGGGATTAATTAGGAATAGATAGGCAATTAATTAATTAGGAATAGATAGGCAATTAATTAATTAGGAATAGATAGGCAATTAATTAATCGAAAAAAAATATTAGTAAATAAAGCTACAATCCGGCTCGTTTGGCAAACAGGGCTGGGGGTCGCGTGCAGCCCCCGTGATTCTACAAACGAATCGCATGCCAATTGCTATAGCAAGGGCACGAAATAGATATTGTATGTACGTATTTAAGTTAATTATATATACTATTCATTATTATTATTATTCATTATTTATAATAATATATATGTAGTTAGGTGTATTTATTTGCATATTGTGTATATATTTTGTAATTTGGTATACCTACTTATTATATTGTGTTTGAAGTATATTGATTTAGTCATTTATTGTGCACTGACTTCCCTCTCCTTATCTGTTTTTATTCCTGTCATGCGTAGGTTTGCTGGAAGAAATAGCTTTTTAGAGATAAGCTCGCCTTTCTACATATCTTTTTGTAAATGTTACGTGTTTTTTTATGTTTTTGTGCAATAAAGTATAAATGAAATGAAATGAAAATGAAATACCGGATTGTTTGTAGCCGGGGTCGCCTGGCCTAAACCGAAATCCTGCGCACTCGCTATAGCAATTGACATATATAGATAGAGTTATAGTTATCGCGGGCTGGGTTTCTACAACTCGACGACTGTAAATTGCACCTATTTTGCGTGATGTGGGTTGGGGGCACTACTTCTGCCAACCCAGCTCCTGTAGGAAGTCTAGCAGACCCGACGACTTCCTGGAGCGACCCCGGTGATCCGAGGTGTGTTGCTCGGTAGGTGGCCACACCAGAACATTCCAGAAGGACGTGGGTGGACATTCCAGCAATTGACATGCAATTCTTTGTATAATCCCGGGCCAAGAGTGACGAACGGTGCCCAGACGCGCCGCGCCGCCCACAAATAAATCGTAATTTTGCGCCCTCGCTACTGCTATTGCCATTCAATTATCTACGCGACTCACGGGCCAGGGTAGCAGAGACACAGATACACCCATGTTTTAACTCTTATAGGCCCGTTATAATAAACTGCTCTCAACACTGAGAGTGCATTAAGAATACAGATTTCATATGACAAAACCGTCATTCTGTCTCATATCTGAGACCGGTATCTATTATTATTCGAGGCCTTACGTCCATAAATATGCTTGCACCGTATGACGAAAATTTTGAATTGATGAAGAGTCATCATAAAAATATCCTCCCGGATCAACACTGAACCGGTTAAAGGTTGGATGCTTGGCAAAACGTCAGAGGATAATTTTCTATCCGCTGTAGAATAACCCGCAATGCATGACGCGTTGTGAAAATATCGCATAATCATCGCACCAGGCGACTGAATGGAGAGGTGCATGGACGTTAAGTCAAATAGAACGAACAACAGTCCAAAGGCTTCGGCAACTTTACCGCCGCAGGGTGGGAGCGGGGCGGGGGCGGTGGACAATGTTGCCCAATGCAAATGAAATGGTCACCGCTTGGTGTAAAATCCAGTTCAGTTCAGTTCAAAATTTTTATTGACCATAAAATCATACATATTACTTAGTCAACGTCAATATAATATTAATCCTTCATTGAGATTCTTGTAATTGAGTTGACACCCACCCCACTACTGTCTTGCTACCGATCCACTGGTGGTTCACCGAGGCTTTTAAATTTATTCTTCTTATTGTGTGTTGATATATGTATAAGTTTTCCTGGCTTAAGCAGATGGATGAAAGAGAAAATGGCTGATAGAGTATATTAAAGGAGTACTTCGGGAGCATTATTTTATTGAATTGTTTAGTTTAGTATTTCATAATTTGTTTATTGCAAACAAACAGTTATACAAGATGATAAAACATATAGAAAAAGTGTACAAAGGCAAGCTTATCTCTAATTAGAAATCTCTTCCAGCAAACCAAGTAAGGATGAGACAGGCAAGTGTATTGTGCTGTTCCTGGATTTATAACAGGTGTGACGATTTTAGGGACTAATTTTATTAAACTCTTAGACCTGATAAAGCTACAATAATCTGTCTTTAACTCTTGCTAATTCGTAATTCGTAATTTCTATATTGTACTAACACAAGAATGACATACAGAAAACTTATAATAGATAGACAATGTACAAAGGCGAGCAATCGTTAAACGTGATTTGTCATTTTAGTGTGATTTCATATTGAAAAAGGTAAAAACCATTTCTGGTCCCTAACGCCCTTCTATCATGATGTACCTACATGTCTTTGGTAACCGGAGAGTTAATTTCACACTGGGCGAACATTCAAAAGGTTTTGAATTTTGATATCGACGGTAAGCCTGTCATGCTCAGATCAGCGAACGAGTGAGCTAAGCTAAACTGTGTTTTTCTAGTTTGTGCTTTTCGGTGACGAGGTGATGGGCTTCGGCGACAGCTCGTCCTTTATTGTGAAGGGAGATATCCCTAAGCTTAAGCCTGCTTGTCGATCTATTTTTTTAAGCTAGGTGGGTTAGTGATAAGTGTTTTATTTGTTCGTTGTACTCGTCAATTTATCGAGAAGCACACTATAAATGTTACTCAATACTGGATCATCACCATATCAACGTAGAGGAGGGGAAAAAACGTGTAGTAATTTCGTACATGGCATATTTTTGACTTGGAAGTTACCATGACACAAATGTATTGTTAGTATTGTCACAGAATATTATACGTATTACTATGGAGAGTAAATACGGCTTTAGTACCTAGGACAACTAAGGGTAAGTAAAGATCATCATACCATGTTTTCTAAGTAAGGGATTCTTAAATTATTTAGTACCGTACTGATGAAATGGTTATCTAACCCAATATTATAACCAGAGACATATATCCAATTGACTGCGCCTGGCGGGAGAATGCGGCTCGCCAAACGTTAGTTGTATTCAACGTACGCAACCTATGTACGATGACGGGCCGCCAGACAGTTTCACAGCGGCTGACCAATCGCAGCTCTCTTACCTCGTCTCCCGCCGCCGCCCCTAAATTGGTGAGTTGTGTTTCAAAAGAAAATGTATCTATGCGCACTCCACTGGATAAGTGCTCCTTGATAATAACAAGGACATCCAAAACTTCACAACAACATTGATATACGAGTACGGAGCATCGCAACAAGGCGCAAGCGTAAAGTTCGCGAGCTAATGGCGAACTAATGATCTCATATTGGCCCCTAGAGAACAATAAAGAGCCTCGTATATTTTGACGACCTCCACAAAATAGCCGGATGAACAAATGTCAACCGGGTGGGCTCTAGTTTATGTGCTATACAGCATCTTATATCAATGGTATGGGTAAGTTCAATGGAAATTGGGACTGGAAGTGCTGGAGAGAGATGTCTTACAGAAAAAGTCTGGAATATCTTGCGAGGGACATACATAGTTTTAGAGAAAGTTGCGAGTAAGTTAAGTCAGTTTACATTTGCAACAAACACATACAAGAGACTGCGGTTGAGTGGTCCGAGGTGCTGTTTTACTGTAAACATTGGAATGATATTTTATGGAAATTTAATTATTTTACTATTTCCTACAAAGAAACGGCCTTTGCTTTTATTATTCAAGTGAAAAATACTTTTACTTTCACACAATAGCTATCTAAAAATACTTGTAAGTAATTCGGCAGAGGAGTAAGCTATAGGGCATCTCCATTCTTAATCCATCTTGCAGACTTACAGCAACTTATATTTGTATGGGTGGAAGTGCATGGAGAATCTTGATTGGTAGTAAAGTTATCAAGTACCCTCGAAACGATCTGAGGGTATGGTGCAAATGAAATTGATTTATTTAATACGAGTATTTATGATGAAGAAACTTATGAAACAAGAAGGAAATGAGATGGAAAGTTAAAAGCAAAGAATAAAGGAATAGTTTCCGACCACAACTAGAGGTAGGTATTTACCTAACACAGTGTGCGTGTACGCATTTTTCCAGTGAAGTAGTAGAGGCACAGAGACAATAAAGGAAAAGTAAAAAGAATACGGTAAAAATAATATTTTAGAAACATTATTATGGTCTGCCCAACACAAATCCAAGAAAAATATAGGGTCCCTAATTCAGCCAAATATTCAATCATTAATTTCATTCTTCATTATCATCGATGATTTTCTACATTTTCTCCTCTTTCTCCTCCATAGAAATCCAACCGCAATCGTCGACCGTCCGCAAGACATTCGTCTAAATTCCCGAACATTCCTCAAAGAAAAATAGCCCCTTAGCCCTTCCGGTGTTTTGGCACCGGCACGGAGCGACTCGGTCGTGAAGGACGTATTTATCCTTCTAGTCTAGACTGCCAGTTCAGTTCAGTTCAGTTCAAAAATTTTATTGACCATAAAATCATACATATTACTTAGTCAACGTCAATATAATATTAATATTTTTGTATACTACCGCCCGTTCGGAAGTTGTGGGCTTAGGGATGGAGCAAAGAAGGGCAAGAAACCTCCCCCGTACCTCTTTTAAAGTATCAGAGCCTTAAAAATACAATGTTATGTATTTCTACTTAAGTCTAAGGAAATACACCGAGGAGAGACGTACTGACTCAGTCCATCGCCCCTCTTTGGATTTCTGTGCGCTGAGATGGTAAAGACCATGCAGTTTTGTCATCTAAATATTCTTTTACACTGTAATATGACTTCTTCAATAGGCCATTTTTGACATAGTTTTTGAACCTCCTTTCTGGTAGGTCCGTTGCTTCATTAGGTATTTTATTATAAAAACTAACACATACTCCCATAAAAGAGTGAGCAACCTTACTGAGTCTGAACGCGGGCATAGCAATCTTATTTCTATTTCTAGTGTTAATACTATGATTATGACCTAAAGTCTTAAATAAACCTATGTTTTTTCTGGTATACATGATATTTTCATAAATGTATTGACAGGTAACAGTAAGTATATTGATATTTTTGAATTTGTCCCTTAGTGATTGCCTAGCATCTAGTTGATAGATAGCCCGAATGGCCCTTTTTTGTAAGACAAATATTGTGTTTATATCTGCCGCTCTCCCCCAAAGCAGTATTCCGTAAGACATAATACTATGGAAATAACTAAAGTAAACCAATCTGGCAGTTCCTACATCTGTGATGTGTCTGATTTGCCTGACCGCATAAGCAGCTGAGCTAAGTCTTCGTGAGAGACTAGTTACATGAGGACCCCATTGAAGTTTCGAGTCTATAGTGATTCCAAGGAAAATTGTACTGCCCGGTTTTTGCACGTTTTTAATTTGATTTGCAGCGCGGGTAAGATCTTTTCGCTGTTTGATGAAAAGGGTTCAGTAATGTTTTTATAGATTTTGCATTGTTATTGGTGCATCGAGTAATTAATGTAAAATAAGTTGGGACTGGGTCAGATCAGAGAGATGTGTGGGCTCAAAATGGGGAGGCTTTTGCCCAGCAGTGGGACACAGTACAGGCTAGTTAAAAAAATAATTGGGACTGCACAAAACGGAATTCATCGAAGATAAAAAATATTAGGAAAATAAATTTTGTCTCTTTAACCTGTGAACAGCTGATCGGGTCAATGTAATAGTTATATGTATAGATAAATTTGTAATACCCTTTTCAGGGTGCATGTACCCTACATACATTTTCCATCTGTAATCTGTATTGTACATGTTATTATATAAATAAATGAATATGAATATGAACGTCAAATCCATCAAAGTAATAACATCGCCATGGCATCTAGTTTCGCAACAATAGCTACTTTACTTCATGGTAACCCCCATGGTTTGATACTGAATTTGTGATTCTCCATAGTTTTGTGTTAGAGCAGTTGCGAGTTGTTGTCCTATCGTTTCTGCTCTGCATATTCTGTTCGCATATTTTATATCATTCAATACTTTACAATTAACACTCTTAATGGTCCAGAGATTCACAAAAATCCAAAGTGTATTCACACATTATATCCAATAAATACACCTCAAAAAGCCTATAACTCTCTCGCTATTAACAAGCGTGTTTACACAGTTTCCGCGAAATGTTTTTCTTGTCCAAAAAACACGTGTCTGGAAACGTATTCGTGGCATTATTGTGTTCTCGCATTTCGTCAGTGAGATGCTTTATCGCGGTTAATGAGAATTGATGATGGCGATGACAGGCAGAACTGCCGCGCTGCTTAGGACGTTTTAGTCACCCGGTTAAGGAGAAGACTTTCGCAATATGTCAATATTGCCTCACAAAAGGCAATATTGCCGGCAACGGCACATCATTAATTGGTTCTGATGGCCTCATAATAAAGATTCGGCAATGACATAGCTTCATGTCACGCAAAATGGATTTTGAATAATTAACTGGTTAAACAAGGGCCTAATCCCGCCTCTGCCACTCCATATCGAAAAGATTTGGCGTGGCACTAATGTATCTCACACTGTAGAATAGTGGGAAACTTAAAATTAAAAGTGGGTTAAACGGCATTTCATATGTCTGTGGAGTCACCGTGTTTGTGCGCTTTCCCTTAATAACTGCAGATGCTTCATTCCATGTATGTTAAAAATATATTTTTAGACATAAGTACACGTCCTTTTGTATGCGGAATCCCATAAGGATTAAAACTGTTATACATGTAGATTAAATTGTAAACTCACATTATGTAGTATTATTATTCACCTCTTGGGTCGGTAATCCATGACATCTTTGTTCTAATTCTAATCTGACTAGTAATAATTACGAATTAGGGTACTAAAGTCATGTCTTGGCCTTGCATCATTTTAGCTTTCAAGATAGCTGATAAATTTTGAGAGTAACCAGCTTTAGCGTCGACAATAAAAATAATTTAATAAATTTAAAAAAAAATGTTAGATATTACTCGATGCGTGTAAAAAAATTACATTCTGTCAGATTTAATCTCATCCAGAAATAAGTATTACTAATATTATCATCATCATCATCATCATCATGATCAATCAGCCCACACCTACCCACTGCTGGGTATAGGCCTCATCTCTACCACGCCATCCGCTCCGGTCCTGTGCCTCCCGCATCCACTGCATCAGTAGGAGGTACTAATACTTATTCTATGTCACTGTACCGTTCGACGAAGACAATCTACTTAACACGAAAGTACCGGTAAGTATGAGTAGTGCAACTGCCCTAAAAACCCTTTGGCAGATCAGCCAAGGGCGTGTCGACCACTAAACGTAATGGAGGTGTAAATACAAATTATCCAATCAAGAGGTGCCGTTACAGCTTCAATTCACTAACCGACATATCCAACGGAATGGTCTGATGAACTATTAGTGATCAAACTTGTTAGCTAGTACTCCAGACCGCTCAGGATCGAATGGAGTGGAAGAGGGGGAGAGGGGGAGAGAGGCCTTTGCCCAGCAGTGGGATATTACAGGCTCATAATAATAATAATAAAAAGTACTCCAGTCAAACATTACACGAAAGGCGCTAAAATCGCAAAATGTATTCCGTAGGAAAACCTTTTCAAATAACTTTGATATAACAGGCAACAGGCTTATCGGTCGGTTCGGTATGATGATACTTCATTAGAGGGTTGCTGTTTTTATGAATTAATATTATCTGTGACATCTTTCATAGCGTTGGAAAGTGTTGTAATCTCAGTATAGAGCGTTGAAAATAACTGTTAATGATACAATTCCCTTCCGAGGCAAGCGTTTGAGGATTTCCGCTGTTTGAGTTTCCTTTTTTTTTCAATAATTCAACGTATTAATTTGATTTAATATTTCTTTTGTGCTAACTAGTTTTAGTGGTAACGACATTTGTTGGTCACTTTCCATCAGAATGTCAATATCTGGGTCGTTGCTCAAGTCTGATTGTTTGTTTGGCTGAAATGCACTTTCCAAAAATCCAGCAAACAATTCTGCTTTCTGGTTTCTGGTCTGGCTTTCGCTACTAGTAGCCCATTCACCGTCATTGCATCTCAAGGGGAGTACTGATTGTTGTGGTTGTTTATTAGATTTAGAAAGTTTCCACAATGAGTGTTGGTTGTGCTTGCTTGGGTGGCAGTTTTGTAGACGTTCTTGCAGCGTTTTATTATTCAGATCTTCAATATATTTTATCAGCTCGTGTTTGGCTCTATTGAACTTAGATTTGTCGACAATGTGCTATGCATGCATTTTGCGATGCGATGCTGCCTGCCCCGGCACGGCTGCGGGTCGTCATAATGTGTCACTTCATTCGCGGACCGTAAGTGCGTAGTCACCACTTCAACGGCACTAGATGGCGCCAGAGCTCATTAGATGCGTCTGCGCGGCTGCGCCGGCGGGGCGGCGGTAGTCCCTTCCACTGCACGTTGACGAGTAGAGATGGCCCTATGGTGTGGAGTACAAGTACTGTTATAAAACAGTTTGTACTCCACAGGGCCATCTCTACTGTTTGTAATAGAAAGGGTAGTCATATTTTAGGGGGTTGTTAGGGACACTGTGAAACCGATTCGATCAAAGCAATTTTATTTTTTACTTCAAATAAAGTTGCTTTGATCGCAAAAACAAATCAGATGATTGCTCGGCACAAAACGTTTGATATTAGGTAAAAATAATAAAAATAAAGTCGCTTTGATCAAATCAGTTTCATAGTGAAAGTTGTTCAGAATGATGTCTCTAACAACCCCCTAAAATATGTCTACACCTTTCTGTTACACCCTGTATTATCTCTTCTGTGACCCTGTATAGAAAAGCAGACCTCAAAGCCACTCAAATAATAGGGAGATATCAATCAACAACAAACCAGATACCTACAATTAATTCCTGTGGTGGGGCTTAAATAGTTGATCCCCAAACTATTGCCCGATTTGAAACCTAAACTAATATAGTGGAAAATAGGTAGTTGTATAGTTTCTAATTGGATTCCACTCGCACAAAGGCTTTGTATCTTCTGACAACACAGATTAGATTACAGTTTATGAATAGACCGACTTTGAAGTTGAAGCCTGCAGCTTCTCAGCTAAATTATTACTCTTAATTTTAATTTTGATTATGCTGCGTGGTTTCCATTGTACTCTATTATCCTCTCAATGATCCATCCCATCATTATTTGATGATTTACATTTCATAGATTTTGATTTTTATTACCGAGTCATAAAAACATACACAACTTATATACCCACAGTTGAAAGGTTATTTTCTACTAACATAACACAGCGTCACGCCTTTTCCCACACGTGGTGGCAAAGGCAGAATTGTGCCCACTTTTAGCCAAAATAAACTACAACTACTGTACTTTCATAATATAGGTACTACTACACTGTAATCTACCTTTTGTAATGCAGAGAGAGAATTAGAATTATAAGTCTACATTTTGTAATATATAATTCTACCTTTAAAGAGAGAATTAGAATTATATAAGTATTATCTTACACAATTTTAAAATCTTTCACTTTCAGTGGAGGGAGGCCAAAGCATCCCACATAGATAACAGAACAGTCACCTTCAACTTCTGTTTCTCCTACAAAAAAGTGGTACATTATTTCGTATCACGCTCGAAGGATTTTAATCTAGAGAATACTTAGCTTACTCCCGGGAAAATCTCGAAGGCAAAACTAGTGATATTTCTCGGCCATTCCCCAAGTTCATTGTCCCGTGGCATAACAAAGTTCTGTATTAACGTAATCAACATGAGAACACGAGCAACTACGTCGGTTTTCCGTACAATTTGCGATTTAGCTAGGGATGCGATGGTTCCTTGGTTATATCTTGTGGAAATAATGGGCTCGACGGCCGCTGAGGTACGAATGCGGCTGGCGGGGACGACGTATTAGATTAGAAGCTGTTACGAAATGGCGGCGTAGTATTAAGACTTAGACACGTATGGTAACAAAAGACATATTTGTCTCGAAAGCAATTATTTGGCTAATTGATTAATCTACAAGTAAATGTCTAGTTTATGAGATACAACTTCTTTTAAAAGATCTGTATAAGATGTAGTTCGTAAATCAGTAAATAACCAATATATAAAAGTTGGGCACCCTGCCGCTCGACGGCGGCGGTGACCTCAGGGATATTTTTATTTAATTTAATTGTTTGAAGTCGTAAGTTACATTACAAACAATACAAAGTTATAAACTATCAGCAAATATTTCTTGAAATTCGAAAAGGTATGAGCACCACATCTCATACTACGCCAAGACGGTATCTTTCATTTTACTGCGCTAGTTTTAGTTTACGCTACGAATTTCGGTTGTAAAAATAAATGTAGCTAAACAATCTACTCGCTTATTTCCTTAAGGACACACTTTACGTGTAATATTTACTTACTGCCTTTCTGTTTTACGTCAGTTTTAAAGCCCCGTGTTTATCTACTTGGAAAGAAAACACTAAATTCGTGATAAAGTTCAACGGAATATTGCGAAATACGAAACAGTCAAGTGATATTTTACGTCATTTCGTGAAATACGAAAATTTAAAACCTTTATTTTTCTATTTTCGTATCTAATCTCTTTTTAGAATGAAATTATTGTAATCGTCATTTTATTTTATTGGCCAGGTAAATATAGTTATTTTTAGTATGCATATTTTTCTCCCTCGACGTTTACACTGCACAAAACTGTTTAAACTTAAACAAAAGATTTGCACCTAGAGCGTATTGTTCGAGGACCTGATCCTAAAGCTACATCATATCACACCTTTTGATGAGCTCCGTGGTCTAGTAGGTTACACGCTTGTTTCTCATACAGGAAATGCAGGTTCGAATCCCGGAGCTGACCATGTGCCAATGACATAATTCATTTATTATCGGACGTTTCGGATGACACGCTAGTCTGTAGGTTTCGGCTACTATCTCTACTCGGTATGTAGTAGTCGTAAAAAAACTCTCTGCCAACCCGCGCTGAGCTAGCGTGGTGGAATAAGGCTCAATCTTACTTACTGTTAAAGGCCTGTGCCCCTAGGTGGGGACATTAATGGGCTAAATTTACTCGCTCATAACTCATAGTCGCTATCATCTTATACAGTGGAGAGCGCATAGATACATTTTCCTTTGAAACACAACTCACCAATTTACGGGCGGCGGGGGACGAGGTAAGAGAGCCTTGATTGGTCAGCCGCTGCGAAACTGTCTGGCGGCCCGTTATCGTACATAGGTTGCGTACGTTGAATACAACTAACGTTTGGCGAGCCGCATTCCCCCGCAGGCGCAGTCAATTAGATATATAGTCTCTGCTTTTTACAAAGTCAAAACACTCAATATATTTACCTTGTCAGACGCTACAAATTACCTTGCCAAGTCACCAACACTCTCGATCCCATTTAGATAAAAATCAATTTTTCGACTTGCAACTCGTCTTGTCACCGCCTCACTACGTCGCCAGATCACGATGGGTACACACTAACAAACGGCAGCGAACAGGGACGAACTCGCACGAACCGTTAGAAAGCTGTAACTGCGTATAAAATGTATGAAGCGCATACAAAACTAATATTTTTCAGTTATATTTTGAGTTAAATCTAGAAAATCTTCATTTTAAATCATTTTAAATTTAGTAAGAAAGTCCTGCTTACCTGAAAGAAAGTCCTGCTTACCTGAATACCTACTTAATTAGACAGACAAAACAAATTTAATAGGTGTAGAGATTAAAAGTTCACAAACACCTAATAGATCCATTATAAAAACCGCATTAAATAAAATTTAAATATTATGTTTAAAAATAAATAAATCGATTATTTAAAGTGAGTCTAATACAAATTGCAATTTCAATACGAATGCAAAAAGCCGTGTAAAAGAGAGACGTAGACGGACGAGCATAGTAAAAATGTGCACGAGTCTGAACCCGACTTCAGAGATCCTGATCGGAATATCAAATAGGCTTTTATCTCGAGTATTTTAGTCTTTGATTTTTGCTGACACTCCGCTCGCCCTTGCTTGCTATGCCAATTTGATCACAAGTGGCTATCTCTTGAACTGTCTTGTATAGATGCATGCAAGACTCATGCAAGAAGACATCAGATCTGTAGAACCTTTACGAATAGATAGAAAAAGGAAATCAGAATTTATAGATTAAGAGATTAGTTTATTCAGAACGTAACATACCTATTTTTAATTTATTTATTTCCTCATTCGGGGTGGCAGAAGCACAGTGGCAGAACACAGAAACACAATGTAGCTTTAGGCAGCTGGATTAACTAGATTACTTTTATCCGATTGCACCAGAAGGTACGTAATGATTTCTCGGTAAATGATAAATCCTAGGTACACGTACAAATCTAGTATCACCTATATTAAACAAACTACACGTTTGGATATAAGTGATAGATAATTAATAATGTTCGTTTACATGACAAAAACCCACCAACAAAATAATCAGTCCACAGTACAAGGAACTTGAAGCACATTTGAAAACTGCCAACTTTACTGTTCAAGTGAACAGCAAGACAAAAATAAATACAAGAACAGTCGTCGCTTCTTTCCACGAGTCCTCGAAACTAGGTATGAGAAACTTTGACTTTGTGCGACGCGCCGTTTTTCACTTTTCCCTTGCACAATCTTCATCAGAAGTTGTTAGGAAATCTTCATAAAGGACTTAGTACAGGAGAGTTAAAAAATATGGTTGCAAATCCGTTTCATTGTTTAAGTAGTAGTGTAGTAGTTAATAAATACTTAAGAATTAGGATTTAATAGAAAAGATATGGCTAAATCGGGTATAGGCTTGTGCTCCAGTTAGTAGATAAAGTGACCACAAATAGTAAATGAGACCGACAGGGTTTAGCATTTATGTTTCTTTTGTTCTTACATGTCAACCTAACACGAAGGATAAAAGGGGATTCGCATCGCTCACCCTCTTTGTCCTTTATCTACCCTGTCCCTCCACTTCGCCCAGCCCAGCATTGTGATGGAAAGGCCAACTTACACCGACTCTGTGGACAGAAGTAAAACCTCTTTACTGAGCTTGGGTGATGTAAAGTAGAATGCTTACCTCGGGTCGTAAGTAGCTATTTCACCCTCGAACTATATTCTATATATCTCGGGTTGCCTTGATCTGGGTGGCGCGTCGCTACGGGTACCTATGGCTTTGCAATGTCTATAGCGAGAGCGCAAAAGGGTCGATTTCACGAATTTTGTGTCACACGAATGAGATTAATTCACACGAATGACGTATCATTCGTGTGACGTGAAATACGGTGTTACACGCTGCAAATAGCATTGCAAGCGTTAAAAATCTGCTACGAACGTTGTTACGGCACGCTGCAGATAGCGTTGCAAGCGTTACGAATCTTCTACGAGGGTCGATTTCACGAATTTTTATGTCACACAAATGAGATTACTTCACATGAATGACGCGTCATTCGTAACCTGAAATTGATCCGAAATTGTTTTGTTTGTAGCGCGCGCGGCGCGTCTCAGCACACGGTCGACTAGTAAAACAGATTGTTTTGGATGCCCCTTGGGATCTTCGTCCGAAATAGCTCTCTTACGTCCCTTGTAATTGTATGTATTGTGTAACAATCTACTATTGCCTTATTAGTCTTTACGGTTAGTTTATTGTATTGTAAGAAATACGGTACAATTTACAATTTTTCGCCAGTTCATCTACTAACTGGATAAATTGATCGTAAATTAATCAACTGACAATTCTTTGACGTTTCTGTTTATGTTTTATGGCCTTTCGCGCCAAGTTTCTTGGAACCTCAGTGCCGCGTGGTCTCTGACTCGCAGAGGGTTAGAAAGAGGCTTACCCCATAACTGTAATATCCGATACATTTAAACTTACCTTTCACCCTGGTCTCTCTATGCTGTGAACATTAAAGTTCAATCTCCCGCAGCTGGCTGGGATTAGTTTAAAGTTTAGTGAGTGTGTCCATTTGTTGTCGAAGGTAAATTGATGAGCTTAGAGCGAGGCTTGGTGGGTTTCCGCAGACAAGGACTTACCTATGTCGGGGTTGTTTCAACTCAACACATAATCATAATCATAATCATTTATTCATAACAGCATGTTACATGTCAAATTTATAGATTCAAAATATAGTAGATTAATTGATTGATTCACTAAAAATTATGTCAATTCATATTATTCATTATTAAAATACTCTACTCTGTTATTAATACTTCATTACTCTGAGAAAGATACTTTTACTCTGAGAGTAGAGTCAGATAAGTGCTACTCATTCCGTGCCACGTTTATTAATATTGAAATTGGTTAAACTGGCTTAGTGCTTGGAGCAAAGTTTCTAATTTTGGGTTGCAATTGCAATATATTTGTTGCCTTGAAATGAAAAATGAAAAACGTTTATTGCCATAAGGAAATACAATTCACAGGTATGCTGACCCTCACACTAGGCATAGCCTGTCTCGTGAGGGAGGAAATAAACATTTGACAATCCCTATTTGCGGCGATAACATGAAAATTGAATAAAATTGAATTTGAATTTAAGTTTAACAATGATCACTGTTATTATATAAATTTATATTATATTAAAATATGTTTCCTTTCTTTAAATGTGTAATCCTGTTCAATAATAAATAAATAAATAAATAAAGCTTCTACGAGGGAAAAGCCTGTAGATACTGTGATATTATGTAAACTCGGATTATCAAACTCGTAGCAAAAAAGTTAACAATGTTTTTATATTTAGTTTTTATACTGGCCACCGTTTACCTTTATGCTCTCCAATAAGTGATTTGAGTATGTGTTGAGTCGGGAGTTACCCCTTTATGTACAGCGTATTAAGGCTTAAGCCTCGTCTATTTGTATGGGAAAGTTTGAGTTCGACGGCTTTTTAGTACCGAGCTGTGGTTCGGCAGACATGTTTTGTGGCATAGCTCGCGGCGACGGGTTTACCTCCTTATCTGGTCCGTATACATCTTGCATTCAGTGAATCAGTTTACTTACGTTGCTCTTACTTCGCAAAACTAAACAGAAAAGAAGACACACTGGGACTGGAGAAATTGACCTGTCCTTAACAAAAACTTTTACGCATGAGGAATGTTTATATCAGGACGGGACATCATGCACTGTGTAGTAAAATATAAACTGCTTCATACAAAATGTATGAACGTCTCAAATCCGTGCCCCGTCCACGGCATGTCCCTATAAATTATCAAAAAATAAATAAATAAATAAATCATCCCATCAACCGAGTCTGTTGCTCGGGAAATGACACGTCTATATCGATAGTGGGGCCGCAGGTGCTACACTTGAACCATCCTTACAAGAAAAAGTAGAATATGCTTATTAGAGATAAGCTCGCCATTGTACGGTCGCCTGCGTCTAAAAGTATACGGGCGGCCATATTAACGAGTGAATCCCGCATATAGTGCTTGTATACTTTTAGGCGCAGGCGACCGTACATGTGTTTTCTATTATGTCATCTGAGAACAATAAAGAGATTACCTGCCATTACCTGCTAGTGCTATTGAAGAAGATAGTTAGTTGGCCTGTGCAGTTAACATAAAACAGAATCAAAAGCCAAGGGGACTTGATATCAATCCTACAATGTAAAAGAATGCATAAGACAACTACCGTAGTTCTCTAAAGGGCGATATTACAAAATATTTAAACAAAAGTCGCCACATCCTTAATTACCACAAGAGGGCGTTACAATAAGCTTTTGAATACAAAAGTGGAATGTTGGCAGCCCTGCCAAGTGCGGCGGTCAGTTGCGTAGTTGCAAGTGCCGTCGAATTGTTTAGTTGGCTAGCCTGGACTTCCTATGTAACGGGAGTGGCGTACTGTCATGAGGATTTCTCGTTGTTCTGCATACAAAGATGCTTCAAAAATTCCAGAGATATTGTCGACGTTACGGCTAACTATGACATTATTGTACTGTCTGTATAATGGATTCTTCCAAGAGCCATAAAATCAAGAGATAATCAAGGCGTCAATTAATTGTGGCTCCATCTAAACAACCTGGATTCCTAATTGTACATGATATCAATAAGATGTCATTTACCGTCCTTACCCCAGTTTAATTCTTGATTTGGCCACTGGGTCAGGTTAGTGGATATACCTAGCACATTAGGGAATCTTAAGAAACTGCTGTCGTATACAGTGTAATGACACGTGAAGTGTCTTTCACATACCAAAGCAGCAATGGACGCGGGCACGATAAAACCGTCGCTGTTGCAACAACAGAACCTCCTCGGGCTCTGCCAATTTTCGCCAATCGCCGGCGAACAATATTGAAGAAAAGAATGGCCACTTTATTCGTTTTTACATCCGAACAATCGTTTTCAATGCACACAAAGGCTCAGCCCGATGCATTTTCGCAGTTAAAAAAAAACTGCACAGAAGTTTTTTTTACACTGTTAACCTTTTTCTGTGTTCCAATTCCTTTTTATCTGGGTTTTTTACATTTCATTTCACGGGAATCTATATTTGTATTGAATCCGAAACAAATTCGGGGTTATTTCGTTTTTTAATTAAAGTTCTTTGGGTACCCGATATTTGTTGCTGTAGGGCATATCCGTATCAGGTTATATTGTATTTCGTCGGATTTTATTGTATAATACGATTTCGCATTTAAAATCTGGCCTCTCTGTACAATATTTTTGTCCAACATTGAAATACAATACAGTCAATAAAAAAAAACTATCTACATTGATTATCACAAAGCGTTAATCATAATCGAATAATAATGTGATAATGAATAGTGATACAGATATTACTATGATATTACTTGATTGGCTACTAGAATTTGACAAATTCCTGATTCAAAATCCTAATTTTTTTTATCTAAAATCCTATACAGGCTGACTTTTGGGTCGTGACTCTAACATATTGTTTCTAACTCGGTAAATGATTGCGGTTTCAGCTATTAATCTAGTATTTAAATAATCATAGCCATAGTCCACCACGCTGGCTCAGTGCGGGTTGGTGGAGGGGTTTTATGACTACCCATGTGATAGTAGCCGTGAGGGACCTACAGCTTAACGTGCCATCCGAAACACGGTGCGTCCGATAAATGTACCTATATACCTACTTAAGATTAATTAACTATCTAAAATTGTATAAATAATAAAGTCTATTCGTGATAAGAATGCAGTGAAATTTAAATTTAAATCTGTTAACACACACTCACAGGACAGGACACAACCTTCGCGTTCGGAGGTTTGCCTTCAACTGGTCACTGTGAATTTGGCTTGATAATTGGAAACGATTTGATTGGTTACGGGGCGTGGCTATTCATCAAAACCGTTATTTATTTTTTTTGCCGGTGGGTGTGTTCGGAGATTGTGCCGTGATTAAAGTCTGTAAACACTGAATTAAAGACTGTAAAGACTGAAAATCTGATTGTTAGTACTATTCATCATAGCATATTTCTTAGTTTATCTTAGTTAACCCGGCGGCACTCGCTACTGGGTAAAAAACACCACAGAGTACCTAAATTTGGTTGTATATTTTTTTCTGGAGCTTCCCGGATCGCAAGATTTTAGGTACCTTCAAACTAATAGTAAACACACCCATAGTCCACGGGACAGTCAGTTCGCACACGGCGCTTTTTGATAACGGACGTTTAAAGTGAGTATGGGTGAAAAATACCCGGTAGCGACGGTTCTAGTTACATTATTTTTCGGTACGTTTACGATTATATTTTTGTTTTAGAGCTATAACAAGATGAATTTTCCACTAACGAGTAGCACAATAGACGAGTTGCTCTTAGAAGAAGACAGCATATCAGAAAATAAGTCGGAGTAATAGATTTTGAGGTTCGTAGTGACCACCAAAGCGAAACTGAACAAGAAGCAGACGGAGATGTGTCCTCAGATTCAGACGGTAGTATTTACCATGTACGTTCAGATCCTGGGTCACACCCCCTGAACAAGAGGACGAACAAGCATAAGAACAATGCTCCAAAAATATGCCGCGAACATACAACCCCAATTTGTGGTGATTGCTATGACAGGGTCAAGTATTGGGCAAGATATTTGGAATCAAATGTTTGATGCTAAATATCTCAGTGTTCGTTTATTATAAAATTCTCATTATTTTGTGTTATTTTGCTAGTGTATTTAGAGTATTTTTGATATTGATCTCAATTTTATATAATTATTAAGAAAAAAAAACTATTTTTGTTGATTTTTCGAGGAAGACCAAAAAAAAGTTAAAATTTTCTTGATGGATTAGGATAAGGTTTCATTTGAAACAAATAAATATTAAAACTTGCATTTTTAGTTTTATTTATGGACAATAGTGCCAATAAAACAAACGCATTGTCACACATTGAAAATAAAAATTATTTTCTTAAATAATGCCAATTAAACTCTGTGGTATTTCTAACCCGGTAGCGAGTATTCGTGTTTGAAAACACCTAGCGAGTACCGCCGGGTTAATACCGCCAAGGGGATAAAGCACTTTTTTATGTGACGGGTGCGATATATAAAGTGTCCTTTCCGAGCTGGTGGTGCGAAAATACATTTTTAGCCCGGATGCACAATCAACAAACTACGTATAAATCAAATAACATAAGAAATAAAGAAAATAACATAAATTAAAGTGTAATAATGGACACTCAAAGTAATTCCCGGTTTCTCGCTCAGTATATGTATAACATCACCGTTATAATATTTTAGCGGCATTAATATACTCGTCACCACCCCTGTGAACTAGACAACATGCATTCGCAAATTGTTACTCGCTACAATTTATTTCTTTATTTATTCTTATGGCAGATGTCGTCGAGTCACTCTTATATCGAATCTTGATGTCTGCAGCTATTCAGCTGCTCCGTCAGTTAGAGTGAAGATCTCGCTGCAATGCATGTTGTCTGCAGGCCCTATTTTTCACAAATAATTATGTAGTTTCCTTTTGCATTACTCTAATCCTGTTTCGCACATTAGGTCAGGCTCACACAGATAGCTAATTGCGATGTCTCGAAATAGTCCAAGGATAATCCACGCAGTGCATTAGTCATCGAGGAGTCAGTGGTGAGTCAGTGGCGCGCCAGTCAGGACAATTATTTATAGTTCACCCGCGCGTAACCGGGTGAGGTTAGTAGCGATTATTTTGATTAAACGTTCTGTGTAAACTACGTAATTCAGCATGAGACATATGGCGCTTGAAAATATTAGAGAAGAGTCAAAACTGCTGTTTGGCTCTATTGAAAGTAAAGTAAAGAAATTAAGCCCATTAATGTCCCCACCGACGGGCAAAAGCCTTTACCCGGACACGAGTAAGATTCCACCATGGCTCACTGCTGGTGTTATTGAAAGTGTCAGTGATAAACGTTGCACATTGAATGTTAAACACCAACATATTCCACCATAAGCAAAACCTATAATAAGAAGGTTAATTACGCAACCTTGCGTTTCTGGTTCTGACGACACAGGGTATTAGTGTGGGGCCAGAAGAACTGTAACTGTCTAAGAACATTCGGTTTGAAATGGTACCTGCCACGTCACCTCATCAGAGTAATGCGCATGGCATATTGTGACTCAAACTTAAATGTGAAAGTCCTTGGAGCTTTTATTACAGCTGTTTATAAATTTTCATTACGACGGGCCATTACTAATCCGTTGACTCACACTTGCTGAGGTAGAAAAACTACTATTGCAGCCGTTAAAAGTATTACCACAACCATTTATTTAACATTTATTTTCAGTAATAAATTACATAGATAGGGTTTGGGTAGATAAAACGTTCAAGCATTAAAAATGGTGGTTTTTCAATAAGTACTTCATTTAGAACGTTCATGTGACTGATGATTGATAGTCTGATCCTGACCGGATAAATAAAAGTCACCCTGTATATCATCTTATACTAGGGGGGAATACTTTTTCACGTTCACTGGAAATGCGATATCCCACGGGGCGCTGCAATATCTCCCTGGGTAGTGCAAACGAGCAACAAATCAGGTTCTCCAAACAAGAACCAGTACAAATTCAGAAAAATCTGAGATACTGGCAAAGTTAAGTTAGACCGCCTATAATAAAAATATAAGTTTCAGAATGTGCACGTAATGCACAATGCAAGTGATGTTGAGTTGCAAGAATAGTTTATTTTTTCATGGTATATACGCTTCTATTCCGCTTGCTTTCCTGGCCGAAAAAGAAAAAGAGGAAGTTATGCTTTTGATCCCTTACAAATAGATATTTTCAAACGTCTTGGTGTCACCTGTCATGCACCCTATGGGGTGTCTTTGTGTTAGTCTAAAGAGTGTTAATTTATATGTATTCATACTTAATTATTTTTTATCTGCGAAGGTTAATATGACCTCATTCTAACATTGAATCCAATTCTACAAAGGTACCAATTTGTTCCCAAAACAAGACAAAAACAGTCTCATTCACATCGGACCCGAGCAAGGCATTTTCCTTCACTTAAGAGAACCAACTAACCGTGAAATTAAAAACTGATTTTGTTCCAAGAAACAATTTCTGGTAGGTAACGTTTTAATTTTTGTGTATGAGCCTGACTTTGTTTGGGGTACCGTAGATTTCTGGAATAATTGGTTCAGTAACTATAATTACGTATTTAATTATTATTGCTGCTGAAAACCATACAAATAAATACATATTCTGGATATAGAAAGTGTCTCCTCTAGCTGGAATATCTCTTCGAAGATGGGCTTTTGACGTTATCAATCACCATAAAGTAAAAATACCATACGGAATCCAGACCCAATAATTTGAGTCACCTTGACACGACCGTTGTCATAGCTCCTTAGCTGAGTTAATTTGCTCAAATCACGAAAATCATTCATCGGACTAACAAAGTGTGTGTATTAATTTACGAAATCTGATAAATATCTTGTTTTGTTTTTATTGTTGTTGCTCAAGTTACCTAAAAGTAGGTGATGACGAGGACGCTCATTCATTTATAGTAGTTGATTCTATTTTTCGCACTTATGAAAGCTAAATTATTAATACCACTAACAGCGAATTTTACCAACGAAGAGTAACTTTTTACTCGAAGTATCTTCTACTATTTCATAGAGTGACCTCATTTTGAACTATCATTGTCATACAAATTATCCCCGGGATATTTATCTTCGCATAACCTTTTGTTGGTAAAATAAAATCCAGCCTTAGTCATTCATGTACAGCCAGAGACTATATATCCAATTGACTGCGCCTGCGGGGGAATGCGGCTCGCCAAACGTTTGTTGTATTCAACAAACGTTTGCATACGCAACCTATGTACGATGACGGGCCGCCAGACAGTTTGAGAGAAGAAAGAAAGAGAAAGAAATGGCGTTTATTACACAACAGAACATAGGTAGTGAGTGCCGCGGTGTGTTCTTTCCCTCTGCTGTGCAAAAGGCCCTAACTCAGCATTGTGCTGAGGGCGGGGGCCCTCAGCGCTGGTTTTCAGTTAGTGCCAGTAGTGATCGCGCGTGCCTAGTTTCGCAGCGGCTGACCAATCACAGCTCTCTTACCTCGTCCCCCGCCGCCCGTAAATTGGTGAGTTGCGTTTCAAAGGAAAATGTATCTATGCGCTCTCCACTCCACTGGATAAGTGCTCCCTGAGTACAGCCAAATAAGTATACATTAAGTCGTAAGTAAACTTAAACCTATTAGGTAGTTCATAACCTGGTAAATTCACCAAGCTCTAGTACCAAAGTTGACCGCACTGTATGTCCAAACTACACTATTAATGTTTTTCCATCAGAGAATTTCATGCACTAACTAGCACAGGCAAGTTATATACCGTACGTACTTGAAGCTCAAGAGAGAAGCAAATGTACTGCAAACTTTAATCAAGCTGGCTTGCACTCAAGCACATGATCTGAGGGGTCCACGACCATTCGTGTGGGCACTAAGATAATGTTGTTAGATGGAATTACACTGGCAACTACAGTATTGCGAAGTCAGGTTTAAATGCTATCTTAGGTGCAACAATTGATCAGAACAACATTTCTTTCAAAGTCACAGATCTCTTGTTTGAATGCAAAGAAACTAACTTATTTTCTCCCATTTTCTGAAAGAGTAGAAAATTATCATGATTAATCGAAAGAAATAGAGGCACGTGATTAATTGAGTTAAGTTTAAGAAGTTCATTCATTCAAGATATCATAGGGTTTCTTAGAAAAAGACAGGCCCTCAAACTCTAGACATTTTACTAAATATTGAATCAGAATCACTTCCATGGCATGGCATTTCAACAGGTGCTAAATGGCGGTTTGTTTGTAGCTGGTGCGTCTCAGCGGCTTGATAAAGCCGGCATTTTGTGTCCTCGCCATAGCTATTACCATGCGATTCTGAACGCTACTCGCGACCCAGAACAGAAGACAGAATAGGTGAATTGAATCACAAAGCGGCGCGCCCGCCATCACAGCCAGCGATAAAGCTATTATCAAAATGAATACGTCAGCTCCATAACTGCAGGAGACTCGTGCAGAGTTCATTCATCAAGCGTTACGCCGAAAAAAGATCAAACATCACGTTTATGGACAAAGATGTTTAAGAATGGAGACGGCAGCCTTGCAGCCTTTACTCCAACAATTTTGGCGATTTTTTTTGTTTTTTTGTTTTATTATTGACCATAAAATCATACAGATTACTTAGTCAACGTCAATATAATATTAAAATTCAAACCCGATACCGTTCAGATACCATGGCAACTATTTTCAATCGAATATTTCATAGTGAACTTTATTTACCCTTTCTGAAGAGTTGTTTTAAGACTGTCCTGGTATTTTCTTGGATCAAATTAAGTAGAGCTAATCATCATTACTGTGTGTCCTGTTTGTAATGTACAAGTTTTTGGACAAGGACCAATTTTAACCCCCTAAACAAGAAAAACAAAATATCAAAGTTCTCGTTTACTTAATTTCTGTACGTGAAAAAGACCCTTCAACTCGCATTATGATTATGAAACAGCAAAATTTTTAATTTTGTATATCAACGCTCCCCACAATAAATGACAGTCATTCCTTTTTTTCATTTCATTTCATTTTTACTTTATTGCACAAAACATAAAAACACGTAACATTTACAAAAAGGTATGTACAAAGGCGAGCTTATCTCTTAAAGAGATTTCTTCCAGCAAACCTAGGCATGACAGGAAAAAACAGAGACAGTCATATTCTTAAGGCATGTAGGTATCCTTCAAAAGGCGCCTCTAGCCCCAATTACTCAGGCTTATGTTGGTACTGTTTGTCGCAAAAAAGGAGTATATTTTCCGCGACATCCGACTGCGAACATGAAATGTGAGTATTAATCATTCGGGTGAATATAAACGAGAATATAATTCCTCGGGGCGCTGTAAAGAAATGCATTTTCACATGAGACCGTCCATTATGGTGTTTATGCAATTATTGCAAGTCACGAATTTCAGAGTTTTCCTAACTATTATTATTTTATAACATTCTTAGCTTAGTTTGTGCGCCACGTGTATGACTCGTTGAGGCGATTTGCATTTTAATTGTATTTGTTACATTTGCCTTTTTGTTCTGAACTACATGTTATATCAATTTGCATGAACTATTGCACATACACATACATGGCTTCTCAGACTAAAATAAGAATAAGTATATTAGACAAACTGAGCAGTGAGCATGCAAAGTGGAATACCTATTGAATAACTGCCTAAACATAGCTTATTCCATCCTGTCATATAGTCCGATCTAGATTGGTCACTACACCTAGGGCCGATCCCAATAACCTATCTCTATCCGTGATCTGCAGATTAGGCGTTACATTTGACAGTTGCGCTATGGGATTTATGTCAAAATTGACACTAGTAATCTCAATCTCAATCTGCAGATTATGGATAGAAGATAGGTTATTAATTTCAGCCGTAAGTCATTGCATAGTCTTTGCTCCGATCGTCGAACTTTTTTTAATAATTTATTTCAAACTGTTACAGATTTAACAAGCCGCCAATGACTCCAATGATCTAAAAGTATGAACATTTCTTTGTTACGTGTTACAGAACTAATGTTTCCGTGTACATACCATCCAAATCTTATATAAAAGATACGAAAAAAAATGACAATAGACGCACACACACACAAAGGGTGAACCATCTATCACACCTACTATAGGTTCCACACTTAGCAACCTGCTCATAAAACCAGTAGCATTTCTTCATGGCACTTGAAAACTTGAGTAATAATATTAGATCGCTTGATACCAACTTCTTGTTCCGTTCGTGCAATAAAAATTCCTGTATGCAGCCGGGCTATGCAAGTGTATTTTTTTATTTCCTAAGTCGTCGTTAAATTTTAAAGGAGACACGAACTCCGGAATCATGTCGGTATGTCAAAGTTTCTGAAAATTTCTGATATACGGTTATTGCTTATACTGAAATTTATTTGGTTTTCTCTTTTACGATTCGCGATTATATGTTTTAGAATTTATATTACGGAGTAAGAATTCAATAATACAGGATTGTAACAGAAAGGGGTGTACAAGCCGAAAGAGGGTTGTTATGTTAGGGACATCATTCTGAATAACATTCACTATGGGACTGACTTGAACAGAGCAACTTGATTTTTCACTCCGTCTTTGGATAAGTGTGGTTTTTGGTGTTTATTATTTTATTTTTTTCCAAACTCTAAAAGGTCTTTGGATAAGGGTAGTTTTTTTTAATTTTATTAATTCTAAATCTTTGCTCATTATATAATGAAATCCTTGTTACAGATAGCTCCACTGTTTGACTCAATTGTAATGTCTAGAATGTATGGCCTCCACGACACAGGTTTCACCTAGTGTGGAGACCATAAGTAACCATATGTAAAAAACTTTTTAGTACATAAAGGATTTTTGTATCATACAGATCAGCTGAGCGCTAGGCCCGAAATGTACCAAGTTAATAAAAATAAAGTTGCTCCGATCAAGTCGGTCCCATAGTGAAAGTTGTTCAGAATGAAGTCCCTAACAACCCTCTTTCGGATTGTACGCCCCTTTCTGTTACATCCTGTATCTATAACTCAGCGTCAAAAATATCGCACCTTTTTTGAAATTCTACTCTGAACAAGATTGTTCTTCTTTGGTACCCCTTATGGGGATATTGTCATTAAGAAGGTAATGATCACACCTTCATCACCTTCATCTCTCTTGTCAATGTCTTATCTCTTAAAAACCGCAGAATACCAGCGCTATAGGTCTTCCTGTAGCATATGCTGAGCCGGAACCCTTTCACCCACATCATACACAATACACACCATTGTTTGATCGTTTTTGTGAAATGTGTCTGAATAAACGTATATCTTATCTTATCTTATCGTATCTTAATAGAGATCCATCCCATCCATCCATCCATCCATCCCTTGCTCCATCCCTTTGCTCCATCCCTAAGCCCACAACTTCCGAACGGGCGGTAGTATACAAAAATATTATGTTGACGTTGACTAAGTAATATGTATGATTTTATGGTCAATATTTTTTTTGAATTGAATTGAATTGATCTCTTCCAGCAAACCAAGTTCCACTGACAGTACCAATGAGATACATCTGTCATTGTATTTTGTTCTTTGTATGAATGTGTATTGTGCTGTTGATGACCCGATGTCCCAAATAAAGAAAATAAAATAATAAATAAAATTTGTAATTTTTCAATACATTATCTGACGTTCCCTGTTTTGGATGACAAGATAAGCTGTAGTTCCCGGCTACTATCGCTACTTGGTAGCATGCAGTAGTCGTAAACCCCTTCACCAACCCGCACTGCCAGCGTGGATTACGGCACAATCTTACTCGTATCCTGGTAAAGGCCTGTGCCCTCGGTGAGGACATTATTAGCCTTTTACTTTTTACTCCTGCTGCACAACGGTTGACGTGAGCTATCCTAATTAAACCCAGCTTTACGAGTCAAACGAATAATAGCTCGTAGCCGCTTTATTTACAGCGCGTCAACAATTTTTATTTTCCCATCCAATTTATAAGTTTGCATAGAGCGCGGGGCGAAACAGTTACAGCCCGCCTGTGTCCAGCCCTATTTATTATTTAGAACTCTGCCCGGGTGTCACGCCATCCCCGGGCATAGTTTCTGGGAATCCAAACGGTTATTTTGCTGACTACTCGCCCGGAAAAGTTGGGATTAGAACTATTGTTGCAGTTTATGCGTTTGTGCACAGACGGTAATTGAGTACGCTTGTTTACAGGAAAAACGGCGTCAATTCGCTACGCGTGAGCTTTCCGAGACAAAAATGGTTCAAACACTCTGGCCAGTACTGGTCGCACCATGTTTCTTGGTACCGCTTGGATAGGGTAACCTCTTCTCGCAGAGGGTGAAATAGAGAGATGTTACCCCTTTTCACGGCACTTGTAGATGCCAAGAAACTTGGCAAGACCAGTATATTGATATACACTCGTTTGCATGATCGGGCCTATCTACTGTCGTCGTCGCTAGAATCCTAGTGGTTCGGCTGTCGTGGTTGGACTGTCGAACGCCAAAGTGAGCATGTACTTAATTTTATGTTTTGTGTCCAAAATTTTAACCCTTAGATGCATGATTTTTCCTTTTTTGACTTGTCAGAAATTATGGAAATATAATAAAAAAATATGTTGTAATTCCAATGGTTTTCGACTCACGAGCGAATAACTGGAAAGGGACCTTTCATACGCCCCCACCGCCCTAGCGGCACAGGTAAATGAGAGGAATTTATATGACTCTTTTCAGGAGACCAGCCGTCACCTGCCCCTACACAATCCTAAAGTTTTTTGTAACTCCCTAATTAGTTCCGCTGATTGCCCTTTTTTGGCTTAGTTTTACTGTATTATTTGTGCTTATCTAACTCTATCAGCTTTAACTCAGCAGCTAGAGCATCAACTCTATCAGCTTTATGGAATGAAATAAAGTCTAAGAATTTTAACCCCTTCACCCTCAGAAGCACACCGCTCGAACGACCGAACAATTGCAAACTGTTGTTATATAGATTTGTCGGCGAACCAGTTACAGCCCCACCATAACTAATTCAGTGCTGTGTCCGTTCCTAAAGCGAAAAAGTCTATTGCTGTTTTCCAACGATCTAATTGTTTCGCCCTGCATCGCTTCCCAAATAGCAAATTAAGGAAATTCCAGTATAAAAATCAAAGCAACGAGCCCGAAGATATCAGAGAGTAGTAGATTGTGGAGGAATGGAAAATATATTGTGTTACAAAAATCTGTGGCACAATTTTATGGGAGCCCATTTAAATGGCTAGTTTTAAAGGCTTCAGATTTACACAGTATTCTCTAAATGCACAGACTCGTGCTCAGATAAAAGTGACGCTTAAAAGTTATACTGTTTGCCACTCAATGACCGAGAGATACCTCATATCGTGGAGCCAACGAGCGGCAACCAGCACGACACTAGCCCACCGCCGGAACTATAGGTACATAATGTAAAATTATACTTTATACTTTACTTTACTTTATACTTTATTGCACAAAATAACACATTTTACAATTGAAAGTGGACAACACATGACAAAGGCGAGCTCATCTCTATTAAGAGATTTCTTCCAGCAAACCTAGGATGGACAGGAAATAATTTAACAACAGGTAGACCCATGTGCACAACATTAAATAAGATAAAACAATAAACTACTTAACAATACGTACATAAATACCAGACTTATAGATATAAATAAGTTAAGCAAATATACCTAAATAAAAGTACTTAAATTTAATACGGTAGAGAAAGATAGTGTTCTTTCAACCGACTTTTAAATATGTTGAGTGACGGACTGTCTCTAATAGCGTTGGGGAGTTCGTTCCAGAGTTTTATGGCGCGAAGTCGGAACCCATGTTCGTAGGCGGCAGTGTTGTGTTGCGGAGTTATAAGTAGCGACCGAGTGTGCGATCTCCGTTGCCTATCCGAGGACAGAAATTCGAAACGATCACGTAAGAAACTAGGGTAGCGAGGATTAAATAAAATGTTGAAGAGGCAAATAAGGATGTGGGAATCCCGGCGAAGGCGAATCGGGAGCCATTTCAGCTCCCTGCGATACTCTGAGACGTGGTCAAACTTGCGCAGACCAAAAACAAACCGAATCCCGAGGTTTTGAAGTCGCTCGAGTTTGTTCAGTTGCTCTACGGTCACGCTAGCCCAGCAGACATCAGCGTAATCGATCAGAGGGAGGAGGAGAGACTGAGCAAGTGTGATCTTTGTCCGACGAGGCAGGAAGTTTTGAAGACGCCTGAGAGAGTGGAAACTGGCAAAAACTCGCCGACTGACCTCGCCGACATGGACTGACCAGGACAACTGGGTATCGAAGAGAACTCCTAGATTTTTGGCCTTCGTGCTATATGAGATTATAGTTCCGTCATAGCAATTATACCTGCAGTATTGTCCGCGCGTGCAACCAAACGTTGAGGGGCAGACAGGGTGTAGAGGGGGGTCCAACCCAAACGTTTATATAAGGCGCTGGGCACTAGGCCCAGCCTCTTTTTCGCATATTCTTTCATACTACGAGTAGCTAACTCAAGTCAGGCTCAACTCTGTAATTTTATTATTATATTGATTTATTTGTCATTACAAGTATATTTTGTTTATGTGAGTTTAATTGAAAGCCTCATAGACAAGTATCTACAGTAATCCCATATCTGTTGGCAACGAGCGGCCGGCAACCGGCACGACATTACCAACACATGTCGCAGCTAAGTGCGATTGCACGCCACCGACCCTGATTGATTTCACCCTCTGTGCGGCTGCGGCGATCAAAGGGTTCTGTAGGGCTCGTAGTAGGACCTTGTTCATTCAGAAATGTTTGTGACATACACTAGGATGTTTGCCAGGTCACAAAGCCTGTCAGATGGTTAGCCTCTGACACAGCTAGTAGCGATAGCACGGGATCAAGACACACGGCAGTGTGGCAAAGCCAAGGTAAAGCCAACTCTGACCATGTGTAATAAATTACAGGAACCATTTCGAGCTCTTTTGATCTCAATTACTTCACCTGTCATCCGAAAGACGGAAACGCCCGGAACAGACACTATATATACAATTGACTGCGCCTGCGGGGGAATGCGGCTCGCCAAACGTTTGTTGTATTCAACAAACGTTCGCATACGCAACCTTTGTACGATGACGGGCCGCCAGACAGTTTCGCAGCGGCTGACCAATCACAGCTCTCTTACCTCGTCTCCTGCCCCCCGTAAATTGGTGACTTGTGTTTCAAAGGAAAATGTATATATGCGCTCTCCACTGGATAAGTGCTCCCTGGCACGGAATAAATGCCACATAGAAACGGACACCCATCTAGTCCCGTCTCGGCCAGATGTTGCTAGCTTCACGATCGTTTTCGTTATGCGAATACCACTAAGCGACGGATGCTTCGCAATGGTAGATAAATTTATCTATGTACCGTTTCATGATATCATAAGTCTAATCCTAAGAAGGTTATAAATGTAAATACTTGCCATTCAGAATGGAGCCCACAGCCTTTCTATATTTGCATTTTTATTTCCAAATCGCATTTCCTCAGGATTAGTTTGGCGGATGTTTTCTGTAGCCTGTGTACTAGTGTTTGAATAGTTAAGTCTAATCGGGTTGTCTGTTGGTAGTACATTTGTATTTTTATATTGTTTTCAACGAAGTTCAAAAGTAAAAGTAATTATGCACGCACTATGGAACATCCATTAATAATTAAATGAATGTGGATCTGCCACTCTATATGCTTAGCTTCCTGGTAGCAGAAGAGGTGATTCTACCTATAAGTTAACCTAAAATTCTAAATCAATCCAGAATGAGTTGAATTGCTAAAAGTAAAGTTTTCACATCGTATATTATTTGGGGGCAACAAAGGTCATTCATTTTCAACCGACTTAAAAAAAGGAGGAGGTTCTCAATTCGACCCGTATGTTTTTTTTTTTTCCATGTTTGTTACGCGATAACTCCGCCAATTATGAACCGATTTGAACAAATCTTTTTTCGGCGTATAGGTAATACCTCAAGGGTGGTCCCATTGACACCAGGTCAGGATCTGATGATGGGATCCTAGAGAAATCGAGAGAACTCTTCAAATATTATAGGCAGACCTATAGTGATTTTTGTGTTTTTCATAATAACTCGTGCAAATGTACATGGTAAGCATAATATTGTGATGCGGAACTGCTGATGAAGACCACATATGGCCACCAGATCTGCTCAATACTAGGTACAAATACAATGCGTGGCTGACGGGCAGGCAACGCATAGCCTAAACCGGTGGACCTAGAGCCACGAAACTTTGTACAGGGGTTCCTTAGTAGCGTGGGGTAGCACTGATATGGGATTTGACAAAATTAATTCCCCAATGGGGGGGGGGATAGGGGGTTACAGTTTGTATTAAACTCAATCTAATCAAATAGGGTTTGTGGAAGTCGGTTTTTTCTAAAGTTTACTTTTTGTTTCAATTATATTATCATTAAACATTGCAAAAACAACAAGTAAAGAGCAAAAATGTCATCCGTGACTTTGCTACGGGGAATCACACAGGTACTTACTTTTCTACGTCAGATAAAGCTAGGAGAACCGCTTACCTACATTATGTAAATAAGGCAACACTCTCCTTGCAAACTCTGTCCGTCTGTAAACTCCGTTCGGTCCGCAAACGCATTTGCATTTCATTAGAAAACGTAAACGAACACTCGTCTCTTAATTAACCTTTTAGTGATACTGTTCGAGCGATTGCATTAGGTTGAAGTGCAGTGATTTTGTCGAGTGCCGTGATTATCTTCCGTCTGCCGAGGGGGTAAAGCAAGAATTTAATTTTGCTTGCAAGACACAGATCCGCTCGTTCAGTTTGAGAGAGCACTGACAGATGGACCATTCCTTTTTACGACGAACCCTAAAACTAACAAACTGCACTCTTATTGCAGCAGTCCAAGCCATAAAAGCAGAGTAACGCCTGCCGGACAGTATGCAGCAAAAACTGCAAAAGTTCCGCTCGGGAGTATGTCTAACAAATTTCCACAGGCGCGTGCCTCACACGTGCACTAATGAAACGAAATCGAATTACACACTCTTTGCAAGAATGCTATTGTAAATTGGACTTAACAACTTTCAATTTGTTTACTGCAAACAGCGGATGAGCACGTTTCGCTAACAACAAAGCTAATATTTTAAAAACTAATACGGTTTGAACAATGAGAACGAGTGCAAAGTGGCAGCTAGCGTCAGCAGAAACGTCGTTGGCTATTTACCGCTTTGTGTGGATTTGTCAGTCTGTCTTAGCTGAGTATTGCAACGACGACGATGCTTCGTATTCCACCTGGAACGTCAGCAAAATAATAATCTGACAACTGTATTATTTCTCTTATTTATTAGGTACCTACCTATTATAAAGCTTTATCTGGCACAACACAACCGTGGCCCTGCCACCGCGTGCCTATGGGAAAATACGTGATGCTATGTGTTTTGGTATCTACATTTAGTTTACTTTCAGTACATAATGTATATCTATTTGAATCGTGCTGTTAGACCATGAAATTTTCACTAGACGAAAAGGCCCAATACATAATAATATAACAAAACCTGGTTGTACTCTTAGAATTGGAATTAGCTGGGCCAACCTATATACTAAATTAACTAATCAAATGACACCCAACCCACCCAAAGTGGGTTTTAGACTTTTTGTTCATATACTCGTACGAATGATATTTCATAAGACATCGTGCATAACATTTCGGTACCTACACATTACAACAACAAACCACTGAATATATAAGCAAGCTACCTCAAAGCTAACACTGATGTGGCATACTAAATCAAATCTACCAATAATGCAGATTGGTTAATAGCTCTCAAGGCAAGCCGCTTTGAGTTAGTAATAAGATTAATAACTGTCTATTTGGTAATAGTCGTAGTAGTGCTGGTAATGTACAGGCCACATCTACAAATATAATGTATAACACAGAATGGTGGGTATCTTCAGACAAGCATATACAAACGTAAACAAACATTTACATAGGTATTGCTTCTGGGTCCGCACTTGGAAACCGCGACTTCATAAACATACAAGGGGTTATTGTTTTCTTTCCCAGCCGGTATTCGAACCCAAGACGGAAAAGAGGACGTCTATTGGGTTGAAGGTATAAAGAAATCTATGCCTTTGACTCTTAACGTTTGTAGTTACCTTAAGTTTTTGTGTTGTGGCTTCTATTCTAATATTAGAAGAAAACTGGTTATTGATTTAAGCGGACGTCAAAAATTATGAATTTTCTTCCAATACATTACTATAATCATTCAACCCCATGAACAGTAATCACCTGCCAGATGTATGTGATGCTATGTTGTTGTTTCTATAGTTTCATGACACAATCACACACAGATGTATCAGTTTGTGTTCCAACACAATATGTAGTCATTCGTAATAGGATTGGGGCTACTGCCAAAGATACCAGCATTTGTAGTTTAAAGATATCTCCATCTCGCCTGAATCAAGTTACTATCTCAAGACATTTATATCTTCATTTCCTTTCACATTTCCTCCATAGGTCATAGTACTCTAAAAGTCAACTGAAGCGCATCACTGCTTTGGGGTCTTCCAGGAAATTGTATGAATGCTTTCCATTTGGCTTTTGTGATACACCCCGCGGGTTGGATTCTTTTGATAGTTCTAAAGATAAAGATAGATTTTTTTTCTCAGATAAGGGTGGGTAGTCGATGCTCTATTGTTTATGACACAAGAACACCTTAACAACTATTAGGTAATATAAGCATGCAAAATAAAATAAGTAGTCCACATTAGTCAGCACATTTTCCAAAGCTGGTTGGAACTTTCTAAGGCAGTGACCGATAACCGATGGCTGTCTGAGATATAGAAAGGTGGTTTTATGAAATAATGAATGTGGTTACAGGTCTGATTCTTTGCAAATCTTCGGAAAAACCTTCATAATTATTGAAGATGCGTCCCGAATAGCAAGAGTTTATGTACGTAGAGTGTAGAGTGCATGTGCGCAATTATTAGCTATTCGGTAGCGACCGAATTGCGCTCTCAACCAAATGACTAAACTGTCGGCGACTCAAAAGTCTGATTCGATCAAAACTATTTTCGTTCGAATACTCCATAGTGAGCTTTATTTTACTTACCCAGAGTCATTTGAAGACGGTTATCTATCACGGATACAGATCGGATTAGTTAATGATAATCTTAATTAGAGATGCAACGAATATTCAGCAACTATTCTGTATTCGGCCTATTCGACTATTACTACTACTATTTTCAGAATTCGGTATTCTAAAAACACATTTCTGCGTGCATTTTGCGTGATATGCACAGGATCTCCCGCCGAGTATTCGGTATTCGGCTGAGGGCGCCGATGAATATTCGGTACCTATTCGGTATTCGGCCAAATCACTATACGTTACATTTCTAATCTAAATCACTAAAAAGGTTGCAGTAAGTCCCAGATGTCACAAAAATGCACGCAGCTCAAAATCAAAGTCGCGTCGCGTACTCCATAAATAGAAGTCCTTGCAGCCCGTCCGTATTCTTTGAGTTGTCATTGTGCATTGTGCATTCGATCCTTGTAGAACATGATCTCTACTTTATTCACTGCTAGTTTCGTCCAACATAATCAGCTGTTTAGTCTAAAACTAAACACTAATAGGAAGCGAAGAGGATACAACAATTTCTCATTTTATGGAAGTTTAAAATAGCGCACGTGTCCTGTCTCTAGTTCCCACGGCTATCCTTCCTGGGACCCAATTATGTAAACACAATGACCGCACAGTGGCAATGATCGACAACGCTCAACTTTAGACTATACATTATCTTGCGTTTGGAGTACTCTTTTAATCAATTACGGCTGGGCTCATCAAAGTTTACGATTAGCTAACAGACCAACTAACAAATTTCAGCCATTACGTGCCACTATCAGCCCGTCACATAGTAACGTAGAAATTGATTGAATACCTTAACTTCTACCTATTGATTGCGAAAATATACTCCAAAAGACAGATAATGGATATCTACTTACCTACTCACCTTACTATACTCACGGAATTGGGTCTTACCACAGGGTGCTCATACCATACAAATTAGAATTAGTAACCCTTCGTAAAAAAGAGATGGCGTGAGGAGTAAGATTTGTACTTTAAACGCCAATGGTTTCAGTTAACATACTTCTAGGTGGCGCTAATCTTAGAATAAATCCTATATATCTCAGTGCCATCTCGCGAACCACAAATCTCCAGGGTTTGATCTGATAACTACAACAATCCTTAAACATCTGCCAGTGGAAGCGGTGGACCTGCTAACATTCAATGCCATTCTACAGCGAACGTTCATCCCAAGGCAATGGAAAGTGGCACAAATAATAATGATTGTTAAACCGGGAAAACCAGCAACGGATGTAAAATCATATCGACCAATAAGCCTACTCCCAATCACATCAAAATTATTGGAAACATTGTTCATGAGGAGGCTTATGCCCATAATCCACGAAAAAAATCTAATACCGGAGCACCAGTTTGGCTTCAGGCATAGGCATGGTACAATAGAACAAGTCCACAGATTGGTAGAGAAAATTAATACCACATTCGAAAAAAAAGAGTACTGCTTTGCAATATTCCTGGACATATCTTAAGGATTTGACACGAAGTAGTATGGCACGAAGGACTACTCTACAAAATCAGACTGCACCTTCCCATTAACTATTACCTATTCCTCAAGTCATAACTGAGTGAGAGATACTTCTTTGTCAAGCTGGGAGATGACTCAACTACTTTACACCCAATACAAGCAGGCGTGCCACAGGGAAGTGTCCTTGGACCTGTACTATATGTCTTGTACACTTCTGACTTACCGGTCAGCGCTGATGTTGTTACCGGAACCTTTGCTGACGACACGGCAGTCCTAGCCTTAGACCCGAGCCCAATAGAAGCTTCAGCCAAGCTCCAATCAAGCATAAATTCAATCACAGACTGGCTCAGGAACTGGAGAATTAAAGCAAATGAAACCAAATCTGTTCAAGTAACATTCACCACCAGAAGAGACACTTGTCCTCCAGTTATGATGGATGGTAAAGATATACCCCAAGATGATGAATTCAGATATCTCGGTATCTATCTGGACCGACGCTTAACCTGGAGAAAGCACATATTCACGAAGCGCAAAGCCTTGGGCCTAAAGCTACACCACCTATACTAGCTCCTCAACACAAAGTCGCAAATGTCACTGGAGAGCAAGCTGCTAGTATACAAATGCATAATAAAACCAATATGGATACGGCATTCAACTTTGGGGAACGGCTGCCAAATCTAATATTGAGATTCTATACAAAGGATCCAATTGAAAACTCTGGGACTAATCACAAATGCTCCTTGGTACATTACCAATGAAAGCATCCATCGAGATTTGAAAGTTCCAATGGTACAGAAGGAGATTGTATTCAACCTCAAGAGATATAAAGATAGACTGCAAAGGCACTTGCGTTAAACCTGATGACGGAACCAATAACCTTCAAAAGGCTGAAAAGAAGAGCTCCGCAAGATCTTCCAAACTAAATCAAGAATAATATGTGAAGGATGGTACACTGGTCCCATACCTGATAGCCTGTCTACACATCAAACCTATAGCTGAATGTCCTAGATGACAGATTACCATACAAAAGGAAGACTGAAAAAAAAACTCGTGGTATTTGCAATTTTTCGAGGGTGGTGCACCAAGCGATAATGGCCTCAAACTAAAGAAGCTTCCGTAGCATCTCAGTTTACGCCGGTGTCATATTTTGCTCTAGGTGGTCTATCTGTATTAGTATAATATTATAGTATCTGTGGTCTTACTTAGCGGCAATGTTTGTGACTGTTTATAAATAATCCTTCGTATATTCCGAGGCAGCATTTGAGTTTCGTTTTCATTCCATTCGCCACATCGTCTGCGTCTGCGCGAGCTGTGAAATACTAGACTTTCTGGATCTCACTGAATTATTGCCTGTGGCGGTACTGTTCTGGCTTATCTAGTCGGAGCTGTTGAGAGCTGCTGCACACCCCCACGTGTTTACAGCGGCCTTATTTATTTATTTATTTATGTATTGAGGGGTTACAAACAGGACAAGTTTCATTACAAAAACAAACAGAAGACAAATACACATTTAATTAAAATCTAACTTATCCCTTAGGGTATCCTACTAATAGGATAAATGATGGACAAAAATTAGCTCCGAATGAGCAACAACTAAAGTACTTATGCGCTAAGAAGATACATACCCCAACTCTTACCCTTACCCTTACCTCAACTTTCTTAGCGATTCAGTTCCAATACAGTTTAGTAAAGTTATGATGTAACATGGCAACTGTTTACATACTAGTAAGCTTTATTTAATCTATACTTGCAGGGCTACCGTGAGGCACGCCACTCACCTCAGTCCCGCATTGTGTCACAATTTAATGTCAAAATCAATGCTCGCAAGTATGGAGAAACGTCATTATGTCGCGAAATTTGACATTTATACGCGACGCGAGGTGAGTGGCGTGGCCTCATGGTTTTTTTTCAGATGCATGCCACTCACAATGCATGGCAACTTTACAAAACTAATGGAGGAGAGTATGATCATCTCACATTCCGGAGAACTATCGCCAGGGGTATTTTGGAAACATATAAAAAAATGAGAAAGGCGGTCCTTGCCCCACTCCGAAAAATTACAGGGAAACTTCACGGTATGATAGAATTGATCATATAGTAGAGTACAATGACTCTCAGCTTCGATGTTCGCTCTGCAAGAAAAATACAAACTTCATTTGTCAAAAATGTAAAATCCATTTACAAATACAAATACAAAATCCTTTATTTACTAAAAAAGTTTTTTACATTTGGTTACTTATGGTCTCCACACTAGGTGAAACCTGTGTCGTGGGGAGGCCATACATTCTAGACATTACAATTGAGACAAACAGTGGAGCTATCTGTAGCAAGGATTTCATTATTATTATTTGCACTCTAAACATGTTTTGTGACTTATCTATCATACTCCTACATAGAGAGACATTTAGTTAAGTAATAGTTTTCAATAACACAATAAAGCCTTTTTCGTAGTTAAAACTGTGTTTATTTATTTTAAAATAGGATATAATTGATAAATTGGTACTTGTATGAACGTTAACCTTCCCGCCTATTACTACTGATCGTTAAAAAGACCCTCATTTTCCGAGCTTTCCAGAAAACCCAGAATTTTTATTTTTATTTTCCCTGTTAACTATTATATTATATTGTATTAAAGTAACAATATTTAAAAAATACGACGATACGAGGCCAAAAATAGTTTCAGTAATAACTGGGCTAAGCAATCTGTATGATTTTATGGTCAATAAAAAATTTGACTTTGACTTTGACTTTAATAAATATTAAGGGGGGCTCCCATAAATTGGACATGATTTTTTTGCAGTTTTTTATAGATAATGGTACGGAACCCTTCGTGCGCGTTACAGTTTGTATTAAACTCAATCTAATCAAATAGGGTTTGTGGAAGTCAGTTTTCTCTAAAGTTTACTTTTTGTTTCAATTACTTGAGAAACCTTTTCGTTTTTATGTTTTTTTTTTTAAACGAACAGCTCCCAATAGATACCTCGCTTGACTATGCTTTATTTCAAATTAGCTCCACTACGTGACTTCGCAATTTCAGTTAAATTATTCATATGTATGTCTCTCCTTATTGTAATAAATTAAAAGAAAATTTCTTAGTAGACTTAAGACTCCATTAAATTATTTTAATATTTTTTTCGGCAAGACTTGGTATGCGTTCAAGAACTTTCCACTTGAGAGAGGAAAATTCAGGAATCTGTGAAATTTTACTTCAAACCCTCGTGTATTTTTATTAGAATAACCTTCTTCGGTAAGTAACTATCGTCTTTATTTGCATTTCACTGTTACATTCCATATCGCTTTTCTACTGTTCCATTGTATAAAAAAGAAAATTATATTTCCAAATGCGATAATATCAAATTACTTTTTATCTTATTCTATTATTTATTGTTCAAATTAAATTGTATAGCATTACAGACCAATCCAATGCTCTAGACAAATACAACAAACATTAATTCCATACTATACTAAAAGCTTGACCACGCTTTACGCAGAATGTTGTTCAGTTCAGAATAAAGGGTTATCTATCACCCCCTAAGGTTTGCAAGTACGAGTTATGTGTTTTTTTTTACCATTTTTTCAGCGCTTTTTATGCCTTAAGTTCCACGAAATTTGAAAAACTGGTATTCAGCCATTCAGAATTGTGTATAGCCAATATGTCTAACCATGCCTTAAATGATGTACTGTACTGAGACAGTCGCGTATACATCGATTTAATCATGTCTTTTGGACCCCAGACAGTAATTATTTTCATCAAAATAATTCCAAGTACAAAATACCCACATTTGTACAAAATAATTGTAAAGTATTCCTGCAAAGCCTTCGAGGGCCCCTAGGGTATATTACATACAACATTCGCCCAGCCCTTCCTAATGACACACTTATACGATGCGTAAGTCTAACTGGGCAGTAATCAAACCTTATGGACTGTTTACCTTGGTCAAAGACAGTGGACAGTGGACAGTGGACAGTGGCGATATTACCTATATGAAAGCCAAGTTGACTCGCCACTCTGTCTGATCGGTTTACACCACTGTACTGTCCACTGTCCACGGTACACTGTCCACTGTCCTGTAGACGTCGTCGACGTTAAAAAGTACATCATTGGATAGGTCTGTATATAATACGTTCCACATTTAAAATATTAGTTCTCACCTTTGTTCGACGGGTATACGCGACGCTCTAGGGAAATCATTTCAACACAACGAAGGGTTGCAGTAGGGACTTAGTTCCCTTTAATACGTCATTGCGGCCCTTTTTAGTGATGTATCTTAGAGGGGTAGTAGTTCGTGGGAACTTTTTATATCTTTAGAAGCGACGTGCTTTAACTCAAAATTCAGTCAGAAATTGACGGTAAAGGCTGAACCAATAAATACTTTACCTCTCAATTAACACACAAAATCGTACACTGTTCATAAAATCCTGGAACCATCATTAAACGAATCTGTATATGGCGGTCTCATTGAATGCGATAATAATTTTGTAAACTGTAGTACCTGGAATTAATTAAGAGAATGAATGGGATTAATTGAATGAAAAACGAGGAACTGTAGTATGAATTAATGTTTCATTAAATGACTGAGTAGGGCTGTTAGTTTATTAATCTCCCCTCCCTAAAGAACACGTTACGTCTAGATCGCGACGAGTAAAACGTTTAAAAAAGTTTTCAAAGCATAAAAGTAGGAAAACATGCTGGCAGCATCACATAACCACTGACTGACATGCGAGAAAGGAAAAAATAAAACAACCCTCTCTAGGGGCTGCCGTCAGAAATAAACCAGTGACTCGATTCTTCTCATCCTCGTCAAAGATACCAGACTTTTTCCGATGTGTGTCTTCTTGCCTCTAAAAAATTCAAAATCATTTATTTTCTATTGATATTTACAAATATACTTAGAACACGTAATTTTTTTGGCTCTTCTCTACGTTGGACCACTGTGAGAGAAGAAGGGCAAAGACTCTCTCACAGATAATTTTTTTGATCTATTTTAAACAGAACAGACTTAATAATTACATAATAGACATAAGTATACATTATTAGGTACTTACTTATCAATTTATAAGTAAGAATAACAGTAATCGTGGCAGCGAGTACAGTGTAGAGCTAAATTAACCGCATGCACTTTTGTCGTTGATATAGTCTTTTATTTGGTAGAATGTATCCCTTTTTGCATAAGGTACTTTTTACTTTGTACATCTCTTAACCTTTTGAATGCAGAGATTGTTCCTCTCCTGGTCGAAAAGGAAAAGTATCTGACATTAAAATTAGGAGAAATTTTAGTTTTCATCCCCTTGCAATAGACATTAATTGACGTCTTGGTATATACCCACCTTGAATGTCTGGGACTCTTTTGTCCTGAAAGACACTAGGCTGGTATAATAGGCCTGACGTGACGACCTGTATTAAATAAATAATCAAAGATTTAATGATTCTATGGGAAAATATTAAAAGCATTAAAACACTAATTTAATTTGATTAAAAACATTGAGATAAATATGATTTTCAATAAAACGAAAAATTAAAAATACTGCATTCGGCCATTTTGATCGAAACAGGAATCATATCATAACGCATGACGTCATAACAAACAATGTAACATCATCTGATTTATGCTGATTACTCATTTGGACATTGACATGTTTACCTAAGCGTGACATCAAAGCCGACGCCATGACAGCTGAGAGCGTTTTCGCGCACTATTACAAAATATTAGAAAAATGGCTTTAAACTTTGTAAAACTTTAGTTTATTACCGGAATAAAGTTTTTTTTCGTAAATAGTAAATGTGTACCCACATTATGGCAGAGGATTTCAAAATCTCTCGTGATGCCTATTGTCGTAGCCATAATATAGTCTAATTTGGGCATATCACGATATGGCCAAGCTATTTGGACTGGTTTTAATGAAAACATGTCTTTTTTAAAGCATTGTTATTCAGCACTACGAACTATCACGTCAAACTAACACGAAGACTAGTCGGGGGCTTCGCTGCGCTCGCCCTCTTTATTCACCTAAGCTACCGCAATGTTTGCCCAAAAATATTTCATCGTTTCGTTTGGCCATATCGACGATATGGCTACGACATAATCACATCATCAACTCATCACCATCAACAACCACAGAGCTTTTAGAGAAAAACGAAAACATATCATTTACTACAGCCACATACATTGCTTCTGGCCCCATACTATATAGGATACTCTATGTCATGGGAACCAGAAACTGTAATCATCCGAGACCTGAGGTATTTTTTTTTCGCCCCAGCCGGGGCACAAACCAGGGGTCTCTCGTTTGGGAAGCACGTCGTCGACCGCAACACCACAGAGGTCGTCATGATATTACTCAAATATCATAGTACTAACTAAAACTTTCTTAACCCTTCCGCGTTTCTCAAACGCACGCACACGAGCCCACCTGCCCCCGTACAGGGTGACTATAAATCGGCGGCTCAACATTTAATTAAGGTAATAAATATAGGCGCCACGCAAAATTGCCAACGTTTGGTAACTACGCGCCCTTCACGGGTGCCACAGACAGGGGTTGGTCATGAGCGGGGTTATAGACGAAGCGATTTTGGTTAAGTCAGCATCAGCCAAATCAAGTGCCTCTATTATACAAAATAGCTGCACGTGATTGGCCGAGACTGATTTAACCAACCTGTTAAATTAATCAGCGTCCACGAAACCGGGCGTTGGTCTCACCATTTGGGTACGAAACTCTATACAGGGTGACTGCGGGGTCGTGTAGCAACAATTTCACCTAAGATTTGCTTATTGGTTAGGAATTTTGTGCTGTAGATGAGAGCTCGCTAAGTCATTTTTTTTTTGGTACAAAAAAATAATAAAAATGTATGTCCTATTTTGGTTCAGGGTCAGTTAGTCACCTACACACTTTACCAGCGCAACAGTCTTTTTACTTTGTCATTAATTGTTTATGGTCTTTGATTTTGACACTTCTTGCTCCTCTGATTACTTTATTTGAAAAAGGTTTTAACATGAATTTTAAGTTGACCAAACATTCAGAATTAACAAGGATAAATTTATTTATTAAGTTACCAACGCATCGTTGTGATTATTTAATTACCTCTAGCTTAGCTGAAACCGCAATCATTTACCGAGTTAGAAACAATATGTTAGAGACGTTAGAGTCACGGCCCAAAAGTCATCCTGTGTAACTTGAAAGACAGTGAACGCAGGATGTCATATTGTGGGACTGGAAAATAACTGTTACCTTACTATAAATAAAATGTATATGCGTTAATAAGCCGCCGTGTACATGGCACCTTGTCTAATTTCCCGACTACGACTTAATCCTCATGAAGTTCGGTTTCTTTAACGTAATCACGGTAAATGGTAATTCTGCGTAAAACAACCTTTGAAGTGTAGGCGGTATAAAGCCTTGGATCTCGGTGTTGAAACTTTGATGATGATAATTTGTCGGGGGTCTAAGAGCCCCAAAGGGCATCGAATATGGGGCAGCGTTTGGGGCATGAAAATTAATGAGGTGGTAGTTGAAAGGCAGGAGGATAACACTGTATAACACCGGAAGTAAAGGTTAGTAAGATAACGACTGGATAAGCTTCAAACAGAGACTATACAAGTATACATCCAATTGACTGCGCCTGCGGGGGAATGCGGCTCGCCAAACGTTTTTTGTATTCAACAAACGTTCGCATACGCAACCTATGTACGATGACGGGCCGCCAGACAGTTTCGCAGCGGCTGACCAATCACAGCTCTCTTACCTCGTCCCCCGCCGCCCGTAAATTGATGAGTTGTGTTTCAAAGGAAAATGTATCTATGCGCTCTCCACTGGATAAGTGCTCCTTGGCTTCAAACAACTGATCAATAAATATCCTTCTAATTATTTTCAATGAATTCAGAACCAAATGTCATTAGTAAGGGGCGACCACACTAGACCTAGCCTCAGATGTATATTTAGCCTTAAATAACTATTATTTAATCAATCTATAGACACGTTTCATACTAAACAATTAATCATTAGTATGAACCTACATTATCAATGGGCACCTCAAGCAAGACTCAAGTGTTTTTATAATTAGTAATTATTCAGCCAAAGGGAATAATGAATACCAGATATAGCAGTTGATAAACAGTTCCAGGTTTTTCTACGTTAAAGATAATTTAATTAAATAAATCATTCAATTAACTAATCAATTAATCTCCCCACTGAGGGGCACAAAATTTACAGGACCTTTACCCGGATACGAGTAATATTGCTATATTCCTTGTTAAAAAATCCAAAATCAATTATTCCCAAGAAAAAGAGCTTTGCATTAATCTAGACAGAACCGTCATCCATAATTAACCCGGAGACGTGCTGAGGACATTGCTTCGACTGCCGTAATTTCCAAACCCTTCCATTCCCTATCACTCCATAATACGATTACTGGCAGACCATACTGTCTGTTCATACCACAGGACCACGAATAGACTCTAAAGCTACAGAATAAAGGTCACAGTGGCTCCAAACAGCGGCAAGGTTAAGTTGGGACGTGTATAATCGCAATAGAACCAACAGACAATGCATATAGGGCTAGCTTCATTCTGCACAATGATTGATGCGAGTTCACTTCAGTTGTTAACTTGTATTGCATAAAGTCGTTTGTCATGACGTCACACGTCTGACGCGATGGGTGGGAGTAATGTGTTTTCGCGGTGTTTCGAAGGGTTTAGTTAATAAGGAACTGCAGTTATTAACTGCGATTTTAGGCCGAAACAAGAAAGCGGGTAAGAACTTAACTCAGGGCGACATGGAAAGCGAGTAAGAACTAAACTCAAGTCGACTTCGAGATTCCATTGATATTTTATATAAAACATTATCGTTGACCCGTCCGACAGGCAGGTCCTTCATCCCAAATAATAAAGAGTTATGGTAAGAAAACGCCAGTATGCAGATAACCGTAAGGAACATAACGGTTTTAGTTCTCGGATATTATAAATGTGCAAAAAACACTATTTTTGCTTGCAAGAGGGCCAGAGCAGTGTCAGTGTCAGTGCCAGAGTTTGGCAAATGCCTGCGGGGCTACCATGAGGCACGCCACTCACCTCAGTCGCGCAAAATGTCAAATTTCGCGACTCAATGATGTTTCTCCATACTTGCGAGCATTGATTTTGACATTAAATTGCGACAAAATGCGCGACTGAGGTAAATAGCGTGCCTTATGGTAGCCCTGCTGATTGCGCATTAAATGCAGTGGCATGACAGTTCAGTGCCTCTGCCATCCCCAAGGGGAAAAGCCCGTTTCCCTGGGCCCGAATACCTAGTTAAAGTTGAGCAGTACTGACATAATCAAAACGTTATGACACCATTACAAAACTTTTTCCGCGTCCGTTTAATTTAAAAGTCCTAGTTGGAGTTTCGCTCCTTGACACGCACTGTTAGTTACCAAGCCACCCATTAAACTGCCCCATGTACTAGGCGCACAGAAACGTGTAACAGTTAGCAAGTTTCTTTCGCTTTGAAGCTGCGAGTGTGGCCCTCTAGCCTGCCTCCGGGCTACCTCGAGAGTCCTATGCGCTCCTAGTACTCTCTCCAGCTAAGTAGTAGGTGACATACCGTTTGAAAGTTAAACGGCTTTTTAAACTGTCTGTAGATGTAGCCCCGTTTTGGTAGAGTTGGAATTTTAGTGGAAATTTTAATATGAAATGAGTTGGTATGAACTAGTAGCAGTTGCTACTAACTTGTCCTAAAATATTCTGCTTGCAATCTGCCCGTCAAAGTAGTCGAGCTGAGAGAGTTTCGCTTTATTTTACTACTTATATTATTTGATGATGAAAAAGATCTTAGTAAGTAAATCATCTTTACACTTTTGTACACATTTTACTCTTAGGTACTCTCGGTTTAAAGGGTATAGTCATAAGATAATAATCATCAAAAATAAATATCTATCACCCATCCTTACATGGAAGTTGTCATAAATTAAAACAAAAACCAATTTTACTAAAAACTAAACTAAATAAACAAAACACTCTTTGTAAACAAAAAAAATCGTCATATTTCGTACTCCGTGTATATACCATTCAATACTATACGCATTATAAAGCAGTGTGTACACCGCACGTATAATACAGAATTATTCGGCTGGCCGATAAAACATTATATAAGATGACCGGTTGACAGGGGGTTACTTATTGCAGAATTATTCTTCATGGGGCTGCATTATGTCCTTGCCCGGATGAGGAAAATAAGTGGCGGGTTTTGGAGGAGGCACATTTTTTTAAGAAAATAATTTGACAACCGCTGTTGGCACGCAAAGCCTATATAGTGGACCATTTTAAAGCATTCGATTTAAAATCACAAAATATGAAAAATATATGGAGCTAAATGTAAATAGATAATCGCAATACACGCTTGCTTTTGGTTGAGTACGATGTTAATGTATGCTAACCTGAATACAATTCGATTGAAAATAAAAATTAAAACTGTTAGTTGATGTAGTGCTAGAAAGTAAACGCCATTTGATACGACATAAAATGCGTTGATTTTCTGTGAATTGAAGATGAGATGAGACTGCTATTCAGAATTGAGTCTATACGACATGAAAACAGAGAAACAAAATTATATGCAGTCAAAACGAAAATGCCACATCAAATCCATCCTCACAAAAAGGCGCTCGGTAACATGGTAAGGACTGAATATGTAGATAAGCGAGATAGCGCGACCGAATAAAAATGGGCGCTGGTGTGAACACCGCTTAAATCATAGCCGAGATTTATAACATCTCACACGGATACTCATGCGCAGGGAGTTGTAATGTGTTAAGTTTTCTAGGTGTTATTCGGGGACAAGAAGTGAAAGACTTCATAAAAATAAAGATAAAGATAATTTATTTGTGAACAAAGATATTATACATTTCAGATGTCAGGTAAGTTCTTTGAGCTCAGTGTTCTGCCCAGGGGCATACAAATATTGATAGTAATTGAATTGAATTAAGCACAGAGAGTCATCTGTACATCTAAATAATGTTCGTAATAAACATCGTATGCTGTGATATGCTGAACAGACGGGTCTTTTCTAAAAGAGTTAGAATGCAATATTTGACAACAATTTCTTCAGTTAGATTAAGTTACGGGGGATAGAAGTTGAGCCTTGATAACTCTTTTTATATCAGTACACGGTGTCATTCCGTTACCAATTATGCCATATGGGGGCTAACACATCGCTTCAGCGAGTAGGGCGAACTTATCTCTAGTCATCGTCGTTACTATTTTTCTAGCTCTCTATCGAATTGTAGCTGCACTGAGGCTCTAATCAATAGCGACCAGCAATACATCATGTTATTTACTTACTAGCATGCAATGCAAAATGCACCGTGACCGCGCATATCAAAAATGAACAGAGGACAATCATTAGAGAAGTTGTAGATACGGTAATTTATCGGTCATTCATTCATTCTGCAATCAGTCTTTATTTGCTGTCTAATGGGTATATATATATCTCTTCTTTATCACACCATCCTCCCTCATACACTTTCTATTCCATACTTTCTCATCCACCAGCTATGGCGATTATATTGTCAGTTCGATTGATCTGAAGCTAATTACTCCCCCAGTTTCTGAGACGCTGATCAAAAATTACGATTAGCTAACTTAGCCAATCACGTGCCGCCACCAGCCAATCGTCTGCCGCCATTTTGAATTAACCACCGATTTGTTAATCGTGAATTGTGATCAGCGTCTCAGACTCTAGGGGTTTTAGTAAGTTTGTGGAATTAATGGATAAAAAGAAGGCCAAACATTAGCAGGGCCTCGAGTCCTGTATGGAAATAGAATATAGGAATCTTGTATCCGTCGCTCCCAGTGGCTAGAATTCCCGAACATATCGGGCTGGCTAAACATTCATACAGTCTTCCTACAATATTTTGGCTGTAGAGTGACGTGTACAGTGAGGCGCCAGCTCTACACACCTTAATGACGAACCTGTCATCAACACTTGGCCTTTCATTCCTCATTGGTCATCAAGGGTTATTTCCTCCTGTCGCTGCACGGCAGAATATCGTTGAAAAGCAAACCATTTTGCCTCAGGACTTCCGACATTTCTCTTTGACTTATAAAATGATGGCTAACATCATGACGTAAATAAGCACATCTACATTTACACAATCGTTCGTTCGGAAACCGTCGCATCCACAAAACGAATCATTAATACCGGCCCGGAATCATGTGCAAACAGCAACGCGGATATGAAAACATGAAATTGCCGTAACGATATGTACCAACTACGGTGTGTACACACACGCGTATTTCAACTAATAAATAACTTGTTTACAACGCCCGTGTTTGTACAAAAGCCCTTTACAATGTACAGTCAAGCATAAAACTATGTGGGTAGAAAGAGACACAAACCAATAAAGCGACTTTTTCCATACAAGGCTGCCACCTTGTGGCAAGGCCCAGTTGTGGTTAATAATTTTACGTGACAGGGGGTTAGCCTATCGCCAGAGGTAAACATTATAAAGTTATTCTCACGTTGTTTTCAATTATTACCAGAACGTCCGTAAAATGTACGTAGGCATATGTAAAAATCCTAAGACTTAACAACTAGCTTTGCTCAAAGCCTGAAAAGTTTTGTCATGTTAATTTTGTTATTTTTTTTATATTCCATAAATTGTATCCCATGCTACAGTTATGCGTTATCGAATAAATTAAACGACCCACCTGTGTTTAATTGTTTACTCAGAAATATGTTCGCATAAACACTATGTTTGATGCTACCAAACATTAAACATTCATAGGCACCTATTTACTGTAGTTTTGAGCTGAACAGAACCTTCTCTTATTTTATTTAACTATACAAGCACATCTTACTCGGATCCGGGTAAGGCCTGTGCCCCTCGGTGGGGACATTAATGTGCTACATTTACTTTACTTTTACATGCATATGTTCAGAGTTGTATTGCTTTGATTGTTATCCCAAGGTTGAAGTTCTCTAAAGGGTAGAGTTTTTGCGAATTAATATGCCAAAGTTTCTCAAGTCAAGACACGATATCAACTAAATAGACATAAACAAGACAGAAGTAATCCACTACTCATTTGCGTCCCAGCAGGAGGTAATCCCAACGCCCCTCACAAATTATCAAGCCATCATCAGCCTCAATAACTTGTCGCCGACACAGATAAACAGAGCGCACCCGAGAAATCACGGAAATTTGAAATTTAAGAGCGAAATCTTTGCGGCACTGCGTGAGCGGCGGCGCCTTAATTGCGGGGCGGTAATTAACATCATAAATACTTGTTAAGGCGACGACCCCGCGCCCCTAGAGCGGGCACTTGTAATTTACTAGGAAAGTTATTGGTCGCTTTCCTGTGTGCGACGTTTTAAGTCTGCAGCTTAAGTGCGTTGGAGATGTTGACAAGAGTGCTAATTGATTTGACGAGATGGGCTAGCCCCTGTTGCGCGAAAAGGATTGTTGTATAACTGGCGCACAAGGTTCTTAAATTTATGAATCGCGTTTTTTAAATGAGATGATTTTTAATGATTGTAGATTGAATGTACGGCATTTTACGCCCTTGAATTCAATCGATTTACTCTTGCTATTCATATTTAATAAGAGACTAGGCCCTTGGCCTACAAAATAAAGATCACTCTGTGTTTGAAATGGTGAGAAATACTTACCAGTTAAAAATTCAAAAATTTATATATGAACCCTGCGCAATTTTCCCAGTGACGATTCCCGGTATTTATAGTATTTATACTATTCCCGGTATAAATTCTATTCCCGGAATGAATACTGGGTATTATTCCGACAACTCGAGAATTTTAACCGAACCCGAATATTTCTTCCGAATTGTTGAAAATGCAAACGGGTCGATTTCACAATTTTTGTATCACACGGATGAGATTTAATTCTTGACGAGATTTGTATCACACGAATGAGACTCGTCATTCGTGTGACGTGAAATTGACCCACGAACGGTGTTACGCACGGCACGCTGCATATAGTGTTGCAAGCGTTTCGAATCTGCTACGAACGTTGTTACGGCACGCTGCAAATAGCGTTACAAGCGTTACAAATTTTCTACGAGGGTCGATTTCACGAATGTTTATGTCACACGAATGAGATTAATTGACGTGAAATCGACCCAAACATCAGTGTTGGTACCATAGAATAATTTATGACTGGAAGCGGATCCCGAATGAAATTCCCTACAGAAAAATCTTGCCCGCCATATCGTGCCATCTGGGACTCACTAAAAAAATGTTATAAAAAATAATTATTATACTTACATCTATGTATTTCAACACTTATTTTTAACATTCTTATTTGCAGCTTCATTCTACTTCTGGTGAAGTCGGATTAAAAATACTGGTAATATAGAGCAAGATATGTTTTCACCAAAACGTCTGCTATCGCGATACCTATCAAACAAAAATATCAGGCTATCAAGCCACCGAAAACACACCTTTTAATCATTTCAGACCCATCTATGAAAATATGAAAAACCTCACGAAAATCCGACGGTTCAAAGCTGAATTCGCCATTCTTTTTCATGAGCCATTCCCGTCCTTTGCACTGAATGATACCCGGGATTGGAACCTGTGTCGTGGACGGGTCGATCAATGGGCATCGTTAATATCTAGCCCGCTGGCCACCGGCGAACGAAAGTCTAGAATAGTCTAGCTAGATATATCAGCACTAGCTCTGGGAGCATTCTATAGCTTGGGCTAGGTTAGTGTGGATATGTCAGGTAAGATGTTTTACATGTTACCTCTTGTCGAGTGCAGGAAGTATTAGTAGGTCAGAACCTTTGTCGGGTTTGAATCCAAGTTTTGTAATCGAACAAACTTCCAAAGTGACTTGACGAGCGCACGTCAAATGCGATAGCAGAAGCACAATTGTATCCGCATTTGTCCAGTTGTTCAATACTCGAGATAAGAAGATTTCCACACAATGATTTCCATCACCCTGTTAGAACGTAATTACTTCAAGGTCAGTACCGGGGCCTTGAGTCGTGTACGGAATAGCATGGCAGTGGCTTTAGCGAGGGCGCAAAATTACGTTTTCTTTGTAGTCCGTGCGGCACGTCTCGGCGGTCTACAAGCCAAAACCGGCAATTTGCGTTCTCGCTATAACTATCGCCATGCGATTCCTTACGCGAATCCTGGCCCGGGATTCGAATCCGCATCTCCTGCGTGACAGGAGAGTGTAAAGCTCTGACTGATGTCGACTGCTGCTGGCGTTTTCCTTGCGCGTCAACAACAGCAGTCGACGACAGGTGCTGTAGGTTGCCGTCGACACATTTTTAAGGCTGCCGTCGACTTCTCCCAATGCGAATGCTGCTCGTGTGTGAGCTTACACTCACATGGTTAGTCGTCTGTTTGACAGCTCTTTGACCTGTTTTTATGTCAAGGCGTCCTCTTGAGTTAGGTGGAGTCAAGTAACGAAGCATAATCGTGTAAAACCCAAGAATTTCGTTTGGCTATGTCCACACTATCACCACCACAGCACAGACCACCGCCCTGACGCGGCAACAAATTATAATTGACAAGTGTGCGCCACAGATTTATTGTTGCCGGCTTGTCGGACTTTGTGCCGCGAAAAATTTATAGTTATCCCTTCGTTGGAAAATCTGCTATAACTCATAGATAAATGTGGGGTGGGGAGGAAAGTTTTGAAGCAAAAATCTTAGCGTCAAGCTTTTTTCCCTACTGGGTGGTCGACATTAAATCCTACCCATCAATAGCCAATTACCAGCAGCATACATTAGTCTTTGCTGGATAAGCGACAAGCCCATCGGCTCATTGTCTGCATTCTGGAGGCATTCTGGTACCACAATAACCTCTCAATGACAATTATTTATTTAGCGCTTGATCGCTGTCGTCAACGTCACAACGTCTCATAAAGGTGGCAGTTTGAGCAGCCATTTGATAGCCTCTTCATCAGCGGAGTGGACTTTTTGCAGTCCTCCCTCGATCTACCATAGAGGACAATCATCCGTCAGGTGGGCCATGCTCTGAATGGCTCCGCAAGAGCAATGTCAATATGACAATGACTTCATTCGACGGTGTTTCCAGTTCGCGGCATAAAAAGATATTTTTATAAAGTCTAGTCGTCTTAAGAATGCAGTGGAGTCATCACTGTCCGGCGGCCTAGCCACGCCCCGTAACCAATCAAATCGTTTCCAATTATCACGCCAAGTTCACAGTGACCAGTTGAAGGCAAACTTTCGAACGCGATGGTTGTGTCCTGTCCTGTGAGTGTGTGTTAACCGATTTAAATTTTAATTTCACTGTATTCTTATCACGAATAGACTGTAGTAATTTGGCTGAATATCTATAGCAAGCGGCATCGGCAGAGCTCCCATCGTTTGTGAGTATCACGTCACCGAAGCTAACTATTCCCTTGCGCCCCATAATGGGCAGAAGCGGGAAGAGGACAGGTGGCAGCAAAAAAGAAGGCCGGACCAGCGATGTGGGGGATGCACAGAAATAGCTGGTTACAAGACAAGTGCTCCATGCATGAATCTAACCCATTGGATTTCTCCCCAGGCTATGCCTTAATTTTTTCATAGTCGAAGTGAGGTTAAGTGGAGGTGGAATAAGTCCTGGCCTTACTCCAATTTACGCCATTCAGAACCGATACAGTTTAAGTAATTAAATCACCAATGAATACCCCATAGTGAGCTTTATTTTATCTTTATCACTCGTATTTTTTCGGATCAGTTTAATCAGCATTGATAAGAGGATGGAGTTCGTCCCCTGGTAGGCGACATATCAGCTGATGTGCCTATTCTAATCACAGGATTCCGAAACTGGCCAAACCCGCAGCATCGTCACACGAACCCGACCGACCGAGGTACCTACATATAAAATAATAGGCTGGAGTGACCGACCCGGCCACCTGCGCGCTATTACAGAACATGGCACAATTAACCACGGTACCTACGGTAACGGTATGGCTGTGCTGGCGCCCGACAATAGCGCTTTTCGAGCAGATGGCCCGGCAGCGGCACCGGCACCGGTGCCGGCAAGAAAAAATAATGAAACCGGGTCGTTGCCGGCGCCGGTAAGTGGACAAACGAGCTATACATTTTAATACATTTTGGTTTCCCCGCCATCGGCGCCGGAAAAGTGAGAATGTTGAAACATTTGTGAAATTAGCGAAGCGAAGCTGCCTTATAAGTTGTTTGAGTTGACTAACTCCAATCGATAAAAAAATATGGAAAATATGTCCAATTTACTGTCCTTTCACTTCATTTAATTAAATTTCTATGGTTAATGAATTTGGTAGACTTGTTAATGAATAATGGGGTTGAATAATAATTTTAAAAATATATTTGGTTCCAAAATAAAGATTAAGGGACCAAGAACAGAGAGTGACCTGATGACCCTGCTGTAAATTCCTTTGAAAATAAAAAGTCCCTTTAATTTAATGAAATCGCAAAACCTCTTCAGCCTATAACCTATTCAAGAACAACGACATCTCATTCTTACACACCATGGCAGTGCTCGTCCTACTCTATTTAATTAAACGCCTTTCGTTTCGTTTGACATATGGCCGTGGAGACATTGTTTTGGCTTGTAGATTCCCGTGCCGTGTGTCGCTTTAATTGGATTCTGTTTATACTCGATCCAATGTATACGCATAGCTTTTGGGTTGGGTCGTGTGACCTGAGCTGAAATTTTGTCTGTTTCGGACCAAACTATGGTTGCAGTAAATTTTACTGCAACTTTACAGGTGTTCTCCTTTGATTTTGAAGTGATTTCTGGTAAGAGCTTAAAAAAAAGATCTCTAAGGAAATGACATAGAAATAGAAACAATATAAATACATTCCTGATTCCATGCTCCGATGATATAGGCTAAAGCCACCGCAAAAACCGAAATGCCAACAAATCACCGTCAATTTTACTTTTAAAATTGCAAATCGCTTTGCAAATCACACTCTCTATCAAACCAACCTCTTTTGCCCGTTCGATACTGATTAATCTTTTTTTTTTCAGTTTTTTTCCAATGTTTTCCAGCCAGTATTCGTTAGTGTCCAGTGACAGCACAGATAGGACGATTGATGGAAATATTATCTACCGTGAAGTATCAAACGCAAACACGCGAAAACTCAATCAGCCGGTTTTTTAAACATAAAAGTGAACACACTGTATAGTGATTAAAAATGCAGTTTGCTTGTGTTGACTCTGTAATTTCGATGTGAGTTTTTGCTGACCAATATTTTTGTATTTTTGCTCGTGTTTCAGGGATCTTCAAAATAATAGAATATAATAAAGAATATAAAATTTACGCCCGTCTGTCCGTCTCTTTTCTCAGGACGCGTGAATGTTTCAAGTTGGAATTAATATCAGTTTTAAGTTATTGGCTTTCATTCTGTATCTTTGCTCTTTGTAATTTGTTCATCTATGTGCTGATGTCCCAAATAAAATAAACTAAATAAATAAATAAATAAGTAACTATGTCTATGGTTCCTTAGAGCTGTGAAAAAAACCAACCTCTAGGTCAATACATAATCAAACTATGCGACCGTTTATGCTGAAACGTTTTCATAGCACCTACCTCACTTCTATGATCTGAGGTACCCACTCAAAAGGGACTTAAAAGCTTCCCGTTGACCTAGAAACAAGTAAAGGATACAATCCAAAAACCGTTATGTAGATTCTTTGCAAAAAAATATTCATAAGATTTGGTCGAAACCCTCGCGCGCGAGTCCAACTCGCACTTGGCTGGTTTTATTTGCATCTAGTCTGGTTTGAAGGCAATCAACTTTTTTTCGATTGCTTTATATATTTGCTTACTGAGCATTTTATTTTGTATATGCCGGTAAATAAAAACATATCACTTTACCAAACTGAAAACCAAAAATTTACCGCGCAAGAGTATGAATCAAATGATCTGTTTCAACCATTAATTTGCATCTCTCAAACACTTCTACGTGTTTCAAATACAACTATGGTTCTCTTTCGACAAACTCTAAAATTATTTGTTTAGCTGCGAAACAAATCATTTATCCTTTACTTTAGCACGTAACTTCCAAATACAATGTTTTCTTCGGGTTTAGGCAACTTCCTCCCCTATAGTCTATTCAGCTATACTTGACAGCTAACCTAAAACTTCATAAAATCCACTTTATAAACACTAGGGATTTTACCAACAACTGAACTTGAACTAACAGAAGAGCTGTCATCGGCATCAATGCTATCCGCACTTAAGGATATAATTAGTTCATTTTCAACTATATTGTCTGTTGTAATGTCTCTTTGCAGATCTTATAAAATTATTCCCGATTCACAAATGTTTAAAGGGTGTATCGATTCTTTTGATTAATCGATTTGTATGAGCAATATACCCTCACTATCAGGCTAAGATTGACATCTGTCAAGTTGCCTGTTATATTAGATACACTATAGTGAGTAACCACAAATGTACCTTTACCACCTTACCGTACCTTAACGTACTTTATTACAGTGTAAAAGTATATTTAGATGACAAACTGCGTGGTATTTACCATCTCAGCGCACAGAAATCCAAAGAGGGGCGATGGACTGAGTCAGTACGTCTCTCTTCGGTATATTTCCTTAGACTTAAGTATAAATACATAAAATTGTATTTTTTAAGGCCCTCACATATTTTAAAAGAGGTACGGGAGAGTTTCTTGCTCTTCTTTGCTCCATCCCTAAGCCCACAACTTCCCAACGGGCGGTAGTATACAAAAATATTAATATTATATTGACGTTGACTAAGCAATCTGTATGATTTTATGATCAATAAAAAAATTGACTTTGACTTTGACCACTCCATATGAGAAAATGCGTGTTTCCGTGCTAATTATGCGAGTTTCGCATCGGAGCGTCATTTCACGGTTGACGAGTAATCCGCGGATTATCCTAATCACTCGCCGGTAACTGCCTCATCAACGGTTAATGAGCGAATGCGCACTTGATCATGTATGCTGTATTAGTATTATGTGAGCTGAAGTGGATCTCTATAGAGATCTCTTACTAATAATAATCGGCCAAGCGTGTGTCGGACTCTCACACGGAGGGTTCCGCACCATCTTGCCAAAAAAGTACGTTTCTTGGTAGACACTCTTATTGTTTCAATATTTTGTGTTTTTTAGTATTTTTTGCTATAGCGGCAATAGATGTACACATTTTGTGAAAATTTCTACTTTCTACAGGTAAGTACGGTATTAATTACGGTTCATCCACTGACGGACAGACAAACAGACAGACAGATCGACAGCGGGGGCTAATACCCAGTTTCCTGGGCGCTGATTAAGTTAACAGGTTGGTTAAATCAGTTTCGGCCAATCACGTTCCGTCATTTTGAATAATAGCGGCTCGTGATTGGCTGAAGCTGATTTAACCAACCTGTTAACTTTAATCAGCGCCTAGGAAACCGGGCATAAGAGTTAATTATTATTTCATTGGTGCATGGTCGGCACCGGGATTGGAACCTGCGTCTCCTGAGAAGCAAGCATGATATCCCACCAGACCACGGAGCTCTTGTCCTAATTCAGAGTATCTTCTCAATTGGCGCGCTAGACATGAGAAGACAGTGTGGTCTGCCCGCCTTATCAGCGCCCCGACAGACGGCAATTAGGCAGATTGCATTTGTATGGATTCCATATAAATCAGGATCCGTTCCGTTAGACTGCTGGGGATCGAATTCCCTGCGGCGCGTTTGGATATCGACTCACGGAATAAACATGACAATAGCGTCACACCTTTTCCCATACGGAGTGGCAGAGGCACAACTATGCCCACTTTTAGCCAGTGATTCAACACTCCTTTTTGCGTGACAGGGGGCTAGCCTACTATCGCCGCAACTAGTAATGAAGGCTTTTTGTTTGATAAAACATGGCCAAGAGTCGTCGCAGAGGAGTCTACTACCACTTACAATTTGAACTGGTTCCTCGCGATACCTACAGTACAGGGTTATTGCAAGAACTCCTGGTAATTTCGTGCTTTAAAGTTTAGAGTATGCACAGATTTTTAATAAATCTTAAGTTTCTAAACTGTTGTATTTTATGAGTACATTTTTTTTACTTTTACTTTACTTTTTTTACCTTTGACCCCGATTGCATATCCGTACGCAAACAAACCGAGGGCGGTCGTGAACATGGAAATGGCGGAATTAGCAGCGGAGCGGAATTGCAGCGAAACTTAAACCTGACATGAGTAGGTCTTTAGACAAATTGAAAGCCTTTCGGTTTGAAAAAGTCTAAATTAATCGTTTTCTGACGGCGGACAACGCGAGATATTCTTTAGAAACTCGCCCCACCTATCGAAGTATTAAAATAAACATCGGAAAACCCCAAAAGTTTTGGAACTACATATCTTTGACTAGTTTTTGCTAGTCAACTACAGTCATACACACATAACGTGTAAAGTTCCCCACTCTACCTATTATGTTACAGAAATAGTTTTACAGTAATATAGTATTATATAAATAGTTAATATAGTAGTAGTGTTCTAGAAATAGGGCCCAGGATTACACCCTTTGGGTTCGGAAATCTAAAAGGTACCAGGCACACAGCAGAACTGCAAGGCGATCGATGGCGGACGGTACAAGTGCGTCAGGCGGCGACGACGACGCTGCGGCGGCGGTAATAGGCGACGAGCCCAGTGTCGCCAATTGGAGACCACTTCCGGAGCCCGTTGTCGCCTATCAACGCCACTGGGCACTTTTAGTTTCTACGATAAAACTGTACGACATAGAAAGCCAGGGACAGAGCTTCAATCTTCAATCTCCTACCCCTACTTCGAAAAGCAAGAGATTTAACGAATACCTCTGTCCCTTTTTCCCGTCGTCGTCCGTCGTAAGACATTTGGTATAAAAGTTTGGTAAAATGGCAAACGTTAAGCTCTCACAGCATCTTAACTTCATAAAATTAAATGACTCGAATGAAACATAAGCTCCAATGCTCCATTTTTGGAGAAAGTAAATGAAAATTATGTTCGAGAATAAACATAAATTCATTAGAAAGGTTTCTTATAAACCTCTCAAGAAAGCCCCGAAATATCTTCATTTTATGCAATTATGATCAGCCTTTATAATGAAAAACGCGCTGGCACCTGGAAAAGAAAATTGCCTAGGATCATGTTAAATAAATTAGTAAGTACCTAATTGTAATTCACTGTCCGAAAGATTTATTTGAGAATTCTTTTACGATACAACAATTCAAACTGTTTCTGCATGTCGTGTCGGGCTGATTACCAACTGAAAGAGAGAGACAATTAGAAGTAAATATAAATAAATTAAAGGTAGTAGCACAGCTCTCTGGTACTTTTTCGACCTAAAAGGCCAATTAGTTTGAAATAATTAAATTATGCAAATGGACAATTTCAGCCAATTGGCTTAAACAAAGTATAAGGCCATCTTATACATTTCCCATGTTTAATTCATATCACTATCGCACAACCAATGTTCACACTTTTAATATTCGTACTTCTATATTTTTTGCTTAGAGACAAAAAGTATTGTTTACCATCCAACTTCACTTTAATCCTGCTGGGCGGGATTGGTGAGGTATCCTTATTCTAGAAAAAAAAATACTTGCGACATAGATAATTTTGTATTAAGTATACGTATAATAATGTATCTTAGTGGCGATGGGTTAGGCCACAGGGTTAGCCTTAAATAATAAATTAATGAAAATACATGTTCATGCCTGTTCTGACATAATACATATGCAGAAAACGCATAGAAAAGTTACTAATATTTATGAAGACACTGTCGACTTTGTACATATCATCGGAGTTATACTGGTGTTAGATACTAAAATTCATCTCAGTCTATCTGCCTACCTTAAAGAGAAGAACCTTTTTTAGCCACGCCAAGTAACCAGTGGCATGATTCTCGCGCATTCGATATACGATATCTTCACCTATAACGAGTGATTTTGTATGGGAATCTGTCAATATAGGTCTCGATATGCGTATATCGAAGGCGCGAGAATCATGCCACATAGCCTTCCAACATTCATCACAGAACTTAGCCATTCCCACGAGACTACTGCATATGTCGGCGGCCGATCGTAGAATCGGGCATATCATGATGTGCCGTCATATGCCCCGCCATTTCATGTTATGTCCAAGCAATTACTGGGCACATCATGATGTGGCGGGTTTTAACTAAAACAGGTCTTTTTAAAAGCATTTTTATTCAGCACTACGTGATGTTTTTTGTGTAATACATGTCAAACGAACACGAAGACTATTCGGGGGCTTCGCTGCGCTCGCCCCCTTTAGTCTTCACCTAAGCTACCACAGTGTTTGCCTTATGAGATTTTATCGTTTCATGACATTTCACGTTTGGGCACATTCTCCGATCGGCTGCCGACACATAGATTGCCATGGCCATAGCCATCAAGCATTCATGACAGAATATGGCCGCAATTTCCACTGCAGCAGTAATTTACACCCCACATTAACGAACCCGCGATTCTTTTTCGATTTTGAACCGTAATGAAGAGGGTTGGCGATATTTTTGGCTGACGAGAGTATTCGTCGGGACTTCGCCGTGTTTGGAAAATCGCCCGACATTTAGAGCAGACATTTTGATGTGCACCGAGTGGAAACTTTGTAGATCTGTTAAAAATAACAAGCTTATAATAACAAACATGATTGCATCACTCCTTTTTGGTGTGGCACAGATACAGTTGCACTCACACATACAACACAAGCACAACGCAATCCATCTCTTTTGAACGACTTCCGATTAGTTCGACAGATCCCCTAAGCGCGCTTTAAATACATTTTTACTTGCTCTGATAAAATACAAGTCAATAAATAGTTATTATTGTTTATTCTTATTGTCTACGCCCTTGACACATTTTGTAATAATTGAATCGTGCAAAAATGCAATGGGCTTCTAAGTCATTAAAACAGAGACATAAAACAAAAACATAGAGATATAATAATAATAATAAATCTTTATTTCAGGATATAAACATCCCATATCGATATATACCTTTATAACAATATTAACTAGCCTAGCTAGGGATTTTTTTGTTCTTTGGTCTCGCTTCCCTATAGCGACGGTAGACGATGCCCTCCGGCCAGTAATCTTTGGACAGGAACATTGTCTTGAGGTCCGCTGGCACCCAAAGTTTGAAGGACTGTCGAACTCTATCTGCACTCTCCTCTCCTCTTCAGCCTTTCCAGGATGTGACGCTCAATGTCCTGGCAGGTCATGTTCACGTCGAGCCGGGAAAGGTAGATTGGGACCGTGGGAGCGGCAGCTTTGAGGCTGCACTCACCGGCGGGTGCGGTGCCACGCTGATTGCGGCTGCGTCTGGAGCGGCGCTTCCTGCTTTGTACCAGTATAAATCCATCTCCATCAACGGTCGCGTTCAACGGGGCACGAGCGGGCCTGGCCGGCTGCCTGAGAATAAGCTCGCCTTTGTACACTTTTTTTTTTTTATCTTAAGCTATTTTTACTGTCACGTGAGTTCATCATAAATAAATTACGAAATTACATTATTAAACAAGTTTATCAGCGATTCGAGATTGCGTTACAAAAAGTGTGACTTTGTAGATTTGAGGAAGTAAATCAGCCTTATATTATACATTGATTTCATTTTATTAATTCATTCTTCTGGTCCAACACTAGTATCCCCCCTGTGTGGTTAGGAACTAGAAGCAGCGACGAATCAGAAGATAATATCTGGAAGTAAAATCCCCTGTTCCATTGACTACAGCATTGAACCTTATGAATGACTAGGATAACATTCAAGTACAGTATTTTTCAGAAAATAAGTCCCGATAACCTTGGATGATATTGGATGATGATAATACCAAGGAGTTCCATCAAATAAAAATAAACTAAAAAGTAAGCTAAAATGGTCTTTTCTAATTTTTTACTTTGATGAAGCTTCTTGGGGTATGTATACGATTTTCGCACTTTCGTATTTACGGATATCGAATGCGCTAGAATCATACACCCTGATTTTGTACATATTATCCACTGTCTTCCAAGGTCATCGGACTTATATTCCGAGGAATACTGTAGCAGCCTTCAAATCGAGCAAGTTTTTACACTCTGCGGTAATATCCTTGTAATGTATGACGCCCGTTTTGCGACTGCGCTTTTGTAGTTTGACTAATATTTCGTGAACTTTAGGATGTCGAATTTCCGCTACTTCGACGTGCTTGTTTAGACGTAGTGTTGCATACATGCATACTTGACTATGCCAGAAGTATGGTAACTTTTATTGGGTGTTTGTTTATAGCCCAAATGGCTTGACGTATTAAAACATTTTCGTCGCAGTATTTGTCTCATTTGTGAGAGCTTTACGGGCTATTTGAGGGACATTAATTTCTTTGCAACTTACATTACGAGTTTCGAATGACAACAGCACCTATATGAAGGTTTCATATTGTTTTTTTCTATTACCATATTTAATGTTTTATTTATTTTATTAACAAAAATCCACAGCCATGCATACATGTAATCTTAAAAAAAAAAACTTAAAATGAGGCCAATTAAGGATTTCATTATGTAAACAACCTATGCAATCGAAAAGAAGAAATAGAAGGAAAAATAACCAAAAAAACAGCATGAGTGCCTTACAGGTGTGTCCCGTGTGTGTAGGTTGTGTGCTTGTTGTGGTGTTGTATACTTATGTTTTTATCCATAATCTTTATAATTGAACCATAATGCATAGTTCAGTAGTTCACTACGCTCGTATCCTTCGGTCTTCCCACATATCGTTTCACGTTATGAAAATGCACCGGACCGACATTGGCTCTGTCCTTGCTGGAAGCAAGGTTGTTCCCTCGCTCCTGGCTTATAGGGTCTCGATTCTGCGAATTGTGGACGATGACGACTCATTGACAATGACGTGACAATGTCGGTTCACTAGTCCCTATTTCTAATAAGATACGTATTGGCGACGAGATTTCTAGGTGACTCTTGGAGACGAGTCGCTTCGAAGTATCTCATTTGAATGGAGGCTCGCACACTACGCAACAAGTATCCAGTATTTTTCAAATATGTAGGTACGTGAGAAACTTCGTGGTGACGACAAGTTTTCGAGACTCACGTTACATCACATGGCGTATTGTTAGGTTTCTGTAATCCCTTTCTTTTCGACGGAATATCGAATTTATATGGTTAGAAATCACCTCCAAATCATCCATTGTTTAAGAAAAAATATTTATTACTAACGCCAAATATACGATATCTAGACTGACCCGTCTCGTCGTCTCGTCGTGTGTTTGCCATTGCGCTGGCATTTTGCTAGCAGAATAGGGCTCCAAAACCCACGCTGAGCTAAACGATATAGCTATACTACCCCTGGTATATTGGTGTAGAAATACCCTATACCGTGTGAAATGAAGCAGAATTTGCTTAGATAGTGTGCGATTCTCAAGTCAAGGCTGCTTAACTCACGAGTCTAAACTGAACTTCTGATAGTCTTCAATTTGATCTCTTACTAACAAGTCAAGGTTGCTTTGTGTCTGCTATATTCACTGTATTTGGACAGTTTTTCCTCTTTGACGAAAGAATAAATTAAAATCCCCAGGTCAATATAAGTATGTGATAAATAAATACCTAAGTATTTTGTATTCTGTATAAAAATGTATGTTTCTTTTTTTGCTGCTCGCTAACCTCTACCTAATCCAGAGAAGTATAGAAGATGTAAATATTTGCATGGATTTCCAACAAAACAGACCTTCATCAGAAGACTTTAAACTGAGGTTTTGCAATAAACAAATACCTTACGGCTCAGCAGTTGATTCCATTTATCTTCTTAATTTCTCGCTAATGACTTTTAGACCCTTTTATAATTACAAAAAAAAGATAATACAACATGGACTCTTTTCTGCCCTTCGGCTCAGTTTCATATTTCCAGAGTTGTGTCTATAGGCTTGCCCCTGACATGTAAAATGGAGAATTAAATTATTGGCTGTAAAACTGAGAATATCATCGCAGCACACCTTTTATTTTATTTATTTATTTTATTTTATTTGAGACATCAACAGCACATAGATTAACAAATTACAAAGAGCAATGATACAGAATGAAAGCCAATAACAGATATCCACAAAAAGTACAAGAAATAAATTTAGATCGAGAAACTTAAACTGATAGACAAGTGGAGACCTGCGTGGTGTTGCAGTCTAGGCTGTGTGGGAAGAACAAGAAACAACCCCAGGAGGCCTAAATGTTAAAGGACTTAAACATACTGCCCTACTTTTTGGTATAAGTTTAGTAAGAAAAGAAGCCCCCGTAGACAAGCTGCAAAACGCTATTATATTGTTTAATTATTTTATAATTGATTATTTGTAAATATTTGTACACCGTACTATACGGTAAAATACACACAACTAATTCGAAGTATTGTAAATAGAACCACCTATACTGTATACGTGTATTTTAGCAAATAAACGATCTGAATCTGAATCTGAATCTGAATCTTTCGCTCCAAACGCTAAGAATTTATGCGATTTGACGTTTGGTCACGCTACGCTAGCGTCACCATTTTGAGTTTTCGTTTCGTTTCGTTTACGTAGAGTTATTAACTTTGTCTAGACCCTCAGGGCGCTGGTCCTGCGAGTTGGTATTGGTCCCCTAGGTCTTGGATGTTAACATGTCTGTATTGTCGATGTTTCTCATTCCCACGATACAGAGTATCCCACAGAATATATGAGTAGGTACCCTGTGTGGGGCTCGAAGTGACGTTTGTGCCTAGTTAATTAACCCCTTCTCTCGCACAAGCACACCACTAGAACGACCGAACAGTGGCGAACTATTGTTATATAAGATGTGTCGGCGAACCAGTTAACGGTATGTTTTCCCGTGGAAGCATAGGCACAGTGCCTTACAGCAAATTTTCTATCCTAATATTGTTTTTATATCCCCGTTAGCGTCAAAACGGATTTAAGAGATCATTCGACCATCCCCAACGCGAACACCCCCACGATTTGTTATCTCTAATGTCAGCGCCGAAAATATATGCATGAGCTAAAATTATTGGGTTCATTTCCCTATTTTTGTAGACTGACCACCCTCTATGTAATTGAGACTTATTCAGTGGAACGAATGTGGCCACTCCATTCGAAATATATTGCATGGATATGTTGGTTCTGTAAATAACCTAAGTACTGTTTATTTATAAAAACTCTGCGGCATTATTCACTAACTAAATAGACTGTAAAGTAGTGAGCTTGTGGCAAATTGACAGTTTTCCTGACACTGACGCAAGTCGTATGCTATCTCACTCACATGGGTCGTAAGTCGTAACTGCACGCTGTCTTACACAATCGCGTCGTTTTAAAACATAAAACTCTAGACACATAAAGAATCGGAACAATTTCGTCTTGATGTCACAATCGTTTGCAGACGAGTAAACGGGTCCAAGTACTCGCTAAACCAGTGATCAGCTAAAAGGCAATACATTAAACAAATAGCCGAATTAACCCGCAGTCGTTGCCAACTGGCCTCAAGCTACTTGGCCTTAAACAAACTTTGTTAAGATGAAGTTTTCATAATGCGACCGAGTCTTGAGAAGTTGAAGTTTTTTTTTACTTAACGACGAGAGAAATGGGGTGATTTATAATTAAAACGTCTGTCTGTCGTGCGTGGACATACGTAAATATTTTAATGCTCATTTTACTTTTTATTTTACTTCATCACGATGTTTTTTCGCTATATTTTTATCAAAGTGGTTCTCAGTGGACCACAAATACAAAATAGACTTCTTAATTTTTAAGAACATCATAGAATTTAATTGACCGAGCAAGTGAAGCCAGCGAAGCGTCTCCATTTCAGAATTTGACAAAAATGCTTTCGTTTGTCCGTCTGTCTGTCCGGATTCTCGTGTTGTAAGAAGGTTGGATAATTAAATAGAATTTTTTGCCGATTCAGTTTTTGGATTTTTTCAAAATAGCAGAGAGGTTTCAAAATTTAAAAAACCGCTACAGCCCAAACGGCGACGGATTTTTACAAATGAAAACATCGTTGGATTTGTGAAGACCTTGAGAGTGTCACAGACCATAGAGTAACTTATATATATGGTACACAGACTATATAAGTTTAGTGAAAAGTCAATAGGTTGTATTTTAGATCGCAAAATGTAGTTTAGAAAGTTGTTGGTACTTTCATACTCCATGTACGATGTGAGCGGTAAAGGGATGGGAAAAATGAAAAAAAAAAACTCAAATTCCCAGTGTCGCTCGCGAGGTTGCTCACAGGGCCACTAGCAATATAATAGTCACACTTTTCTCTCAAACGGGGTTGCAGTGGCACAAATAGCAATAATTTGGCCAGCAAGCTGTTTCCTTTGGACGCAGAGGGCTAGCCCATCTCCATTCAAACTGAAGTAATATTAAACTTATACCATCCCGGTAAAGTTACAATTTCATCTAAGAAACAAATCTTCCCCTTAATCCCCTTATAAACCCAAAATCCACAGAAAGTTCATAACAATAACAATTTTAGTACATTAGACAATTTAATTCAATAACTTTAGACAGAAATTCAAGCATTGCGCTGCATAGAGTACGGTAGCACATGGGATTAGGCCCGCCAGGTGAAACGCAAGTTAACTGTTCGCAGCGTAACTTCCATATTTATATTCCATAAACTTTTAGGGTTCCGTACCCGAAGGGTGCCAAACGGGACCCTATTACTGAGACTTCGCTGTCCGTCTGTATGTCTGTCTGTCTGTCACCAGGCTATATCTCATGAACCGTGGTAGCTAGACAGTTGAAATTTTCACAGATGATGTATTTCTGTTGCCGCTATAACAACAAATACTAAAAACCAAGGAAATTTAATATTAGGTGGGGCTCCCATCATACAACAAACGTGATTTTTTTGCTCATTTTTGCTCGATATTGATAAATAATGGTAGTTAGCAGGTAGACGCTTAAAATGTTGACAATATATTGAGTATATTATTTACTTAAAAAGTAAATAATTAAAATAAAAGACGATGTAGACGTAGTTGCCAAAGTTCTTTGAGAATAGTGTTAGCTTGGGTTCATAATAGTCGCACTGCCGTCTAATTAGGGTTCCGTACCCGAAGGGTGCCAAATGAGACCCTTTTACTAAGGCTCCGCTGTCCGTCTGTCCGTCGGTCTGTCTATCATGGGGTCCTACAGCACGAACCGTAATAGCTAGAGAGTTGAAATGTTTTACAGAATGTGTATTTCTAATGCCGCAACAGAAAAAAATACTGAAATACACGAAAAAAGGGTGTTTACAATTAAAAAGTAGGTATTAAGTCAATTTCAATACAAAAGCGCCTGACATCTTTTAATAGCAAGAGACGACTGACGACGAGATTGAAGGTATTGGTTTCAGGCACAGACGACGATGGTGCAGAAGCCTTCGTGTGCGAGTCTGACCCGCACTTGACCAATTTTATTATTTACTTTTTTTTAAGTATGGTACAGGTACACGCCTTCGCTAATTTTGATACGATTGAGTGAACAAAATCGTAATTTCAATAAATCTGAGTTTCAATACGTGTAAGAAAAGAGAGACTTGAGCTACAGTCTCCCCGTGATTTTTACCTAGCTAGATGTATTTATGACTTTCTTTCAGCAATTCCGTCATAGGAGTTTACATCACGTTTCCAGCGCGCCGCAAAACCAAACAAACGCAGCTAAAAAACAGCTTAAAATAAAACCTCTGGCAATTATACCAAATATGTGCCCCTTGCCAGGCATTCCCTTGTAATAAACATAGTCCACGCGTCGCGGTCTAATGGGACCGGGCATGCAACTCTGAGATTTAATTTCGAATCTAAAACGCATCAAGTAATTACGAACGCTATGTAAAAACCCGCTTTTCGTCGGGCGGGCGAAAAAGCTGGGTAGGGTGAGAATGAGTTAAGGTTTAAAGATATTTCAAATACAGACACATATTGATGTGGCTTCTGGCCCGACACTAGGATAATATGGGCACTAGAAACACCGACAGACGACCTGCGTTTAAAGATCGTGTTTTCAGTCAAAGATCATAATTATATGTAACGGGAAGTACCCTACTACATCTTGATTCCCTTGCTAGTATCGTACTCATTCCTTTGCAGCTTTAACGGCCATATTTTAAAATGCGTTTTTGTTTTACCTAGATTTAGATATTTCACAACTGGAAGAGACTATAGATAGACAGGATAAAATATTAATTTGATCTTAGTACCAAAGATTTTAAATAATAAGTACCACCACGCGTTCATACAAAAAGGGTCCAGCCAGACCGAACAGACCGACAATGAAGTGATCTTGTGTTCCTTTTCCCCTCTAAAGTACGGTATCCTAAACTAATGTAAAAACAACGGAACGACCATGTTCCGCGTTTACTGGCCACCCTACACCAGCAAGCATGCGGGCAACATTAATTAGTAAACAGTCAACCGTCTGCAGCTCACAACAGAACTCTGTTTTCTTGTTTCTGCTTCCCACTCCACGGCTTTCTAGTTGGATTTGAAAAAATATAAATTTCTCTGTTTTCCCTTACTCCGAGTTAGATACTTACTTGTGTTTCTTTCCAGAGCCGTTTCTTGGTGCTGAGTGTTTAATTAATGAACTTGATTTGTTTTTTCTCTTTTCTACGATAGAGAATTGTTTCAAGTGTTTTCCGTTTGCTCGGCTAAGATTAACAGTGGGAAAAATATAATATAATTTTGTATGTAGGGATATAATACCGTCGTTGTCTCTTAATCAGAGTATTGTACCAGAATGCCAAACTATGCCATATTAATCCATATTCCTCATCATCTTCTAGTATATCCCCTTGGCATAGGGAACACTCATCCCATTTCAAAATTGTCTTTCAAGCTAATTGTTGCTTTTTGATCAGGTAATCTAATATCAATTACACCAAGTACAACGGCGAGCTAATGTCTAACCAACACAATACCATTCCTATTACCAACATGCATTTAATTCCTACAATAAAACAACGCGGACACGCGGATAATTCTCCCAAGACATCTCGCCGGGTGAGGTTCAATGGAGCACGGTAATTTAACGATGTGTGACTACGGTATTGTACCAATAACCACAGAGGTATGACAGTTTAGGTGACCCGCAGACTGAATGAACACGTACAGAGCCACCAACTCAGCTGTTCAGGTGGTAATAATTAGAACTACTATAGCACAAGTCCTCCTGACTTTTGACGTCTTAAATTCCATAAAAAATCGACACTTTGTTTGGAACTTCTTGGTAACAAAGTTTCGATCCTATGTCAAGAGGGTTTGAGCTACTTAAGTAGAACTGAACGATGGCGCCACCGTCTACTACAACAACTGACAGCGATGTGACGTTTTCAAAGTGGCGTCACGTCAGTAGTTTACGCTTTGACCGTTCTACAGATAAGACGGTGGCACTCGATCCGTGATGACATCTGCTGAGAACTGCTGTCAACTGCTGCGCTAGTTTTTTGCTTAACATCCATCTTGTGTATGCTAGTGTGCGGTTAGCCTTAGTTTTCCTAGCAACCTGTGTAGTGTGTGTATGTATAGTGATGCATTATGCTTTATGCTCCCGTAGACTTTGAAATCAATGATCTCAAGCTCGTGGGGAAATGGAATGGTACTTCATCTAAGTATGAACAGATAGCAAGACATCATTTCATATTTTTAATGATCTGAAAGATATTCTGAAGATGATTCACGCTCACATCAAAACAAACATACCGTCATGCCGTTGTTAATACTCTAAAGAAACTGAAGGTTTCCTCACGGTGTTTTCCTCTGTCGTAAGAATTTTGATAAATTACTTATTAAACGATATAACAATGAGGTAACACAACCAAACTGAACATTTATCACGATACCAAGATGCATCCCACCCACCACAAATACAAAGTAACTTCGTTATTGCATTTCGATAATGCGCGTGTCCTCGTCATAACGATGCGTTCTGCATCCCACGTAGGTATAACCCGATCGACTTACTAACTAGACTACCTGCAGTCACGTTCGTCACGGCACGACTGACCAGACCAATGCGACTATATACAGGTTGCGGCAGAAACGTGCAGTCTTTGATTATTATACGGCTTTAATCAAAGCAACTTTATTGTTTAGATCTCTGTATACTGGTGGAACAGAAATGTGTTGGAGATTTCATTCTGAATCTTTTTCAATATGCCACGTTCATTAAGCCAATCGGTAAGTGTAGTATATTGTAGTAGAGTCGGTACCTGTGCTCGCTCGTGCTCGAGCTCTTACTAAAACACCGCATATAGAGGACAGTCTGATGGCAGCTAAACCAAGGCTGGACCAGCCAATGCGGCGGATGCACAGAAATAGCTGCGCGTTACATAAACCTAAGTAAGTACGTATACACGTAGAACGCTGGCTACCAGCGCCGACTGACAGCGCTTATCGCGAACCAGCGCCGACCAGCACCGATAAGCGGTGACCAGCGCCGATAAGCGGTGATCAGCGCCGATACGCGCCGACTTGCGCTGGTAGGCTATTTTGTATCTTGCGGGCTACGCAGGGAGACTGTTTTCTTTATGTAGCTGTTGCCTGCGCCGACCGGCGGCGATAAGCGCTGGCAGTCGGCGCTGGTAGCCAGCGTTCTACCTGAATACGCCCTAACCCTTTTTCTTGCTCCCCCGCGTTTGCCTCACTAAAACATGAAGTCGGAATGCGGTTGGGTGGAGGTGGGATATGTCTTGAAACATCCTATATAAGACGAAACAGGGAGGAAGCTAACCCCCAGATCCATTTTCGTACAATCTAGCAATTAAATGACGTCATTGTATGCGGGTTGTCAAATCGCATTCAGTAGCATCCTGAAATTGGAAAATTAGCATTATCTTTGAAAATTAGAAACAACGTTAGTGCCAATAGCTAGAACGTTAGTTAAACGCTAAACTTTGATAAATGTGATGGAAAACATCGCGAGAAGACCTTCATTACTGTAGCTGTGGCGATGGGCTAGCCCCCTGTCACGCAAAATGGAGTATTGAATAATTGGCTAAAAGTAGGCACAGTTGAGCCTCAGCCAACCCGCAAGAGAAAGGCAAGAAACTATGTTATGTTATGTTAACTCCATAATAAATCGGAAAAATCTGCATAAATCTAAGATGTGTAGGAGTGAAGGCATATTGCACCAGCCGGGTTATACACATTGTAACATTTGTCCAACTGACAGGTATTAGCCGCTTACATTAGCCGCGGGCTGCAGCAGTCCATTCCTATTTGCCATACAATCGAAGTAATATGGGCAACCCGTGGGCAACCAGTCGACTTGGAATCCATGGAGGTGCGAACCGAGATTGTGGGAATTAATGGAGCAGTGGGACTACCAAATGTAAGGACGAAATCAAGGCGGCCGTTTTAAATATGGACATGTCCAAGAAACGATATATGAATATTGAAATTTTGACTGTTAGATTTCTAATGTGCTTCATGATGGTCATGATTATCCTAAACCCTTCGTCAGTGTAAATGGGCGAATCGGGCAGTTAACAATTGAAAAGTAATTGTTATGAAGTGCACACTTATGAGAAGTCATTTCCCATTTCTCACAAGGTACCTATTACGAATGGTCGTAAATGCATTGACGCATGTTAGGTGTATATAACAAAGGTCTTAGGAATACGTTTAAATCGTAGGTATCTCTATGTTTCGCGCAATGGCATACAAATATTATTATTTATTGACTAATACTATATGTTACCTGTTTAACATGCAGTTAATGCAGTTAGTAAATGCTATGTTTTGTTATTGTATTGTGGGACTAGTGGCAGTGCAGTATAATCCCACCTCCATACCAATGCTGTTGGTTGCACTTTACAAATATTGTTTATCCGACAGAATGGCTGCCAACTACCGAAACACTAGCATTATTTCCATAATTTCCCTCGCGTACACCACCATTCCCTGAAGCCTTCGGAATTCCAATACAGCCCTTATCTATCAAGCTACAGAGGCGAAGTTTCCGTGAGGTGTTTCCCAATACTGTTTGGTAAGGAGTAACAAGAGAAATAGAACGCCAGCTCAATTTTAGACAATATCAGTAATGCGTTGTAGATATCTTGATAAGTGAAAGGGAGATATTGGATGCTCACGAAGACTCGGCCTTTTGCTGTTTGTTTGATGTTTTTAAGAGTTTCACGTTACTTATTGTAAAGGAAAGGCATGCCTTTGGGATTGACCATTCGCCTTTGGGATAGATTTCGAAATTGGATTAGTCTCAAAGGGCACAATATGTAGCCAAACCACGCCTGAAATTAGGTAAAGTACACACATGCTTGTAGCATTGCAAATCTTTAATCTTAGTCCTGTCCTGATTGTGTAAAAGCCTTCAGCAAAATTTTACTAAGAATTTCCCGATAATATTTTGAGCTTTGTGTTTTCATCATACTGATACTTAATCAGTCTTTAAATATAACGTAATAAATAATAAACTATTTGAATTAACATTTAGACTTTTTTTATATATTTTTATTATCTTCATTCAAATGTATATTCAGGGTGGAAATTTTAAACACTAAATAATGGAGATAGCAAATTTCACTCAAAGGAAACATTCCATTATTTTTGAAAAGAAACAAAATTGCATTCAAAGTTCTTTTTTTAAAATACGCTTGCCATTTAAAAAGGGTAAGCGAATTTAAAAAATTGTTTACAAACCTGTAAATTTATGGACTACTTTGTATCTATGACATTGATTTAACAAATTTATTTAGATGATATTGATCTAGCCATGTACCTTAATATTGCTACGCCCTAAGGGTAAAATGACATTGAGACTGAACTGTAATTATGTAAGACCTTATAACATGTTGTTTATTGCAATAAAAAAAATGAATTGAATTGAATTGACTTTGAATGCAGTTTTGTTTCTTTTCAAATATTAAGAAAGGTTTCCTTTGAGTGGAATTTGCTATCTCCATTATTTAGAGTACTTTCCCTCCTGGTCGTGTTTAAAATTTCCACCCTGATGTACACTGCAATTATTTAAATAAAGAACCTGCTACCCCATAAATAAATAGTCACTCTAGTTATCTCAAAAACGTACCAAAGAAAATCTAGCAGCGAGTACAATTGAAGCCCTCGATCAAACCCTGCAGGATGCATGTTCCTACTCTATACACGCGGTCTAGTACATTGACAAATAGCAGAGCCGCACCAGCCACAGTCTGTGGCGATAAATTACTCACTCTATTCATGACTTTTTACTTTTTCACAGCCGAAGCATAAAGCCAGACTCGCTAAGGAGCTGAGACATAATTTTGCAGTCAGTTTTTCACTTCACTGTTTTGTGTTGAACTAGCAGATTTTACTTTACTTTATACTTTACAAAAAATACTTATTAATGAAAAAAAAACATGTACTAAGGCAATCTTATCTATAATAAGAGATCTCTTCCTCTGTGTATGACTTGTAATTAATATTATAAATAAGCGATGTCTATATCTAGTCTATGTCTATGTCCAGCAAACCTAGGATGGACAGGATTATCTAACAATAGGATAAATCTACTTTCAGATTTTATTCAAAAGAGGTATCTATGTAATTAACGACTATCGATAGAATTATGTAAGTAAATGCCTCTGCCACATCATACGGGAAAAGGCGTGGTGCTATGTGTGTGTGAGCGTGACAGGATGTTTTGAAACATCCTTACGCTAAGCTCTACATGCTACGTAGCAACTTTGCGTAGCCGTAACGGCGGCGAGTCGCTGCTACATTGGTTGCGTAGCAAAAGCGCATTTTACGTAAAGTAAATTTACTCAACTGGACTAACTACTCATACAATTGTAAAAATAGTACAGAATTTCACATTGCTCTGAATGAAATGAATCGCTTAAAGTAATTTTGGATTCCGAAACACACAAATCCACAATTTAAAATACCAAGTGCAATTGACATTATTAACGTGCAAGCATGTATCAAAGCTTACAGCCATTACTCTGTGCAGTGCAACAAGGCATCGAGGCGTACATACCACGGTATATTATAGTTAACATATCAGTTATCCCCGGGGAGTATTAAGCTAAATTATGTGCCATTACGGCCGGCAATTAGCGGACGGTCGGATTACGTTACTTTGAACTACCCTCGTAGAGATATCTAACCATGAAAACATGTTGTATAGCCTGCTCGAATCATGATTTTAATATGATATCCGACATGAATACAAACTAATTCCAGCAAGAATGCTCAATTCCTCCGACGCCTGGCAGAATAGAAAATTAAACCCACTAGCTTTCTTTCTGTGATCAATTGTCTTCAATTCGCTAGCTATTATTTCTCACGCTCGCTCACAGCATACTAAACAGCGTTGTCTCTATAAAACGGAATGGCCTATAGACTTGGACGGACCAACACAATTCTCCTTATCAAGTGTCCTAATGACTCAATTTGAATTCAGTCAGTGGCGACGTTTGATAATAAAATTCATCTCGAAACGCTTGGGAGGGCAAAAATTAATATTCGGACCGGGGCGCGAGTGCTGTAGTTGCGTTACTTGCGTGCGGTCCGTTTAGAGCTGAAATCAACTTTAGTAAACTAATGGTGACTAAGCCAGCGTTGTGGTATACGGCTATGAGATCTCTTACTAGATATAAGCTTGCCTTTGTTTAACTTTGTTTTTTCGTCTTTTAGCTTTATCATGGTATTACATATCATCACCTATTACTTATTAAAATATTTACCTTATTATTTTAAATTGAAACTCATGTTGTTTTTAACCTGCTACCATCATGTATGTACACCAAACATTATTTATAAACAGTAGAGGTTCCCGCGATACAGGCTGTGCCTAGTGCGGGAGCCACAATCTAATATTACTGTGATACCCGTGCGTGCCTGAATAGTGCATCTCCCCAACTCTAATGTATTTACATTTATGAACACTTTTATATACACTTTTAGGTGAAATAAATGATTTTGTATTTTGTATTTGTATTTGTATTTGTTCACTTTTTCTATGTATTTTTTTGTCCTGTGTAACTGTTTGTGTGCAATAAAGAAATTATAACATTATGAAATTATGGCTCAATCTAACTTCTAGTTAGATTGAGCTATAATTTCATAAGTAGCTCAATCTAGCTTTCGGTGGGAACATAAATGGACGCTCAATTACTTACGAAAACATACAGTGCTACATTTACTTGGATTATTGAGTCAGTTAAGGAATGTCGGTCATATAAATTACTTATCTCATTTGGTATTTGGTCGGCACCGGATCAAACCTGCATTTCTAGAAGCAAGCGAATTTTTTATTTATTTTATTAGCCACCATGTCCCACTGCAAGCGAACTACAAAATATAAATAATTGAAACAAAAAGTAAACTTTAGAAAAAACCGACTTCCACAAACCCTATTTGATTAGATTGAGTTTAATACAAATTGTAACCCCTTATCCCCCCACCCTTGGGGAATTAATTTTGTCAAATCCCATCTCAGTGCTACCCCACGCTACTAAGGAACCTCTGTACAAAGTTTCATGGCTCTAGGTCCACCGGTTTAGGCTATGCGTTGCCTGCCCGTCAGCCACGCATTGTATTTGTACCTAGTATTGAGCAGATCTGGTGGCCATATGTGGTCTTCATCAGCAGTTCCGAATCACAATATTATGCTTACCATGTGCATTTGCACGAGTTATTATGAAAAACACAAAAATCACTATAGGTCTGCCTATAATATTTGAAGAGTTCCCTCAATTTCTCCAGGATCCCATCATCAGATCCTGACCTGGTGTTAATGGGACCACCCTTGAGGTATTACCTATACGCCGAAAAAAGATTTGTTCAAATCGGTTCATAATTGGCGGAGTTATCGCGTAACAAACATAGAAAAAAAAAAAAAACATACGGGTCGAATTGAGAACCTCCTCCTTTTTTGAAGTCGGTTGAAAAAACATTGTGCAGGGTTTTTTTCGTCGTGTTTAATAAAACCAAGTAAAGTGACGCCTCTTCAATATTAAATCTACGGACATGCAAAGCGGCGGAGTATTGAAGCGGCGTACAAAATGAATTACTGCAAATTAAAATTGTTTAATTATGCAATGTTTGTGATTTGTTTTTGGGTTAATTACGTGAAGACGGTGTTTAGAAGAGAAAAATTGCCGCCAGTAGAGAATTACTAATTTATGCAATTATGCAGGATTACTTTCACAGAAGTAGAATACGGAAGTTCGAATGGTGATTGTGCCGGTCGACATTGTTAGTCATATTTTCACGTTTTATTTAGATAAGTTGTCGACCCTCACAGATAACGTATATCTATTTTTACCACGTAAGTTTGTACAGATTTATATATAAGCTAAGTATTTCTAATAATAAAACCAGTTCAGTATCTGCGCGCATTCAGTCCTTTTACTCTACTCCCGAGGGAGTCGATCATCGTATAATTGCCTCTGGCAAAGTGTTGACCCGACGATTGAACATCAAGCAACCTTCGGTAAAGCAGCATGGATTCAGCCGTGAAGCAAGTTCCCTGTGCTGCCACTTCGGAAGACCAAACAAATTTCTGGAAGGACAAGCTCCGACTAATTTCAAGCATTTCAAACCACTCAACAGAACTCCAGCCAGCTAGTTTTCAAGAACGAACCCAAGAAGATCGATAAATTGCCGCGCGTAAGCAAGTACAATGAACCCGTAATATAGCTGACCACAGAATCATCAAAAATGAAGCTCGCTCCAGCAGAAACAACAAACCGCGTCGGCAAATATCATCGCAGCAAGCAGTTTTTCAAGTTCACGCGACATGAAGACATAGAAAACCGCACCTGCAGAATATCGAACAATTTATCGATACAATTCACAAAATAAGTCATCCAGGAAGAACATCGCATGAAGAAAATTCACTGAACCAAAATATAAACGATTTGTGTACAAGATGTGCCTTATGTTGCCAAACCCCAAGGTTTTTAAGCACACAATTTCACCAATCGACAACTACAAATTTCGCTCAGAGTGTAGAGCACATATTGATGTCGTCGACTGCCTACAAGCCAAGGTCACAGATTTACGCTGACGCTGATTCAGCTCAATCGTCCTCGTCTAGGTATGGTCGCAATTATAAACAAACAGTGACGAATCAACTTCAACGACGTGCATAATAATAATTTTAACCCTAAGCAGGTTTTAACTAGTGTAGTATATTCCTCATAATATTTTTTGTAGGTGTTGCCTATATCCTGTGTGTGTGTGTATTATATTGTGATAATTTATGTAGGGTTTGATAGCGTACATTCTCTTTTTAGCATTTGTTCCTATATTCTTTTAACTTATGAAGAATTCGCCTAGCCTGTAGTTTTTACTACCTATATTATTTAAATGTGTATAAGGTTTATTTAAGATTTCGTTAGGGTGTCATTATTTATAGTTACATTGATTTCGTTTAAGGTTTATTTTCTCTTTTTAATGTTTTCTGTTGTTATACAATTTATTTCTTCCCTTAAAGGGGGGAGTATCTGTGCCGGTCGACATTGTTAGTCATATTTTCACGTTTTATTTAGATAAGTTGTCGACCCTCACAGATAACGTATATCTATTTTTACCACGTAAGTTTGTACAGATTTATATATAAGCTAAGTATTTCTAATAATAAAACCAGTTCAGTATCTGCGCGCATTCAGTCCTTTTACTCTACTCCCGAGGGAGTCGATCATCATATAATTGCCTCTGGCAAAGTGATGGAAAACATCACGAGGAAACCATCATATCTCCATAGCTGCGGCAGGTGTGCCAAACATCTAAACGTGGGTGCCACTGTGTCTTTTCCACCCCCAATGGAAAACATCTTCTTGAATTTTTTCTCAAATCGTAAAGATTTAATATTTACGCGGCATTTTCGCATCTGGCAACCCTGCGGGACCTCCCCGTGGAACTACTACAGTCTACTGAAGGAAGCATTCTGATCTCAAAGTGTATTCAATTTCCGGCCGGGGCAGCGCGAAGGACCATTTCACGAAGCTGAATATCGAACAGGCATTTCGGTATAATGGCTTCGGATATTGACGAGCTGTGTTGATTAGGAGTTTCTGTGGAGATTAGCAAATGGTAGTCATAATATATTTATTGCACGTATTCAAGTGAGGATAGAGTTTCTGCCTCCCAAGCTAGAGGCTAAGGATTCGGGGAAAATCATCCCACCGTCCTCTGTATATTGATTAATATATCAATATACTTTTAGACATCAAAAAAAAAATGTGGAAAATGGAGAATAATAATAACATACGTAGATATAATTGCGAGGTTATCTCTATCAAGAGATTTCTTCCAGTAAACCTAGGATATGTGTTTGTGTTCTCCGTGTTTATGGTTCTGGGTGTGCTGCCTATAAAGCGAGGCCTACTAACATGTGACCACCCAAAACTTTTAAGATGTAAAGGGCACTCAAAGTCATACTGCCACTGCTCAAACAAACGCACCAGTAGGTAAGCGGCACTTTGTTTGAGCAGCAGCGTTACCAACCCCTCAGTTTACCAGTGACGTAGCAACCCCTCCCCGCAACCCCCCGCCAATCCCTGTGAGCACATTTGCGATGCTTGTTAACGTTAATTGGAACATTCGGATTGAGCTGATATCGGTTTTCAGCTTACTGAATGGTTGTATGTGCACTTTGCTGCAGATACTGGTAGTGGGTCATGCGATACGAGCTGTGATCGCGTTTGCGTATCGTTTGTAACGTCTCGAGTTTCATGGGGGAAATGAGAAGTTGTGCTTATCCGCTTCGTTGAACCTACCTCCGGAAATTATTCTAACTAGCAGAAGTTGTGCTAACTTCTAACAATCTTTTGGCTGATGAGTGACGTTTACATGGGGGCGCCGGCTCTACGCAATTTAATGCAACCAACCTGTCATCAACATAGACCTTTCATTCCTCATTGGACATCAACCGTTTGTTCCGCCTGTCACTGCGCACCAAAAGATCGTTGGAAAGGTAGTCGTTTGCTTGACATCTCTTCTTAGAAATAAGCTCGCCTTTGCCTATTTGCCTTTGTTTTATAAGACTATGTATCACATTGTTTTCCGTGCAATAAATAATTATGAATCTTATGAATGTTATGAATCTCCTTGATTTGATCTTATGGGCTGTTTACATTGGACAGTGGACAGTGGCGATATTATATGAAAGCCAAGTTGACTCGCCACTGTCCGATCGGTTTACACCACTCTGTAGTCCACCCACCTGTCCTTTGTCCAATGTAGACTGGCCGTTATGTCGAGTTGTTCTCAAACAATTCAGTTTGATGTTTAACCGACTTCCCATAGGACGAGGTTTACAATTCGTCCGGATGTTTTTTGAAGTAAAACTTCTTAGGGCACGGGGGTAAAATTTATTTAACCTCTCAACTGTGGGTTATTCATATATTTGCTTTTCAATTGCTACTAGCCGGGTGCTATCACGAGTGGCTAAGAAATGTAACGGAAATTGGAATCGGTGACGTCAGGGTCGGCTGAAGACTTTTAAACCGCAACTATTTTCAAAACGGTTTTTAACTAATCAGATAAGATAATAATACATTCGTACAATAAAGAATGTTAATTAGTGAGAGAAAAACCTGATGAAACGTTAACAAATAAAAAATATTTTAAGCATTCTTCCACGAGTTCTTGATTTCCGGTATGGCCAAAATGGCGCCGCCGCCGCCGCCGCCGCCGCCGCTGGCTGGGACAATCAAAACCAACTAGCATGACATGACTCAAACTACTTCGTTCAACCTCTTTGTTGGAACCGGAACTTATGTTTGACAGCTGTGCGATGCGATCCATACAGTTTGTAAGAAAAGAGTTTCATCAATGTCACACGGGTCGATATGGATTTCTAAAACAAGCAAAGCAATGCATACATTTGAGCGAGACGGCTTAAAGACGTGACGTCAGATGGTATATAATCTGAGCGAGATGCAAATAGTAGTGACACTATTGAATGAGTTAAGTATATCACCACGAGCGCGACAAATTGTAGATAAGGAATGGTGGGAAATAAATGACATGACGTATTAAAAGTAAGTACAAGTATAAAATAATTTCAAATAATCGGACGTCTGAAACTTAAAAGTAACTTGAAGCAGAGATTGGATCTCAAAATTGGAAATTTAAACCTCTTTTAGTATAGGTAGGTATAGGTATATAGTATAGGTACCACTTAATGATCTAGCTACAGAAGTTTTACTTCTAACACGTGTACGGTGCTACACGCGTATTTTTTTTTATGTATGTGCCCCGATAGCTCCTAGACGGATGGACAGATTTGGAAAATATTTTTTGTGTTTGAAAGGGTTTACCTTCCCATTGGTTCCTTTGACACCAGGTCAGGACCTGATGATGGGATCCTGGAGAAATCGAGAGAACTCTTCAAATATTATAGGCAGACCTATAGTGATTTTTGTGTTTTTCATAATAACTCGTGCAAATGCACATGGAAATTATATTGTGATGCGGAACTGCATGATGAAGACCACATATGGCCACCAGAACTGCTCAATACTAGGTACAAATACAATGCGTGGCTGACGGGCAGGCAACGCATAGCCTAAACCGGTGCACCTAGAGCCATGAAACTTTGTACAGAGGTTCCTTAGTAGCGTGGGGTAGCACTGATATAGGATATGACAAAATTAATTCCCCAAGGGGGGGGGGATAAGGGGTTACAGTTTGTAATAAACTAAATCTAATCAAATAGGGTTTGGGAAGTCGGTATTTTCTAAAGTTTACTTTTTTTTTCAATTATTGACAACAATCTCGTATATTATATATGTCGGGTGGAGTAATTTTCATAGGATCCTAATTCCACGATTCATCAAAATAATCCATTAGATTTGTAATCTATTGAAAATATTCACTGATATTTATTCTTTAAGACAAAGAAACATTAGGTACGTCACACCTTTTCCCAACAGTTTGGTAGAGGCACAATACCGTTATACATACCCATGTTAATTCCCCTCACTCGGTTTAATTAACTGTCTACAAAGTAAAACTATTAAATACCGCCATTATTCATACGACTCGGAGGTATTTCCCGCCATAAATCATCTAAACTGAAGTCTAAAGCGACGGGCTGCAATATGAGAGTGCTGACGTACATTTAATATTTAAATGGCGAGATGCACAAACTCACGCTTAAATTGAGTGCGACCCAAATGGCATTAAATGTAACAAAAACTACAGGTCGAGCCCATTTTTGATTCTTCAAGCCGGATTTTATACAGAACTCGATGCAATCCGTTGATTTTTTCCGTCAACATAAGAAATGAAATGCGATTTTTAACTCTATTGCTCGCAGAAGCACAAAATAGTGCTTGACTTTGAGAATGCTTTTGACTTAGTATCAGAAACATTACCAATGTCACCAAAAATCTACCAAAAGCAAAGATCGAATTAAGACCGATTAGTCGGCCATTTCTGATGCCGACTAGTCGGTCGGTAGTCCGCTAGTCGAGCACCATTAAATTCCAACTCGAACGAATACGTTGAAACAAAAGGTATACATGTATTAACATATCAACACCTTTTAAAATAGATACCATACCAACCACCCATCCAATTAAGGCGGTCCGCACGCCCAAAAAGAAACAAAAGCGGCAAGAAGCAGGGGGGTGCAATGGAGCTATAATTCAATCTCTGAAGACAGACACCCAACAAGGAATTCAGTTCGCGGCGAATTCTCGAAACTAACAAGATAAGTTGTGGGGCCGGAGCTGTGGGGCCAGAGTTGTGGGGCCCGGCGACCGCCGACTTGTGGGGAAGCGAACAGTTTAACAAAAGAAAAGTTTCTGTCGAAACGAAACTGTCACTAGCAGGTATTGGGAGCTGCTGTGCTGGAAGGCTCACGATCGGAGGAATTACGTTGAGACGTTCTGTCTCTACGTTAAACTTGATTCTTCAAATTCTTCATTCAACACGATTCAATTCATAACATACATACGCTGACGCCTTTTTACGAAAGCAATAAGCAGAAACTATGGACCTCCACTTGCTACGATCCTGGCAAGCATCTCTCGGTTTCTCAATATTCTTGAGTCTCTCGATACTTATATGCTTGATGGTTTTTTATTTTCCATTTAGGCATTTATTTAATAAATCAATTGTATTTAATGGCGGTCTAACAACCACTTAAGAAATATTGATATCGCCATTGTCAGGTATGTATTGTGAGACCAGAAGCAGCTAAATAATATTTATCAATCAATATTAATATTTAGCTACTTATATTGTTTTTTTTTATATGAAATCAATGTAAGTATCATATTATGACGGTGACATGTAAGTATCGATAATTACATGCTTGCCGGCTTTTTATTTGTGATTTAGGTATTTATTTAATAAATTAATTGTAATTAATAGCGGTCTAACAACTACTTAAGAAATGTGGATATCGCCATTATCAGGTATGTATTGTGAGACCAGAAGTCATGTAAGTAGGTAGCTAAATATTAATATTGATTTATCAATCAATATTAATATTTAGCCACTTACATTGATTATTTATATGAAATCAATGTAAGTATTAATATGAATTGATTATTTATATGATCCATTGATTTTAATAGCTTATCCTTTAGAACCTGCATAGATTGATTTGTTGCCCACTCCGGGTATATCGATTTTTTAATATGTGCCTAACCCTATGCGCTAAATTCTCCTAAAATATATTGTGGTTTACAACTTATCTCATCCATCGGGGTGACCTAAACATGAAGTTTAGTGAATCTTCGGATTTTCTCAATTCCTCCACTTGCGTGCCGGGGTCTTACCAAAAGATAACAGAGCGATAGTCGGGCAAGTTGGTCCCGATTTGTTTAGGCCCTGTATATAGGTGGTACAGAATGCTACATAAATGTGTAGTCATTTCTATGGGGTGATTAATTATGGAAGATGTGCATATGGCTAAGGAATGCTCGCCAACACAATTTTAGGTACTTCTTTAAAACTGTTTCCACAATTATTTGTAAAGAAAAGATTCAACACTCGTCATTCTAATCCACTGTAAAATTGATTAAACTACCTACTACTACTAAATATTACTACCCAAAATGCATGGATTGCCCTTAGTTAGGGTGACACTTTTTTCCCATAAAAAGATCTTCAGAAGAATCTATGCGACAATGCGATATTGCAAGATCTCACTAACATGTTGAGTAAGATCAGTGATTGATAATAATCAAATCAGTAGTATCGTTTTTGAGACACCCTTTATACGGTATAGAGGTGCAAAAGCTTCAGCCGCAAATTGTTCTACAACTTAGATAAAGTTTTCTTTAGCAGATTTTACTTTCATTGTTGTTATCGGGAGTTTGTGCGTTTAGCTGTATAGGAAATGTGTTAAATTAAATACATAAATTATGTAACCAATGTGTCTTGCCTATCCTCAACTATGAATCCGAAACATGGGCGCTCACTAAGCAAAGATGAAATGATGATGACAATCATAAAATTAAGGTGGCCCAAAGAGCATGGAGCGTTCAAATGTTAGGTTAGGTAGGTTCTCTCTTGTTGGCCGCGTGCCAAACGTCGAAATTCGAGGGAAGACGAAGGTCAGGTAAGCGGATAGTGAGACTGAGGTGGAGATGAGAAGGACATTTAGGGGGGATGATGGATGGTGGACCAAAGCAGTTACAGAGTGGTCGCCAAGGGGAGTGACAAGGCCAGTAGTCAGACCACCTGCCAGATGGCCGACGATATCATCAAGTCGACAGGATCTCTCAGTGGATTCAGGTTGGCGCCGGAATGTGCGGATTGGTGCTATAGAGAAGCCTTTGCCCAGCAGTGAGCATCATCATAATGTTGATGTCTAGCAGGAATCGCAGCTATGTAAAATCGAGCGATAGGTGATGTCTCCTGAGAACTTGGCTATGAACTGCAGATTATTGTACTTACTTAAACTCCACGAGGTAAAAACACACACACACACATTCAGTGTTTCGCAGGCACTAAAGTTCAATATATACAATCCATACAATTTATTTTTAAATGTTCTATTTTATTAAGAAAGACAGAGGCCACGAACAGGGAAAAGAGCAGCTGGCAGACCACCGGCCCGATGGTCAGATGACATTGTAAAGGTGGCTGGTAGGCAGTGGACCAGAATGGCGGGGGACAGATGCGAGTGGCATGCTTTGGGAGAGGCCTATGCCCAACAGTGGGCTGATACGGGCAGATATGATGATAATGATTAAGGAATTAATTATTTGAATTATATAGGTACTAACTTGGGAACTGAACATGAACTTAAATCACTAAACTCAAACCTATAGCTGTGTAATCGTTTTTTCCTAACGTGGTTATTGTGACCAAGATAGCCACCTATTTTTATTACAAAACCAAACCGCCTCTATAAATATAAACCCCTAGAGCTGAGAGGGGTCTATTAATACGGGCCTCAGTATAGTGAACTGGGAAAGGATAAAATTCCACCACGACATATTTTAAAAATCTTGTTCCACTGTTTCCCGTCTAATGAAGCCCGTATGTTGTATGTTTTATGTTTGTGTAGCCAAAATAAAGCAAAGCATCCTCTTTTCAAGCAACATCGTTTGTACGTCGCATGTCTGTATTTTTTAGGGTTCACAGGCGCAAAGATAAAAAAAATCTCTGAACCGCCATCATGGTTTCTGTTAAAACAATTGCTAGATAATACAAACAACCCCGGAGATCATTCAAAATACACACAAACAATAACATACAGCGTGAATCGTTTTGCAATACAGGGTGGCATGGTCTTGGTTGCGCCCACTTTATTCAATATTCCTGGCGTGACATGGGGCTAGCCCATCGCGGCATCAAAAACGTGTGAAGGTTTCGTCAGCATGTTTTCCATCGCCGTTAAAACGTACCTAACGTCTAACGTGTTTATATAAACTCGTTTGAATTTAATTTGAAGTCGTAATCGACTTAAGCTAACATCAAAATTTATCATTTCCTCATCATCATCATCTTCATCATCTTTCCTCTTTATTTTTTTATGGAGCATCGGTCATCTTTTCCCATTTTTTATGGAGCAAGAACACACTAACCGAACCTCTCGGTTCGCGCTTGCCCGCTCTTCCAGTGTCGTGTCATATTTTTTCGTATTTCGTACAGATTTCGCAAAGGGATGAATCTATGCGGGCTGCGGCGGTTTTTTATACTTACACGAGATTTGTTCAGTGCTGTATACCAGCTGTATACTGGATGTTTGACGCTGGCGGCAGTCGACTCCTCGTCTTTCGGAATTTTCTTGTTTTCTTCTCGTTACGAGAACAATGTTTACTATGTACTTCGTTTGCTTTTGAAATTACCCACTAATGTTAGGTTAACACTAGATAAAACTTTTTTATTAGTGAACTTTACTAAGTTTTAACTAAGTATGATTGTTTGAACGCAAGTTAATGCATTTCTGTGAATAACTGACAGTTCCTTATATACCCTAAGTTCTCCTGAAAGTCAGAATAGTGTTACCCGCGTCCATCTGGCGGGCCTGAGCTCTCGTAGGATTCGGTTATTCGCACTTCGCCAACCAAGAATTGGATAAAATAAAGAGTAATTTATAAATATCACAAGCAGAAAATACTTCCTTCCATCCCACCCACCTGCACGTTTCCCTGGGTAGTGCTAACGAGTAACAAAACATTGGTGAAAAACATAGTAGTAAGGCCGCCATTAATTAAGAATTTAACTGACGCAAATTTAGTTAAAGGAAAAGCAGAGTTCATTTGCTCTACGCGCCCATAAGATACTCAAGAAAGTTGTTCCAGAATGTAGAGTGGAACACGTGGATTCACTTAGAGGAAGTGCTTCTTATATCCCCTGTATACACGTATAATAAACACCCTGTATAAGGACTGCGGTGCACTGAGCAGGGGATACTCGTAAGGATACATTCTCTTCGCTTGTGTAAAACTGGCTAAATTCCTGCATGGGAATGTGAAATGAGAGTTTTTAATGCGGCAAAAACTTGTATATGAAGCGAATAGACCCAGCGATCTTTTGGCGCGTAAGTGCGACGTTTACAGGGTGGCGCCAGTTCAAAGCTGTCAAAGAGCGTTAGTTCCACGTGTCACCGAAAGCGAAAAAATCTTTGGAAAGCTGATGTCATTGAAATAAACCTCTAAACTGACGATTCTTAAGACATTTTTTTTCCCAAATACACCAACAGTAATTCAAAGTTAGACGTACACTCAAGTCTTGTCAATATTTCTTGCTCGGAAAATGAAGACATCTGATTGAATTTATTACTTTTCATTGCTCAGACCCATTATGTCATTATTCTATGTTTTCATTGTTCCTCTGCCGCCCATATTGGCTAAGTTATGTATGTTATTTATTAAGTACTCGTAGAAGCAAAATTTTATTTTGGATTTTAGCATAAATTTACCAATATTGAAATAAACATTTTTATTCATTCATCCATTCAAAATTTCAGCATTCAGGCGTCTGCACCACCCGTTCACATTCGTAGTTCCGTGCCATTCAACTCCGCAAGTTGAATGAAATTTCAGTAACCGTAAAACGAGTGCTCGGTAGGTAGCTCCGAACAGCTAAAGATACACTTCTGGGTACCACCAGTTATTTATCCTTATTTCTTGCCTCATATGGATTTGATTTGGACTGCTTTGATATACGAGTAGATAACCGTGTACACGACCTTTCTGGAAGCATGTACTTCGATTTCTAGTTTCTATTTTTAAGTTTCAAGTTTTCACCGAATTCAGGATCTCTGCTTGTACAAAACCTTTGACTGACGCTCATATTTTGTACCAACCATTGTTTATCCACCACCTTTTCGTTAATTTTAAGCTTACGGATGAATCTTGAATCGCGTATTTCACAGGTTGCCGCCCAGGACAGCCTGTATAATAATATCCCAACAAAAAAGAAAAAATCAAGAGGAAGTATCTCACAAAATATTTCAAACTCTCGTAATAAACCCCGGATCTCCTTTCACTCAGGTGTTCAAGATTCTGTGTTCCGGAACAAAAACAACACCGTTCTGAGTGGCGTTTAGAGCGATAGTAAAAGCTTTAGCCTGCCCCGGGCCATTCAATCTCGGAGCGCTAAAAATCCATCCTGGCATAGACGGGAGCTTTCTGGGGTCCCGTACCTGAAGGGTGCTAAACAGGACCCTAATACTAAGCGTCAGCTGTTAGTACATCTATCCGTTTGTCCGTCGCGTCGTCGGTCCATCCATCGATACGTCCGTCCATCAGTCGTCGAATTTTAAAATCATCATGATTCATGAATAACAGAACCACATAAAATAGCGCCACGCCTTTTCCCATACCGGATGGCAGACGCACAATATGCCCACTTTTGCTAGTTATTTAATATCACCGCAATCGCCGTCATCTTCATCGCATAAGCAATCTTTAAGGACAAAAATCGAAACCAAGTTCAGACAAATCCGTATTGTTTTTGTTTCATAATTATTTATTCATGTAAGGATCTCTTTTATGCAAGATGGTACAGAACCCTTCATGTCCAAGTGCAAACTGCACTTCACTGAATTTTTCTATTGGATACTGGAGCAGAGTGGCCGAGCTCTGCATCCGATGCAATACAGACGATATGCAGTTGTTTATTGCACACACGAAGCAAGCTGTAATTCAATGGATGGATTATTTGATTAATTAATTTTAATTTTGAGACGGAACTTCCTAACTTTAATATTAATAAATTTGAATTATTACGCTGGTGGAAAACCACGTGAAACTATAATATAACGTAACAAGAGGCTGGACTATCGAGATAGTGTAACATGTCAGTTGTTGCGGCGTTAGTCTAGCCCCGTGTTAAGCGATATGGAGTATCTGCTTGGTTGGCTGACTGTAAGTACTATACAGCGAAAAAAATAACGTATTCGCTGTCTAACGTATTGGCTTTGGTGCTCCCTGGTCAAAATTAACCATTGATTGCTTTTACAACAAATTTTTCAAAAGTTTGTAATCTGCGGAATGGGCGTTGCTTAAAACAATTTTACATTCTTACTTTTCTTAACTATACGACTGTTGCTATTATTTCCTGCCAGATGATAATGAACGTAATGAAATACCGCCATGACAACCTCCCGCGGTCGCTTCTACGCTTTTTATTTCATCTTTTCTTGATTCTTTATTTTTCATACTATTTCTGTGCTTAGCTAGATTCTTTTGAGCGAAAATCTAAATTACTTTTTCCAGATTATTTTATGTTTTCAAGCTATCTAGTAGTGTATTTATAGATGCACATGTTCTTTATCAGTCCCTACTTATAAGTTTTCTATCAATGTACTTGTAGTACATAGGCTACGATTTTCTCATGGTATAGCCTACAATTCCTCACAACAAAGTATCCAAGGTGGAGTCATCTCCCCTACCTCTACATGGACATAACCTATAGGAGTCAATTTACTAACTGACCCAAAAGGTTTATTTATAAAGCTATAGCCGAGCCCAGTGGAGTGGGCGATCTCCCGTGGTTTGAAATATAGGTGTCATATCCATACCCGGCAAGTTTTATGTAATGAGGCCATTTTTGTGAGAGCCTACTTAGTTGTGACGACGAAAAAAGCGCGTGAAAATGTGTAATGTGATAGTTTACTGATACAGTTACGTGTGAAATAATTTAGAAGTTTTTTTACGTGTACAAGCAGCTTTAAATTCAGACACAGGTTGTAACATTACTGTACCCTGCTCGCATGAATGCCAGCATCACGCACAAACCTCCGTGGTTTATGTGATGTAAATGTACTTAATTAAGACGGTTACCTCCATTTGTAATATTGATTTTGATAAATAAAAAATTAAAACTGGGCTAATATCTATTCGTAGACGTAAATACATTTAAAGAAAACCTTAAGAGTACCGCATGCTGAATGCTGAATGCTATTAATATGATAGAGCTTTAATTGTTTTTCCTCAAAATAATTTTAACTGCGAGAGGAAAACTGAAAATATTCATCGAAATATGTTTATAAAAGCACGTCTGGTACATTAGGCCGTCCCCAATAATACAAAAGCATTGACAAATTACAACGAATACAATTTATCCCACTAAAAAAATACAAGAATGGCCATCAACAATGGCCCGGAAAATAAGTTATGAGGGGAGAAATCACCGAATGGCCCACAATTCAGTTAGCAAATAAAGGAAAACTGCCGTTTCGTTCTACGCTTCATCGCTCTTAATCGGTCAATGGTGAATGTCGTTCCGTTTCAGGAAATGTGTAACGATTGCTGTTAAATCAGGACACATTGTGCAACTATCAACTAAAGGATAAATAAATTATAGTGAAATTACAGTACACGAATATTCAGAGTGTATAAACACTCATAAATAATCCGAGCCCAACCCTTTACTTTTTGTAGGTCATACATACTCACTGGTACAACTTTAGTTAACTTGAAGTGAACACAGGCCACTTTGATGCATAGCCAATGTATCATTCTTTTGTTATCCCCACGCCACCGAAAAAAAACTTTTTACATCGCCGAGGCCACATTATGTCACTTATGTCAACAATGTCATCTATTCCAAAAAGGTTTCAGTTACAAGATTTATCTGCGACCATTTCAAAACCAATTTAGCACAAGTATTTTACTTTGGAGGCATATTTTCCAAAGTTTTCCTTTTCAAGTAGCTGCCTATTGAAGAAGCGTGGAAGAAGCCTTCGCTGTGAGAAAAGAGGTAACGTAGCTAAAGTACCTCCTTTTGTTGTCAAAGGATCTTTTCATTTAGAATATTTTTCAGAGTTATTTGCTTTTAATTTATTACTCGTTTGTAGATCTGTCTGTTATTGTAGGCTTGGCGTTTTGTCCGTTTTGTCCTTGTTTTGACCTATGTTTTGCCAAATCGAAATACCAAAAAAAATAACATCATCATTATGTTAACAACTTCATCATCGTGACTAGATTAGTCTACATACACTACAATATCGACTCATACCACTGCTAATCACAGGCCTGTTCGTTTCACCGGCAATCCTAAGCTTTATTATATCCCTGTACATTTTAAATATTTTGGCATATCCAAGAACTACTTAGAAATTAGATAACATGCGGCGATGGAGATTATACCATGCCATAGAGATGTTTTATAACCAGTTATAAGTAGGTTCAACTGTGCCTGTGCAAGTGCTACCCCTAGTAGGAAAAGGGCACAGACTGACATTAGACAGTAATCAAAATAAGTTAGTTAGTTAGCCAAAACTTGGGTGTCAATATATTTAGTTTTACAGAATGACGCCCAAGTTTTGGCTTTGACTGCAGTCTCACCAACTTCAGATAAGGGCCTGTCTACATAATAACAAAGTTACCTTTACCCGCGCTGTCGTTACCCAGAACCGTGGCGTATGATCGTTGCAGCGCACGACTATTACTGGGCGTTGATTCTACTGACTTGTTTCACTTACTGTTGCCTGTTGCTGTTGCTCGTTGGCAATAATGTCGCCCTCTTTTGGTTGCTAATAAAATATTGCCGAATAAGCCAGTTGAAATAAGCACATTTAGAATGCTGCCTAAGCTGGTGAGGCAACCAAAATGAACGTTTTGGGCAGCGACAGTACAGAAATAGAGATGCACTCAGTCTGAATCCAAAAGCCTTCAACAATTGAACTAATAAAAAACGAGTTTAAAACTTACCTATGGCGACTGTAAATGGACTGTAAATTACATTTGTAATTTGTAATTTCTCTAATGTACTCCACAAAACAGATATACAGAAAATACATTAAAGAATAACAATGTACAAAGGCGAGCTTATCTCTAACAATAAAATTCTTCCAGAGATTACGTCCTTATGTTAAGCCGTTTCTTTTTCCGGATTAAGCCCAGACTCAACCTAACACAAGAGATTGTTCTCAAAATTGCATTTAAATTGAATTCTTTTAAAACGCCATGATAAGACATAGTTAAGGCACTGTCAAACAGACGACTATGCACATAGAGGTGATAGTTTTTCACGAGCGTATTCGATAGCATACTAGAATCGACACTGAACGCGTGACGCGGTGCCGCCACCAGTGAAGACGGGTGCGCTGTCAGAAGTTACCCGCGCCGGGCGCAGCGGGTAACGCGGTGCTGGTGTGCACGGGGCTTTATAGTGAGAATATTGTTGGGAGAGCTGTACATTGACGTTTCAGAATAAAATCCTGAAAAGTTTTCAAGCCTCATTATTATTACTTTGGCCTGCGTGTGTCCTAACGCGAGCGAGCCGATTAACTAACAACCCACTACTGGACGAAGGCGTCTTCTCTATAGCGCCAATCGCCTCGGTCCTGTCTACTACCATGTACAGTCAAATCCATAAGAAAAATTACACTTTTCCACAATTTTAGTAAGAGAATGAGGTTGTGTGCGAAGTCCTACAACATTATGGAGAGCAACAGTTATTTAATTCACGCTGAAGATTGTGGTAAAAGTTACAAATAAAGCGTTGGCCTTCATAAACTTATTTTGTATATCAAACTCGTTCTAAGTCACCCGGTTAGTGCGCGCTCACGTCACCAACAAGCAATGGACTACAAACACCGTCTATCGCGTCTTCACAATCCCAATCTCAGTACAGGCCTCGTTGCGGCGCGTCAGCAATAAATTCTCAAGTTCAGTCCCAGTTAATATAATATGCCACCTTTGTGCAACGGAGCAGCCAAATATTGGTGTTGCTGAAATTCTGATGCGTCAACGCCTCGTGAAACATACTGAGGTGAGAGACAAATGAGGTCGAACGTAACACAGGGTTTAACTTTGCGCAACCTTTGAAGGGTGTTAACATAACATGGGGCATTATTGTTAACTTTAGTAACTAATACTATGCCAAGAAGTAATCTAATATGAAATAAAATGAAATGAAATTCGTTTATTGTTCATAAAATGTAATAATTTCTTCTCTCTCTCAAATCTTTCTATGATTTTGAAATTGCAATTTTGAAATGATAACTATCAATGTAGCGATTTAGCTGACAAAGCGCAGCGAGGGAAGTGATAGATCTATGGATTTAGTTCATTGGAATCTGTCAAAATCACAATCAGAATGTGCTTAGAAGACCATCAATCCGTGTAACCGTGTAATCGAAGTTTTTTTTATATTTTTAAAACTTACCTATGTACTTAATGTAAGCACAAGCTATGAAGTAAATATACTGGTTCTCCAAAAGTGATAGGCTGAAAAAATCGTAATCGAGAAGTTCAACATAAAGTTGACAGGTTTTATGGCATAAAAGTGAGTTATCCCCTTTGTACCATAAATCAAAGGAGTTATGGTATTCCCCTTGCGTTCCAAACACAGCGTTTGGGGCAGGCATTACTGGGACTGAAATAATTAAATGATTATCTTCAGAGGGTGTGTGAGGGGGTGCCAGGGGTAGGGTGAGGGGAGTGGGTCAGGAATGCGATCGTTCGGAAATGAACGTTATAATTTTGCCAAATGTTCCACTTCCAGGCCGTTTGTCCAGTTGAGCTCGATTACCACTGACCGCAGCCATTCATAATCATAATTCTGTTCATCACGCCGAAACATTACATTAAGCGACCTGACTCTGACTCTATCTAACCACAACAAATTGTCCAATATTATTTCTCTTTGATTTGGACAAACTACGTAATAGTTTAGTAATAGTTTATTGCAAAGTCACAAAATTTTACAAGGTGGTAGAACAAAGTTTAGTACATTGTGACGCCCTGCTAGGGCACAGCAACATGCGAAGGACAACCAGTTGTCCCTTTACGAATAATAGGATGATTACATTTATATTCAAATTATATAGAGACGTCTTTCGCTGCAGTCAGACGAAAGCTCTTAATTTTAACGGCTGTTAATTTCGATTTTTTTTTCATATATTTTTATATTAATTTTATAATTATTTTCTAAAAGTTCTACAGACTAAATAAAGACGTCTTAATTCATCAATATGTAAATATAGTATAAATACTTTTCTCGTTTTGCCCATTCATCTCGCATCGACGAGCATATCTCCCAAGCGGCCAACCGGCGGGATACGAGTGTATCGCCGAAGGGCTCTCATTAAAATTTCACATTTCGATTTATTCCGAGTTCTGTATGTGACGTGAATAACTTTCCTGATTAACAAATAATGACCGACCGCCATTAAATATCGTTTTCGACTATTTGCACAATGTAGCTACACGAATACACACATAGCAGCGGTATTTTCATTAGTGAGAATGATTGGTAATAAATTAATATTGAATCGGCTGGGTTTTTTATTTATTTGTTACATTGGCATTATTAATCTGTGCATTGGCCCAATACTTTTCGGTGCAATTTGGTCAGCGCATATGAATCATGAATTTATTACGAATTCGTCCGATCTGGTGACGTGTTGAATCCGTGATATGATCTACATTCTACCTTTGGTTTAGCAAGGATAGACAACAGCGATCACAAAAACAAATAGGTACATCGTAAACTTTTTTCTTATTTTGGTTAGCACAGGCGACGTAATATTTTTGTTAGCTATTTTTGTCTTTCTACGGGAACTGGGAGCTAAATATGTAATAGAAAGTGCTGTAGGTAATTTGTGTTAAGGATACAGATATAAATAAACCCAAAACAAACTGTCATCTGACAGCGCTTGCTATTTTCATAGCGAAACTAGATCTTTAACGTCCAGTCCCACTCGGCGAAAAGTCAAAAATAATTCGTTGCCGACAGAAATTCGCGTCGAAAATAAAATGTAGCTGTGTTTCCTGGACACAATGGTTCCGTACGTATCTCCCGGGCGGCGCACTTCAAAAGAACTTGTCGTTTTTGTTCGGACACTTCCCTTTCGATGAGGCATTCGTTTTTATTTCTTTCAGACACATAGATTGCCCCGCACTAGAATAGTTTTCGGCACAAAACACCGTGCCGAGGAAACCAGAACCAGTACCGTCACCATCATATACATATTCAGCTTCATATGCATATTCTTTTCATAATAATTATTATTATTTCCTCCTATTGACGAACAGGGTTCTACCACCAGGGTTTGCATTACGGAAGGCTGGTCCGAGCCATTACGACGAGTGTGGAAGCCACCGTTTCCTCAAGTATCGTAGACACTCGTATGAATTGCCCGTCGCCTTACCCGCGACATGTACTGTTTAACTTGACTGTACTTTTTGTTCTGTCGTTGAAAATAGCGAGTATAAATGAAGAGGTTTTATTTTCCTCGATTGTACTCCTACTTTGTCATGTGCACTATTGTGTGCTGTGTCGCTTGTTGGCAAATGATTGTGCGAATTGTTATTTTTAATCGAATGTATTTTTTTGCTGTGAAAGTATCATAGCACAGACACTGCGTTGAGGAGCCACGTGAAACGGACGTATAGGAAGTTTAACAAAACGAAAAGAAACCTATAATATTACGGTAATTATTTTGGTAATGGATGTTTTAGGAAAGCTCTCTGTGAATTACGAAGACAAGGTGGAAGAATAAAGTTCGAAATGTGGACTGTAATATAAAGTAGATATAGAAATATGAGTTGGTAGCTGCTCTGCAGTAACCCGAATTGCGATCCTTGCCTCAAAACAACAGTAACAAAATGAAAAACTTACCAATTTCCCGCTTCACGGAAACCTGAAGACCGGCCGGTTCTCCAATTGTGATTGTTTTAGTAGTTTTAGCTGTTCAGGGGCACGACACAATAGATTTTCACGTATTTTCGCTCACGGAGCCACAAAACAGTGCAAATAAAGTCTAATTAGAATATTCGTGGGTCACACGCTTGCAAATTTTTTCCAATTTTGTTTTGGACTGATACGCCCCCTCTCACGGCGCCTCGCGCAAACACCACGCACGCTCGTAACTACATCTATTACTATTATAATGGTGCAAAGATGGCACACTATCTCTGCCGAAACGATATTATTTAGATACATAGGTACATAAACATAAAAAACGGTCAAGTGCGAGTCGGAATCGCACAAGAAAGGTACCGTACCATCGTACAATACAACTTAAGCTCTCAAAACAATAAAACAAAAACAAAAAGAAAATTAAAAACACGTCTATTGTATGGAGAGTAGTAGTACCCCCTTTAATTTGTAATATCTCTCGTATTTCAATATTTGTTGTTGTTGTGAACAACTTTCTAGCTATTACGGTTCGTGCTCTAGGACCCGCTGACGGACGGACGGACAGACGGACAGCGGAGCCTTAGTAATAGGGTTCCGTTTGCCACCCTTCGGGTACGGTACCCAAAAATTACATACAGGCACATAAATACAAAATACAAAAGCTTTATTTCAATAACAAACTTAATATTAGCTTACAAGTTGATTGGAGCTTCCTTTTACATAGGTACATTGCTTCTGGCCCCACACCACAAGGATGTTAACTCTGCCACTCAGTATAGGAAAATGCGTGACAATACGTTGTTGTCGACAATAAAAATAGCAAGTCTGACGGACACTCAAAGTCATGCAATGCACATGACATCAGTTTCATTCACCTGCGGTACTTTATTTGATCAGCAGTTTTTACTTTGAGCTACAAAGGTTTCATAAATTACAAAGGAGTTTTTTATCACTGAAAAACTTATTAGCCTTCATGTCAAACATTTCAGCAACACAAATTCTATTGATTAAGAATTTATGAAAAGCTTGAACGAGTGCTCAAAGTTTTTAATTAAAGTCTCAACTAGAAAACTGTCTGACCATTGATCTTATAATGACAGAGCGAGAGTTATTTTCTCACTTTCTACTGTGAGTAGTGCTGATAGTTTAAAAATCAATCTGTAGGAGATTGTTCGCACACTTTCCTACATGGCAAAAAAATACGTTTTGTATGCATATTTTAAAATATCTGCAGTAATATCATAAACTATTTGAGTATGTGCTAGCAGATTTATTTATTACTAAGTATATTTTTTTCAAATAGTTTTTTCTTCAAACTGATTTATTTCCAGGCCGCAGTTCCATTAAAAATTCCAACCCATACTTTTTGACCCGGCTAGATTTGCTAAAATTTTCAATGAAAAAACTTTACTTAATTCTGACCTTTTACAAATAATTATTTTCCTGGGTTAGTTATTATCTTTCATTTTAAGCGACATTAAACTATAGACAAAAATGTATTTACATACGTTGTTACCTCTTGGAAGGTCTATCCGGTTATTTCGCTAAGTTCCTTACATAACACATAGCGTCACGCTTTTTCTCATACGGGGTGGCAGAGGCACAATATTGTTCCCACTTTTAGCCACATATTCATTACTCAATTTTACGTGACAGGGGAGATAGCCCATCGCCGCTTCTACGGAGCAATAAATGTTTCCTCGCGATGATTTCCATTACTGTAACTTAAGCTTAGCTTTTGCTACGTTCGTATCTAGGAGTGTTCGCATCCACGTCGCCGGTCCAACTTGTTACAACATTGTTTATGAATTATGACACGGACTAAAGCAACTCGGACTTTAAAGAAAACCTTTCCTTTTACTTATTATCAACTTGGAGAGATTTTTTAAGACGCATCTGTATAGTTTTACTGCTGACCCATTAAATTACATTTTTTAAAGTTCGTTTTGAATAAAACCTTACAGGCATTGCAGAACATTATTGTGATTAGATCTAAGTTTAAACATTGGTGCCTCTGTTACCCTATAAATAAATAAATACAAAAATCAATAACATTCTTTGACTTTTGTAGCCTTTCAAGACTTATCTCAGAATGTTCATGGATATAAGAATGGATAAAAAAATTGCTGTAATATCTCAATAAACAAAAGACGGGGGATTGGAGTTGTTTCCAAAAACAAATAAAATGCTGCAATAATTTGGATCCATAAAAACAGCTGTCAATTGAGTAACGGTAGGTACTTACTATCTGAATAAACTTATATTTTTTAAAGTTCCTCTCTGAACGAGGACCCAAGGACGACTTTGGATAACATTATTCCCCTCATTAATAAAACTTAAACTTAACCCCCCCCCCCCCCATTAAACTAAGGGACAGAGCTAGATAGCTGTCTAGCGCTGTCCCGTAGTTACGAAGGAGGAGAACTTTTTCAGGAGTAAAGATTAAAAGAGCATTTCCTGTCTCTTCCCTATTAGTAGGTACCATTATATGTATGTATATAATATATGTAGGTCTATGTATATTTAATATTTATTTGTCCATGTTATGTATTGTTATTTTATAAAGTTTATTTAAGTAAGTAGGTACTGTATTTTATATTTATGCTGTAATTTCCGTGTTGTTATGTAGTTTTATTGTGCACTAGGACTGTCCTCATGCTTCCACATTCCTGTCCTGCCTAGGTTTGCTGGTAGAAATCTCTCTTTAGAGATAAGCTCGCCTTTGCGTATAATATGTCTTGTAAATGTATTTCTGTAAGTTTCTGTGCAATAAAGAATATGAGAACTTTTTATTAATAGGTATTGAAGTGGCACATGCAGCTAGTCCCCGTATCTGTTCTGTCCCACATACATGTGCGAGTATACACACATGTGGTATACTCTTGTTAGCCCCCCACAGCGCCACGCAGTACGCACTCTGTAATTTGATTGCACGCCCTGCAACGAATTGCTCCCCGAAGAAAGGCAGGGTTCTGATAGCTTAATGACCTCTCGGTGGCAATGACGCGATGACAATTATCAACTGTAGGTGGGTATCCATAATCTGGGTGGCAAGTCTGGGAAAAGTCCACGTAATCACATTGCACTGTTAATGCTAGCTAGTTACGACATAAAATGGGCATTCCGGTTCATTGTTGGATATAATTTTGTTAAAGTGTACCACAATGACGCAATAAACATATGAGTATATGAGTATGACCATATGAGTAAGACGCAGTACAACATCTGTACTGCATCTGTATTAACTTTCATAGCATAACACGTCAGTACATAACAACGTCTAAATAAGGAGCGGAATACCGATTTGACAACAGCGCAACTACCGCATAGCTATCAATGTGCAGCAGACTACCAGTGGTTCTATGGCATTCCATATTCGATCAATGAATTATTATGTGGACAGTAGACTACCAATTATGTCAAAAACGGATCTTTGAATGATCAATGATTCATAATGTGTTTAGCAGACTTGACGGCCTGGTGTGTAGTCTCTTTTTAGGCAATTAATGGTAGGAATTGATTAAGATACTCTAAACGTGAGATATAGGCCCCTCTATAAGTATAGGCTTTGTATCATTTTGCGTGCATGCGTAATCGCCAATCATGGGCCATTGTGTAGAGGGGCCATAAAGTGGAGCGTTGTCGTCGCGACACTCGCGATATTGTCACTGAGCGTTCATTGCTCTAACGGAATCCAGGCCTAGATGTGGGTCACCCAAATCGGGTGCTAAATAGTGCGTTGGGGATACTTCGCCCTCCCCCCGCCTCGCTGCCGTCCCCTGGAGGGGCGCTATTGAGTTGAGAAATAATGAGAGATGTGTGTCTACCCGAAGGGTGCCAAACGGGACCCTATTACTGAGACTTCGCTGTCTGTCCGTCCGTCCGTCCGTCCGTCTGTCTGTCACCAGGCTGTATCTCATGAACCGTGGTAGCTAGACAGTTGAAATTTTCACAGATGATGTATTTCTGTTGCCGCTATAACAATAAATACTAAAAATAAAAATAAAATAATAATAATAAGGGGGGCTGCCATACAACAAACGTGATTTTTTTGCTCATTTTTGCTCGATATTGATAATGGTAGCAGGTAGACGCTTAAAATGTTCACAATATATTGAGTATATTATTTACTTAAAAAATAAATAATTAAATTAAAATTAAATTAATATTTAGGGGGGGGCTCCCATACATTTTATTTTTTTGCGGTTTTTTATAGATAATGGTACGGAACCCTTCATGCTCGAGTCCGACTCGCACTTGGCCGGTTATTTACAGGGGTATGATTCTCGCGCATATGTATATCGAACTAGACAGGTTTATTAGTCCTAGGAGGATAATTATTTTTTAGGATTTTTTACCAATACACCGGTGTGTAAATCAGTAAGTTTAATTTTCAGTAAATCCATACAAATCGTCCAAACTGCTCTCGGCCAAAATCCATGAAGATATCTAAAAATGTAGCTCATAGTTACATTTATGTTGAAACAAAAATATAATACTCCATTTTGCGCGACAGAGGGCTAGCCCATGAGCCACAGTTATGTAAATCGTTAAAAAAATACAATACATACAGGCAGATATATTGGATACCCCGTGTCGTGTGAACCAGAAACAGTGACATCACAAACATTAACACATCCAAGACCTGGAGAAAGCGTCCATCTAACCATGTACATATAACGCACTATTACCAAACAGACAGTGACTAGAATTTCCATTTCCACATCTCAAAAGATTCCATTACTCCAGTTTCAGGCGTCAAAACGTTTTCCTTTCAGATGGAGTGGTCAAGCTTGCCCCTTGTAGCTGATTCATAAATGTTGAAGACGCCCCGTGCGCTGCCCTCGCGGCTCAAGCCATGTGCAGGCATCGTGTTGTAGGGCGGGACTGCCCAACAGTGCCCAACCTTTTAGGCGGGTATAAATATGCATAAAAAAAAATACGCGTGTAGCACCGTACACGTGTTAGAAGTAAAACTTCTGTAGCTAGATCATTAAGTGGTACCTATACTATACACCTATACCTACCTATATACTAAAAGAGATTTAAATTTCCAATTTTGAGATCCAATCTCTGCTTCAAGTTACTTTTAAGTTTCAGACGTCCGATTATTTGAAATTATTTTATACTTGTACTTACTTTTAATACGTCATGTCATTTATTTCCCACCATTCCTTATCTACAATTTGTCGCGCTCGTGGTGATATACTTAACTCATTCAATAGTGTCACTACTATTTGCATCTCGCTCAGATTATATACCATCTGACGTCACGTCTTTAAGCCGTCTCAAATGTATGCATTGCTTTGCTTGTCTCTGTGCCCAGTCCCTTTATTTAATTGATCGAGTACGTATTTTCAACTATTCCAAGTTAATGTGTACCTGCGGGGCTACCATAAGGCTTGCCACTCACCTCAGTCGCCACCATAAATGACAAAGAAGATGGCTAAATCAATATATGGACGACTGCCCCAGACATGTACAAAGACTTCTCAACAGCCAATAGCATTTAAATATTCATTCATAAATTTAATTTACTGCGTCTGTACTTAGTTTGTAGAACTTGAAGAAAAAAAATATATATAGGTAAATAAGAGTTGTTACTCAATACTCCGTGATTCCAATATGATTCCGTGACCTTTGCCGTCGCTAGAAATAAGCACCATTTTGCAATAACATGCAACATAACGCCATCTAGCCACTCCTCTGCAAACCTCCTGTTTTCAACAGTTTTGCTAGTTGGCAATTGGCAATTATGTTGCATGTTATTTTTAACGATGGCAAAAGTCACTAATCAATGGCGGAATCATAGAGTATGAAGTGACAACTCTTAATTATTTAATCATTTCCTTCAAGTTCTACAAACTAACTAAAGACGCAGTAATTTATGAGAGAATATTTAAATGCTATTAATTGGCTGTTGAGAAGTCTTTGTACATGTCTGGGGCAGTCATTTTGCCAAATTGCCAACTCCTTTCGCGTCTCAATGATGTTTCTCCATAAAATAGCGCGCATTCATTATGATATGACATTAAATTGTGACAAAATGCGTGGCTGGGGTGACTGGCGTGCCTTATGCTACCCCCGCTAACCTATACATACCTACTTTGCTAGGATTTTTTAGGGTTACTTCATCGCGAAGCGATGACGTAACTCTTATTTAATTTTATTCTTGACATTTCCTTAGTCCGCCATACGACATACCTCGATTTTGATATTTTACTTCAACATTATTGACTGGCATGAAGCATTAACTTTAAAATTACAAAAGCTTATTAAAATCAAAATCGTATAATTTCAACAGTTATAACAACAATTCAACTTTAAAATATGTATTACAAAAATTACATACAAACAAATAAGCGAAACAATAAGCCATTAAACTTATGGCTCTGTAAGCTGTAGACCTCGCTTTGGCCGTTTACTACAGATAAACATTAAATAGGTAGGTATAACACGTACTTAGTAGCTAAACTGCTAATTTGTGACTTGAACTGCACTATATAATAAAAAGTGGCTTTAGAACAGTTCTAGGTACCTACTTATTGTTTTCAAGAAGACTTAATGCAGCCATCCATCACATCGGAATTTGCTTGAAAACTAAATATCACATTTGGATGATTCTAAGTGACTTTATGCGATTACTAGCTGCCCGTTGCGCGACTACGCAGCGCGTTTTAGGTACCTATTCCATAGTTACCGGCCACAAAACGATTCGTTCATCATTTTTGAAATCCATATCGACCCGTGTGACATTGATGAAACTCTTTTCTTACAAACTGTATGGATCGCATCGCACAACTGTCAAACATAAGTTCCGGTTCCAACAAAGAGGTTGAACGAAGTAGTTTTTGGTCACGTCACTGGTTTTGGCCATACCGGAAATCAAGAACTCGTGGAAGAATGCTTAAAATAATTTTTATTTGTTAACGTTTCATCAGGTTTTTCTCTCACTAATTAACATTCTTTATTGTACGAATGTATTATTATCTTATCTGATTAGTTAAAAACCGTATTGAAAATAGTTGCGGTTTTAAAAGTCTTCAGCCGACCCTGACGTCACCGATTCCAATTTCCGTTACATTTCTTAGCCACTCGTGATAGCACCCGGCTAGTAACAATTGAAAAGCAAATATATGAATAACCCACAGTTGAGAGGTTAAATAAATTTTACCCCCGTGCCCCAAGAAGTTTTACTTCAAAAATTGGGCTTGAATGTTAAAGATATTTATTGTGTTCCTCTATTTCAATATACTGGTACATAAATGGTTGTTTTGATAGCGATTATCTGTAGCAGAGTAAGTTAGTAAATGTAGCCGACTGCTGCCCTTAATGCCTCCAACGAGGGGCACGGGTCTTTACCACGTTACGAGTAAGATTGAGCCAGGGGTCTTTGGGAAAATTTAATTTACCTATTTGCGACTAAACGAGTATCATTTCATCATTTGAAATGTGATTGATGATAAGTGTACCGGTCGAATATGTTAATCATATTTTCACGTTTTGTTTAGATAAGTTGTCGACCGTCACAGATAATGTATTTCTATTTTAACCACGTATAAGTTTGTACAGATTTACATATAAGCTAGTATTTCTAATAACAAAATAGTTTTAGTATCTGTGCACATCTCAGAAAGAGTCGATAATCATACATAATTGCCCCTGGCAAAATAAGTGAAAGTTATAAATATTTCAATTGTAACATCACGAAATGCAGAGGAGCCGTATGTTCGGATGATTTGGTGAATAGTGTAGTAAAAATAAGATATCAATATTTTTAATTCTCTAACAGCGTAATTTTTTTTAAATAACGTAAGGAAGGTAATTTTAAGACACTATATTTAAAAATCCAACTAAATTTACTTCCGGAACATAGAAAAAAAAACAATCGCCAAAAAACACGTGATTAAACGGAGCATAAATACTATCACTCTTTTACCTCTTATAAACTTATTTAAAATGATAAAACGAGTAACTTAAACAAGGAATCCACCAAAAAAAATATCGGAAAAGTGATATTTCTCAATTCGTTATGATAACGGCATCAACCGTTATTTTTCGGTTGGGGTTAAAATAGTAACAGCTATTTTACAGCTGTTCATAACAGATAATAACACAAACATCAAATATTTAAAACAATCCAACATTAAAAAATATTGGAACTTAGACTTTGATTAATTCGTGGCCTCAATCAAACGGCAAAAAATTAACAGCAGAAATTTAAGGTAGACTTTACATAAAACGTCTAATATTCATCAAACGTAGCCAAATCCAACACCTTTTTTGATTATTTAATGAATTTACCAAAATAAAAATAAAATTGAATTTTGTTCAATCCCTTTTCAACCTTAAAACCATACTGGTAAAGTTCAAATTGCTTTGCATGCTCTCACTGATAAACTCAAGTATGGCGGCTCGCGAATGCATTGCGTATTGGGGTGCTGGGTGCTGGCTGGGTCATTCACGAGAATACCGAATCATTCACCATCGCATTCACAGATCACCAATATTATGTATTGCATTTTTGCGTTTTAATTTTGTCAGCTGTATCTAAATGCAAAGAATGAAATCTGCACTAATATAAATTTGTTTGTTTGTTTTTTTGTATGTAGGTATCTAAATTCTAATCGATAAACTCCGAAAGTACCTACTGGACCGATTTCAAGAGATACTGAAATGGTTTCAAAGCAAAAATTGTTCAGCATGATGTGCCGCTTCTGCTGGCACATGGACATCAAGGGTCTGGAGTACCTGATGTAGAACACCAGGACATACCAGGAGCTTGCGGGATGGTGCAATGCTGGATGCTTGCGGAATGGTGCGGGTTGCTTGCAGTACAGTGCGGGATCCTTGCGTTATAGTGTAGGATGGTGTGTGCGGGATGATTACGGGATGGTGTGGGATTCTTGCGGGATAGTACGGGATGCTTGCAGGATGGCGCGGGATGCTTGCGGGATAGTGCGGAATGGTGCGGGGTGCTTGCGGGATGGTTGGAGATACTTGCGGGATAGTGTGGGATTCTTGCGGGCGGTGCGGGATGATTACGGTATGGTGCGGGATGCTTGCAGGATGGTGCGAGATGCTTGAATTCTGCGCTATACTTGCGGGATAGTGCGGGATGCTTGCGGTATAGTGTGGGTTGCTTGCGGGATGGTGCGGAATAATGCGGGATAGTGCGGAATGGTGCGGGATAGTGCGGGATGCTTACGGGATGGTGCGGGATGGCGCAAGATGTTGCGGGATTTGAATTAAGGGCAGGGTGGGACAAGCCTCACCCGTCACAACCTTGCCTTACCCTGCCAAACCTTGCCCCTCCCTCTACCACAACTTGATGATGTTTTAAGGACCTTACCGCGCATTTTGGCCCTGTTACAAAGGAAACGATCACGGACAACTGAGATTTCATTTACCACCCGCAGAACGTCAGTTGTTCCGTGATCATGGCCCTTGTAACAGGGAGAAATATCGGACAAATCGCCAAAAATCGTGTATCGCTATAAGAACCCCGATGAATTAATATTTTGAGTCACTCAGATACTTATGGTGAAATAAAACCATTATATACAGGTAATCAATCAGCATATACAGGGTGGCTCATTCAAATCGGCAGTATGGGAATGTCTGAAACTGTAAGACATACGAAGATTTGTTCTTAGGAACCATGTCACCGATTTTGATAAAAAGAAAAACTCTTACACTTTTTCTATTTAAATGTCGATTGTGTAGGTCTTAAGCTGTAAATGTCTCAAAGAAACATGATGTCTAAAATGAATAAAATGCATTGTTTTGACATACTTTAATTTATCATAGTAGGTTTTCGAAGTGACCACCGTTACAATATTCAACAAGTTCAGGCATGTAAAATTGTCTCTATGGCTGTTTGTATGTACCTCTCTACTTGTTACATACACCTTATCATGTGGCATTAGCATTGCATTAAATCTTTAAGGAAGTTTTGTTATCTACAGTAATCAAACACTAACAATCAATTGAAAAGCCCACTTAAAGTAAGTATGTAGATATTGTAGATAGAGAGACGTGTTAAACCTCATTCTCAGACTCGGTGTGACTGGCCGAATAGCAATAAAAAGAAAGAAAAAAAAGAAAACTCGAGTGTCAAATGTTTTGGCGGGAACTGAAAATCAATGCTTCGGTATTTTTGTGTCTTTCGCTGTGTGGTTGGGAAAATGCGTTTTACAAACTCTGAGCACTTTGATTTATTGGAAGCTTACTTTAAAAACGACAGAAATTGCTCCCGTGCACTGGTACCATATCAAATATCCGACACGTATTTTACCTACTCGTAAGATATTCATCAAAATTGTTCACAATTTGAAGACCCATGGAAGTTTTAAAAGCCAAAAAAAGTAACACCAAGAAAATGTGATGAAAACATGGAAATTAACATTTTAACCTATTTTGAAGCAACACCAGATGCCTCCACCCGTAATGCAAGTCGTGATATTCCTGAAATTTCACGTCGGACTATTCAAAGAACCCTAAAGAAACACAAATACAAGTGCTACAAGAATGGACATTGGGTGCATGCCTTACACGCAGGAGATGATATTAGACGACTTGAATTTTGCAATTGGATAAAAGAAACAATGGGTCTAGACAGACATTTTTTAAAGTACGTAATATTTTCTGATGAAACTCAATTTTCCAACAACGGAATGTACAATCGTAAAAATCATCACTATTGGAGTCGAGAAAATCCCTTACGAATGCACGAAGGACTCCGTCAAGTTAGATTCTCATTTAACTGCTGGGTCGGCCTACTCCACAATAAGGTACTCATGTTTAAAATTTATGATGGACATTTGGACGGATTCAAGTACCTTGCAATCTTAGAAGATCTTTTAGAGGCCGTAGGAGAAATGTCAGCAGAATTAAGAGAACAACTTTATTTTCAACAGGACGGAGCACCAGCTCACAATAGTCGCATAGCAAGAGACTTTTTAAATGAAAACTTTCCGCGAAAATGGATTGGTACGAACGGCCCTATCAAATGGCCGGCGAGGTCGCCCGATTTAACGCCTCTAGACCATTTCTTGTGGGGTTATGTTCAGGATGAAGTTTACAAAATAAGAAGACCTAAAAGCAGCCATAGAGTCAATTTTAACGCAAATTCACCACATGAAGATACAAAATGCAATAGTAAGATCGTTACCTAAACGTGTTGAATATTGTATTGAAAAAAACGGTGGTCACTTCGAACACCTACTATGATAAATTAAAGTATGTCAAAACAATGCATTTTATTCATTTTAGACATCATGTTTCTTAGAGACATTTACAGTTTAAGACCTACACAATCGATATTTAAATAGAAAAAGTGTAAGTTTATTTTTTCAAGACAACCGGGTTCGATTCCCGAGCTGGGTACAGTTTTTTTTCAAATGTATGAATGCAGTTTTTCTTTTTATCAAAATCGGTGACATGGCTCCTAAGAACAAATCTTCGTATGTCTTATAGTTTCAGACATTCCCATACTGACCGATTTGAATGAGCCACCCTGTATTAGAATCATTAATCATTATATCACAAACTTTTGTTAATTATTATTTTAGTAGTTTCTCAACTATTGAAGTTTTTACAAAGATTATTAAATTATTTCTAATTATGAACTTTTATTATCTTTTTACACTAATTTTATAACTGTTTGGTTTATTGCTGTACAAACAGTGTTATAGACTTAACTATTTTATCATATTTGTCATATTCATTCATTTAACCAAGTTTTACATTTCGGATCATTATTTCTACATGTTTTTAATCAAATAAATATATTCTGATTCTGATTACGTTTTTTAATTATTGTCCTAGTGCAATAAGTACATAATGAAATTGAAAAAATAATGCAAAACATCTCCTGTGATATCTGACATTCACTGATCGTAGACTAACATTCTTTACTCGTTCTAGAACCTGAAAAAAAAAAGATATTTAGTGACACGTATTTAGGGCTTCTTATAGCAAAATGAACGCAAAGATTCGTTTTGTGTACCTTACCTACTACTTTCAAATACTTAAGCTACACATACAGAAATTCAGCAAAAAAGAAAGAACGAAATAGGTAATTTTGTTTTCAGTTACGTAAATGTAAATACATATTATTAGCTAATCTGGTCTAAACATAAAATTACACGTCAACTCGTAACCATGCATCCCACACCATTCTGCACTATCTCGCAAGCATCCCGCACTATTCCGCGCTATTCCTCACCATACTACTATCCCACAAGTATCTCGCACCATCCCGCAATCATCCCATACCAACCCGCATTATTACGCACCATTCCGCTCTATCCCGCAAGTATCTCGCACCATCTTGCACTATCTCGCACCATCCTGCAAGCATCCCGCACTATCCCGCATTATTCCGCAGTATCCCGCAGGTATCCCGCAAGCATCCCGCACTATTCCGCACTATCCCGCAAGTTTCTCGCACCATTCCGCAAGCATCAAAAATCAAAACCAAGTGCAGCTTGTGTACGCCGCGTGCGGCGTCCTTTGTTTCGGAGGCGGCAGTCTTTGAAAAGTATCGGCACGTGCCTAGGCGGTACGTACGATCAAAGGGCGACCGACTGTTTTTAAAGGGCTCTACTCACGGTGCAATTTGATTTGTTGCTTGCAACTTGTATTTGTCTCTCTGTCTATCTTCCTGCTCTGTCCTTTTCTATCAATTGCAAGTCAAGGACAGAATAGGAAGATGGACAGAGAGAGAAATACAAGTTGCAAGCAACAAATTGCAATCAATTTGAAATCAGTTTCGTAGTTTCACAGTTTATCGATTTGGTAGGTACCTACATGCATCATACACACAAATAAAAATCAAATCTGTCCTCTTTATTCTAATATTCTGTTATAGGTAGGTAGGTAGGTAATAGGTACTTACTTCAGAACTCCACTGATCACCTCTGTTCGTGCACTTTATTACAATGTTTGTTTGCGTCATGTCAGTTTGAATTACAGATAGTGTCCCCCGCACCCCGCGCTTTCTCCGCGCGGACCTACGATCTCGCACGCATACCTACAAATTAGAAAATATTCTGAATAACCGCAAAAATAACACATTTTTAGTTGGATTTTTAGTGAGATCAATAATATGTGTCCTTTTTTTTAAAGTCTGCCTAAAAACTTACCTTCTAACTTTTTGCCTGATACACTATTGTTGAATAAATAAAATATCTAATTACTCTTAAATTTCTTGTTGGATTCTTTTATTAAAGTTGCAATAGGTATAAATAAATGTGATTAAAACTTCAATAATACTGTTAATAATATTAAATGAAATTCTTTATATTTTTGAAATTTCGTTAGACTATTTTATTTAAGAAACGTATATTTCAAAGACCAAAATCGTTGGATTTACATATATTTTACAAATTTACGCTAAAACAATGCTATTTGAAGAAAATATGTTTTGTTAGTATTTTTATTTTTTTTGTAATTCAGGACAATAATATTTTGATTGATTTTTACCTATGTATCAGTTTAAAATTTAGGTGGATTTTTTTATTTTCCCTTTATAAATATAATCATCTATGAAACAAAGAAAAAAAATATATTAAAAATCGCTGTTATGATTTATTGCGATTTCGCTATGCGAAGACTTCCTAAATTTACTACACTAGAAAGCTAAGCTCAGGACCGCAATAAATGACGTAATGAAGAGGTCTTTCTTTACTCAACAGTAGGTGCAGGAGGCTGAGTAGTAGTACTACACAAAGTTAAACTCAAATGCGGGCCACCGCTTGGGCAGCCCTGCTAAAGGGTAAACACCAGTGTTTGTGATACTACCATTTAAGTTCAGCAATTAGTAGATGCGTTGTAATTGTTCTCGGTTTATTTAATTTGTCGGGTATTTAAGGGACGGCACGGGAGATGAGTTGCGAAGATTTCGGTCGAGTTTTGTTATTATTGTTTGTTGTGGAACGCAGTGATTATTTCGATTGTGCGATGTTGCTGTTTCCGGGGATTGACAATTATTATTTAGTAATTGGAACGTATTCTTTTGTATGTAAAACTAACAATCCAAACAAAAAACATTATTTATTGAAAAAAAAAAGTATCAAGTAATAGGACGTATTTAAGTACAAAGATGATAAAGTAAAGATACAGCCCAGAGAAGACGCCTTAACTACCATCTAAATATATGTACACTTATTTTGTCGCGCATTTTATAATAACCATAATTTCCACCGTTCTCCAGTTGTCTAAGTGGCCGTTATTGTATCCCACTGCTGGGAAAAGACCTCTCAATTCCACACATCCATTCCCACCTCAAGACATTTCCCTAAAACAAACACAAACAGAGCCTCTCAAAATAGCACGAGTGGCACGTCGCAATATTCCAAAACCCGAGTCTCCCCAGCAACTGCAAGGGTTCACAAACTGCGTAGCTGCACCCCACGTGCAGGTTCATCGACCTCTCATCACGGATGCCCCTTCATCCCGTAGGCACCCGCCCTACGTACTACGCCGTGCCCTAGATACGGCACCTATGATTTACTGGTGCATTTGACAAATAATCCCTTTTGTGCCGAACAGGTGGGGAGCCATTCGGAATCTGTAATGGGGTATAAATAAAACGGCCTTTGTTTTGGATATTTTATTGGGTCGCGCGGGCTAGTTACAGGAAATATAAACATAGCATCATGCTTTTTCCCGTAGGGGGCAGCAGAGGTGATGCTATGTCCAGGGCCAATATTTAGCCAGTAATTCAATACTTCGTTTTGCGTGACAAGGGGTTTGCCCATAGCCGTAGCTACGGAGATTTATTGGTTTCCTAACGATTAAAATAAACATAAACATTTACATACACGCACATACATTTCTTCTGGCCCAACACTAGGATACCGTGTGTAACTAGAAACAGAACATGTTAACATCCGAGACATATGGGGATCATTTTTATTTCTTTTTATTTATCCCAAGCCGGGTATCGAACCCGGGACCTCTCGCGTATAGTCGTCATATTTATTTTAGGAGTTGTTCAAGACGTCATCCTATACTTGTTCGTTTGCTATGAAACTAAGTTCGTCAGAGCAACTTGAAAATTAATTAATTAACTTAATTGTAAGCCCAAAACGCAACAAAATAGCGTTACACGTTTTCCCATAGGTGGTAGAGCCACAGTGGTAACAATAATATTTTTTATAATAATTATTATTGACTCAAAAAAGAAGTATGCAAAAGTTGCAATGATATTTCAATGGAGGCTAGATTAGATTTCATATGAAAAACATTGTAGCATCTGTCGCTGAGCTAGGCGTAAGACCTGTATTTCAGCAAAACAGCGCCCCAAATCCCAATATTTAAAATACAAATAAAAATTCATAGCTACAAATATGGATGACCAAATTATTTATAACCGTTAGAAAATAAAAATCTTAGCAAAACTTATTACGTACTGCATACAGCATTTAATAATTTAGTAAATTACACAAAATCAGGTGAAAATTAAAACGTATTGTGTAGTGTATACTCCTCTCTGTGAGTTTAAATGTGGTGTTTGTATGTGTGTGAGAGTGTGTTAAATTATGGTATACGTAACCGCATAATAAAAATTCAGTACGAATAATTACTGAGGTTAAAAGTGGAACTACGGATTCACACTTACATTTTTAAGTGACATCATAATTTGACGGTCGACGATTTTAAATATGTAAAACTTCTGTTTTAGTTTTGTTATCCTCTCTCTCGAAGCGGCTGGAGCAGGCCTTTGCCAACAGGCACACAGAAATAACAGGTATATATACTGTAAGCTTACGAACTAAACCATGTTTAATGTTATACGTTTTCTGAAATAAAAGGCCATTATTATTATTTTTCTATCATCAAAAGGCCATTGCCATTGCACGAGTCACACGCTTACCTCTTGTGAAGAAGAGATTATGAATCACATTTGGAAAACGAGGAATTATCAGAATTTCACGCGTTAATTGTTTCGGCTCTACATACAAGTTAAAAACGTAATGCGGACTTATGCCTATGCATACAAGATATGCTTACTTTTCACTTTTTGTTTCTAACCCTCGTAAAGGGACCCTCAACCCCCCCTCCTCTCCACTCCCCTTCCCCTCAGGTACTGCGTAGCGCCCTACATTCCCTAATGACGTAGTGCGTGCAATCTTCGCCAAATAATACCTATACTGCTCTCTGCTCTCCCACTTTCCAACTCAGCCCTATCTCCAAGCAGTGTGGACCATAATGGCTTACAGTAAACAAGTGTTATCGTGACAAATTATTTGATTAGGCTGTGGAATGTTTTGATTGAATTCGCGAGGGTGTAGTTGGTTTGCTACCGAAAGTGCGTCCCTCTGGGTTATTACATGTAAGAGTGTTTTGTCAGGGGGCACCTCTTTGTGCGTTGACAGTAGTATAGGGGTGTCTTGATGATGACGTCATTGAGTAATCCGATTTGACGTGCGATTAATTTGTGAGTAATATGACCATGCTGGAAGACAAAGGACAGTGTTTTGTATTATTTCCCCTATTAATGCTTAGTTGCTTTAGATCTAATAGCTTAGCTGGGCTGAGCTTCACGGTGATGCCCCTGTTTTAAGGTATTCTTCTATGTAAAAGTACTTATCTTATCTTCTTTTTACTTCTGCATCAAAGAGATAGTATAGATGTCAAGTATTATGTTATGTTATAATATAAATCTACATTTTGTGTTATGTTGCCTATAATTTATCTCCATATAAATTAGAATAAGCTTCGCATTCTGTCCCGGCCTGTATAATTCGTGTGACTAGTTAATGTACACTGTGTCACACTCAGAGCGGAATCTCCGTCAATGTTTATTTTGTCTGGTTTTCGCGCGAAGTGCGGGCTGGCTTGTTTGTTTGTTTGCACAGATTGAAACGTGCTTTGATTTGTTGTGCAAATGTTTAGATATTTGTTAGAAGCCGCTCGCTTTGTAGGCGTTGGGGTTTCCTTTTCCTATTTTTTTAGGGAGCTCCCCAAGAGGATAGTACTGGAGAAAGTATTTTTTAACCCACTGTTATTTAGCCGCCAAGTTTTGTATCCGTAGCAGTAGATATTTTCTCAGAGTAGCATGTGAACAACGTCACATTATTTGTAAGAAATCTGAAGGTGTCTTTAACTAACGAACTGAAATGACAGTTTCAAATATCTGAACTTATAACAGCATATATGAGTACTTTAGTCGATTTTAATTTGTTCAATATTTTACTTTCGACATTTCCTTCTTGTGAACATAGCCGCAGAATGGTCATGCGCAGAATGGTATTTTTTAATACAAACTCTTTCACGTTACACGCATTCCCATTCCGCGGAGCTTATTGTGCAATATTTTTTAAATCAAACATGTATGGCTTTAGTCCTCTCAAGGCAAGAGTAAATCTATTCGGTGATCAGGGTTTAATTTAGTGGTGATCCCTTTGAACACGACCTCAAAGTAAAAATGAATGTAGCCCATTAATGTTCCCACCGAGGGGCACACGCCTGTACCTGGATACGAGTAAGATTGAGCCATATTCCAAGTTCCAACGCGACCATCAGAAGTCATGGCCGCATCAAGCCGCCCTCCTAGCGCCCCTGACACATGCCTTACGACAACTACCGCCGAGCAGCGATTACGTTACTACAGTGACCATATATCCAATTGACTGCGCCTTCGGGGGAATGCGGCTCGCCAAACGTTTTTTGTATTCAACAAACGTTCGCATACTCAACCTATGTACGATGACGAGCCGCCAGACATTTTTGCAGCGGATGACGAATCACAGCTCTCTTACCTCGTCCGCCGCCGCCCGTAAATTGGCGAGTTGTGTTTCAAAGGAAAATGTATCTATGCGCTTTCCACTGGATAAGACAGTGCTCCCTGCATTACTAGAAACCGGGACCTACAGACTAAAATGTCATCCAAAACACGGAAGTGCCCGAAATAAACTGAAAATTAAATATTTTGTTTACTCCTTTCCATGCCACCAAAAATTGCTGAATATCTCCCTGATGCCACTAAATTTTATTGAAATTAGATAGAAAATTAAAAACTAATTATGATTTACCAAATTTGAGAATTTTGGCTTATTAGTGGAAAAAACGCGCAAACGCGCCGTGTGCTTTGGTGGCACAGGCTATCACTTTTTTTTACCAGTGCCATTCAACGCGCCGGGTGCGTTTAGTGATGGATGATATTATGCAAGAATTATGCAAGACGCACTTCCGGGACTGATTACCCCGACACGAGAGTTTGTTCTAAACATCATTCTGAACAACTTCCACTGAGTAACCGATATGATAACCCCTTCTTTTTTCAATCATGTCTACTTTTTGCTCTATACAGGGGGTGTAACAGAAAGGGGTGTGCGAGCCGAAAGAAGGTTGTTAGGGACATCATATTGAACAACATTCACTATGGGACCGACTTGATCTGAGCAACTTTATTTCTTACTCCACCATACGGATCAGCTGAATTCTAGGCCCGAAATGTACAGAGTTAATAAAAATAAAGTAGAAAATGCCAAATTCATATTTTTTAGGGTATAAACATTGATTATTAAGACATCTACTGCTGATATATCAAACTCTCTCATCGGAACTTGGTTTGCTGGAAGAGATCTCTTTTTAGAGATAACCTCGCCTTTGTACACTGTTTTTATTTACTTTTTGTCATTGCAATTAATTGTGTGCAATAAAGAAATTATGAAAATTATGAAATCTACCCAAACGCATACGGTGCGTTGGTGGCATGAGGTGAACATTTGGCACTAGAAGGGTTAAGTACCCCTTTTCTCCCTCCAGCAGAAGCCGAGTGCAATCACAGTCAGGGCCAAGTGGGAAGCGTCAGATGGATGCAGCTGCGTAGTCGGATGTCTCGTAAATCGGACGAGATTTACAGTGACCGCCCACATGTAGCCGCGCACCCGACCGCGCCTCGCTGTACCAAGCGGAGGCTAGTCTGCTATGCGAATCTCTGCGTCTCTGCGTTTACCATACGGGTCGGAAGACCTCCGTGGTCTCGTGGCTCTCACGCTTGCTTCTCAAGCTGGAGATGCAAGTTCGATTTCCGTTCCGTTTCGTTAACCCCTTCTCTCTCAGAAGCACACCGCTCGAACGACCGAACAATAGCGAACTATTGTTACACAAGGTCTAAATGAATTAACGCAAAATGAGAAACTACTTTGTTAGAGACATTATTCTGAGTATTTCTGAACAACTTTCATTTTGAAACCGATATGATCAGAGAAAATTTATTTTTCACTTCCCTGTACATTTTGGCTTGAGTGAGTCAGCTGATTTGTATGGAGAAGTGAAAAATAAAGTTGCTCTGATCAAATCGGTTTCATATAGAAATAAAGAAGAAATAAATGACGTTTATTACACAACAAAAACAAAAAATAAAATAAACGTGAAACATAAAATAAAAACATAACATAAAACATAAACAGAGTCCAGCCAAACCATGTGCCAAGCTAGGTAGTGCCGCGCGGTGTACCCTTTCCCTCTGCTGTGCAAAAGGCCCTAACTCAGTAATAACGAAAATTTCTCAGAAAGATGTCCCTAACAAAGTAGTTTCTCATTTTGCATTAATTCATTTACACCTTGCATAAGATTTGTCGGCGAACCAGTTACTGAGATAAGTAATTTATCTTATGTGCTTTATACGGACGATCTGATGGTGTTGGAAAACATCGAGAGGAAATCTTCCTCCGTGAGATGGTCTAGCCCCCTGTCAAGCAAAATGGAGTTTTTATAGCGTCGCTGGCTGGCTGCCGCCTACGTCGCTGGCTGGCTGCCGCCTACGTCGCTGGCTGGCTGCCGCCTACGTCGCTGGCTGGCTGCCGCCTACGTCGCTGGCTGGCTGCCGCCTACGTCGCTGGCTGGCTGCCGCCTACGTCGCTGGCTGGCTGCCGCCTACTTCGCTGGCTGGCTGCCGCCTACGTCGCTGGCTGGCTGCCGCCTACGTCGCTGACTGGCTGCCGCCTACGTCGCTGGCTGGCTGCCGCCTACGTCGCTGGCTGGCTGCCACCTACGTCGCTGGCTGGCTGCCGCCTACGTCGCTGGCTGGCTGCCGCCTACGTTGCTGGCTGGCTGCCGCCTACTTCGCTGGCTGGCTGCCGCCTACGTCGCTGGCTGGCTGCCGCCTACGTCGCTGACTGGCTGCCGCCTACGTCGCTGGCTGGCTGCCGCCTACGTCGCTGGCTGGCTGCCGCCTACGTCGCTGGCTGGCTGCCGCCTACTTCGCTGGCTGGCTGCCGCCTACGTCGCTGGCTGGCTGCCGCCTACGTCGCTGGCTGGCTGCCGCCTACGTCGCTGACTGGCTGCCGCCTACGTCGCTGGCTGGCTGCCGTCTACTTCGCTGGCTGGCTGCCGCCTACGTCGCTGGCTGGCTGCCACCTACGTCGCTGGCTGGCTGCCGCCTACTTCGCTGGCTGGCTGCCGCCTACGTCGCTGGCTGGCTGCCGCCTACGGCCTACGGGAAAAGGCGCGAGGCACTATATTATTTTCGTTCATTCTCTTTTCCAATTCGGGTTCGCAGAAACTCAATAACTTCAGTGGTTCGAAAGTTCTAAAAGCCTGTTATATTATAACTTCAGTGTAGTGTGTTAATTGTAGTATTTGCATGTAACAGTGTTGTTCCAGTTTATGCAAATACAGTTCGTTCTTAAAGGGCGATTTATTTATGATTTCTTAATAACCGTTACGATAGTTTAAAAAAAAAGTTTTTTTACTAGCTGTCTAGCTGTCGTTTCAAGTTGGTAAAACTGCTAGCGATTTACTTTATCACAATAGCTGAATCACCCAGTTGAGTGTTGAATTCATTCTCTCCTATTCGTACTTATTCCGTTTCGGAAACAAGAAAGATTTATACCATGTTTATACGCGAGTGCGGAGTGGAAATTTCAATTTCCTTTCTACGGGCCTCATTTGACCACGAACGACTAAACGGCTCTGTTGCTTGTGTAGTGTTGTGTATCTGCACGATTATATCTATATCTACATACGTACCTAACTTCTAATTAACTTATGTTATTATATTTAGGTAATATCTATTTCCAATTAATTCAGGTACCTTAATACCTACCCCTTAGTCGTTGACAACAACATCTTCATTTAGGTTGAGTCGAGAGTAAATAGGGTTAAGTTAAATGTACTTAACTGACGTCTTTGCTCCATCCTCACCCACGGTAGCGTAAGGACAAAAGAGTCCTTGGAACAATATTGACATTAAAATTATTAAAAAAAAAAATGACATTACAATTATTTTGACAGTGGGTACCAAGACGTCAATGAATGTCTAATTTTTGACGTTGGTACCCACTGTCAAACTAATTTTAATGTTTTTTTTTATAATTCTGGAGAATGACAATGGCTCGAGTTAACCGGCTAAGCACAGCCCACAACTTCCGAACGGGCGGTAGTATACAAAAAATATTAATATTGTATATATTTTTTTTAAATAAACTGAACTTGAACTGAACTCTCAACCGCTTGTAGTGTATTGTAGAGACCACTGATAGTAACCGTGTGTAGTAAACATAAGAAAACATTAATATAGCACACTACAGACATCAAGACCTGCAAAATACTCACTATACTTACTATATTTTACTTTGTCAATGCTGTAGTAAACACTATAATTTTTCCCCAACCCCTCGAAACCCCGGTATTGCGAGCCCGATGTAAAGCATACACTCATCAAAAGGCGTATTTAGGTCGAAACGTCATCAGTCAACAACCACATACGAGGATTGAAAGCCTTCTCCCTTCTCCTTGTAAGCCCTCTTCAGTTATCTACCCTACATGCTTTACTCGTGCGTATGTACTGAATATAGTACGCGTTGAGTGATTCCAACTTCAACCTCTATAGAATGTGTTGGATAACTGCAATGGATAATATTTATTTATTCTATTTTGGTCAACCTGGCTGGTGGTGGTAGGCAGTGGATGCGGGAGGCACAAGACTGGAGCGGATGGCGTGGTAGAGAAGAGGCCTATACCCAGCAGTGGGTAGGGTAGGTGTGGGCTGATTGAAGATGGTCAACCTGACAGCTTTTAGTAGTATTGCAAGTAATATTAGTGAACAGTACTTACATACATTACTATTTCGGTTAATTAACTTTTTTTTCTGACTAATTTACTCGAACTAACGAAAGAACTCCGTGCTCTGTGTGGGTTTCATACTTGCTTCTCACGCAGGAGATGCAGGTTCGAAACCCGGTAATGACCATGTACCATTAAGATAATTAATTTATCAGTACATTATCGAACGTTCCGTGTTTCGAATTTTGATATTTAAACTGCAGACACTGTAAACTGTACTATTTTTTCTTAATATCATTATGTTTATTTGTCAAATAAATATATTTCTATTTCTATTTCCCACACACAGCGAGTGGACACAGCGGCGCCTCTGCCACCCCGTATGGAATAAGGTGGGACGTTATTGTAACCCTATTGTCTGCAGAGTGCGGCGTGTAGATTGAATTCGGAACTAATTCGATTACTCCGTCATTGAGGAACAAGTTAAAACATCGTCTAAGCACAAGTCGGAACTCTTGTGGACGTACAGACGGACAGAGAAGTTGATGTAAATATAAATAACAAAGATATCATTAGTGTACCCACTAGGGCCTAGCTAGAGGCTCCCGGATACTATAGTAAGATTGCGCTTTAAAGAAGAGGCACAAATGACGTGTACTAAGTATATTTTTAATATCTACAGTAATAAAGAACTTTGAACTTTATTCCACCACGCTGGCTCAGTGCGGTCTGACACAGCTTTGCGCTATCACCGAGTAGCGATAGTAGGTAGTCAGAAACAAATGCCACATAAAAAGGGCACCCATCCAGAACCCGTCTTGGCCATATACACGTTTGCCAACAGAGGCGATTTTTTGGTACCAATCACGTACAATACTACCAATATAGAAAGAAGTTTAATTAGGGTTGGAAGTCCCCAAGTCTTGGAGGTTTGTTTGTGACCTCACTGTTTCTGGTTCTCACGGGTATCCTAATGTAGCGCCAGGAGAATTCCTATTTGCCTGACTGCCCGTTTTAAATTCTTAAATTTTAATAGATTATGAAAGCGCTTTTCTCGCTCAGCATACCCTTCTGCCTGAACCCATGCCAAATACTTAGCGCGAGCGTTGTTCACATCACAACACTGCGAACTTTGTGCGGAAGCCAATACCGTGAACAATTCAACCTACGCTTACCTAAGCTTTGCTTGCGCTCATAGTGCAGACGCGCATAGAAACGTTAACCAAAAATACAGTACCTGGTTAGCAGCGGGAACCAATACCGTAAATAATTCAAATAAGTTATGTTTTTGTTCATAACGAAGACGACCACACACGTGTTGACATAACATAAAACGCTTAGCCGTTTAATCACTATTTTTCAAGATATTTTAGTATCCTGAGTTATATTTAGGCAGATTACTTCAAACGTTATTCTTCAAAGGTATTAACGCTTACTTCAAATCACCACAGCCCTACACATTCACAGTTTCACAGCAGTATTATTTTTTTCATTCCATCAACACAATTTTATGTCATAAAAGGTCGTTGGGCGTCTGCATTATTAGTATGTTGGCTTTCTTGCTGATAGCTTATTCAGCAGGACTACATGTAAGGGCATGCACTCAAGTAGTTGTTGAGTTACACTTGAGACTAGTTTTGACGGCTTCTCAAATTTACTGTGAAGTGATTTGTGTTGGATTTGGTGCATTGTATTGCTGAGTTTATGTATAACATCATACATATGTATGTGATGTATGTTAAATGAAATAATATGTATATGTACTGGATGTACGGCTTATGCTAATGTTCTTTTTCTTGCTGTGATATTGATAGATGAAAATAATATCAGTGGCGAAAATACTTTGAAAACAAAAAGATACAAAAATTAAATATAGGTCATGCAAAATTGTATTTTAAGTTATTAGCTAGCGTTGGTGCAACTGTGCCCCTTCCAGAGTATGAAAAAAGCGACGGTACGAGCATGTTAATGTGAACTGGAAAGAAGTTTTTTTTTATATTTATGTTACGACTAATCAAAGGTGAGCGGCTAATGTTAGAAATAATATAAGTTTTTCTATTGTTACATGAGCGAAGGTGGATCAGGGTAGGTGAAGCACAAAGCCTTTATCCTTTCGGTTGACATGTAAGAACAACTTAAACAGTAATGGACACAAACATCAGCCGGCTAATCTTAGGTTTAGCCGCTCAACTAACATTAGCCGTACGTAACACATATCTGTATTACATAATCTGTGAGTACCTCAGTAACGTTGCGGTGCTTTGCTCGACCTCCCGAGCGTAAGTTTCCGGATGGGAGGCAGAAAATATCTACAGGTCTTGGATGTTTATATGTTTGTGACGTCACTGTTTCTGTTTTCCACGGCACAGGGTATCCTAATGTGGAGCGAGAAGCAATTTTATGATTTGTTACATACATTAAGTAATGAAACACGAAGCAACTACGCGTATATTGAATAGAAGTCTCAGCCGTTATCTGTAATAGTACATCGCGTGCCTATTAACATTCCTCAAGCAAGCGGTTTAAGGAGCAAGCCTATTTGCTTCGTAACCCCGCCACGTCCGTCGTCGATGTGCTCGTAAAATATTTTATAGCTACAGTAAAAACGAATAGTTCGGTAGATGCGGGGTACGTTTTGTTGGGTTTACAAACTTACACGAGAAGTTCAAAAAGTAAAAACCTGGCTACTAAAACCTCTACCCCCTTAATAATAAAAAGTTAATCCTTGCGGCGCGGCAGAATGGGACAGAGCTATTTATTTAGCGTTTGGTCGTTGTCGTCAACGTCACAACTCATAAAGGTGGCAGTTTGAACAGCCATTTGATAGCCTCTTCGTCAGCGGAGTGGACTTTTTGCAGTCCTCCCTCGATCGACCATAGAGGACAATCATCCGTCAGGTGGGCCATGCTCTGAATGCCTCCGCAAGAGCAGAAAGGGTTGTCTCTGTACCCCCACTTAAACATTAGTTCGGCGCAGCGGCCCTGGCCAGTCCGGAGTCGGTACAGCTGCAGCTCTGTCCTGTTCTGCCGCTCGGATTAACTTTTTTATTAATAAAGAGGCCAGAGCGAGACACCTGTATAATTATAAACACTGGTGGTCAAAAGATTTGAAGTTCATTCAGCGAACGAAACCTTGTAATATATTGTTGTTGTCTTATTATTTTTATTTAATGTTTACCTATATGGAAAATGCTTTAGGTACCCAAAACGGCAAAACACACGTTTTACATAGCCCGTGATGATGGGCGATGAAATGTGAAATAAACTGAGATTTTATCCTGGTGTGAACTTATAGATGTGCCGAGCCGGCAACATTGCGGCAATATTGCCATTTTTTGTATGGGGCAACATCTTGAGCAACTAGGAAGAAAGCCTTTTCTCAGCAATAGGCTGCTGTAAAGGATTCTTTATCAGCATGAGGCTAGATAGATAGATAACAATATAAACATACATTTACATACATGCCTTTGCCTGACTTAGATTGCTTCTGGCCCCACACTAGGATACCCTGTGTCGTGGGAGCCAGAAACAGCGATATCACAAACATGTAAACTTCAAAGATATTATAATCAGGCCCCTCCTCACAAGGCCAGTCCTGGTAAATCACAACTTCCTCACAAACCATTCTATGGAAGTTACGTAAGGGGGGCTGCCTCAAAGTGAATACAACTGTACGAAACAGAGATTACCGTAAAATGACATTTAAGATTAAACGGCCCAGAAATAAAGATGGCGGCCCTTCATACCGCATTTTTATAACAATAAACAAATAAAGGGTCAGTGCCATAAACAGAATAACGAGGTAAGTAGTAGATGTATAAAAAAGGAATACAAAAAGAAAGGGAAGCATTGAATTATTGTATAGTTGCGGGCATAATATCTGTACTTCAGCAAAAATGGCGCTACTCAGATATTGTATGAAACTCAGTTGTCATCCGCGAGATCCAGAGAGCTCCGTGGTCTACTGGGTTTCAGAGAACTACGTGGTCTAGTGGGTTTCATGCTTGTCTCCCACGCACCTGCACCTGCATGGTTCAAATCCCGGTATACGGACGTTCTAACGGTGATTGAAAACATTGTGAGGAAACCTTCATTACTCCATAGCTGCGTATTGAATGACTGGCTGAAAGTGGGCACAGTTTTGCCTCTTCCACCCCGTATGGGAAAATGCGTGCCGCTATGTTGTGTAAGTTCCTGACCCTGTTCTCAGAAATTATATGAAACTCTGTTTTCATGCTGAATTTTGAAACCTTTTGACCTAAATGCACACGGCCTCTTCAACGCATCTACGACGTAGCAACCCTCGTAGAGGTGCTACGCGCTACGCGCTACGAGCCGTAGCAAGTGCTACGCATTTTGCAAGTGCGATGCGTTTGAAAGTGGGTGACCTATTTTGGAATACTTTATTGACAAAAAAATAACCGGCCAAGTGCGAGTCGGACTCGCGCACAAAGGGTTCCGTGCCATTATCTATAAAAAACCGCAAAAAAATGTATGGGAGCCCCCCCTAAATATTAATTTAATTTAAATTTAATTATTTATTTTTTAAGTAAATAATATACTCAATATATTGTGAACACTTTAAGCGTCTACCTGCTACCATTATCAATATCGAGCAAAAATGAGCAAAAAAAAATCACGTTTGTTGAATGGGAGCCCCCCTTAATATTAAATTTCTTTTGATTTTTAGTATTTGTTGTTACAGCGGCAACAGAAATACATCATCTGTGAAAATTTCAACTGTCTAGCTACCACGGTTCATGAGATACAGCCTGGTGACAGACGGACGGACGGACGGACAGACGGACAGCGAAGTCTCAGTAATAGGGTCCCGTTTGGCACCCTTCGGGTACGGAACCCTAAAGATGAAATTTAATTACATTTAATGTAATCAAAAACAAGAGGAATTATGATACAAAATGTGCACCTATGTGTTTGTGTGTGTTACACAATATCAATTTATAATCATGTACAGTCAGCCAAGCAGATAGCCAACCCCCTAGACTCATTAATTTTATATACGACCGACAGGTGGTCAGGTATACTTTCTGCTAAGCTGACCATACTTTCACCTACTCACTCCATCAAACCGCATTGAGCCAGCGCGATGGACTGTGGCTCAATATTACTCGTACGTAAAAACTTATGCCCCTCGGTGAAAGAGTACATTGATGGGTTATTTTTTTACTATTTATTTAGTTTTAAAAGTGGACTAAGCTCGCCTTTGCTTACTATTTCTGTACATATTTCTTGTGTTTAAATGTTTGTGTGCGATAAAAAAAATATGAATTACGATGACTAAATTAGGGTTGCGGAAATTTCTTTCAAAAACCCGGTGTGCCAGTAACGTTACCGATGTCTACCGCAGAATCGCCTCGCATTTTTATTTAACCGGCCGTTAACGCACGTATATTATTGTTTAGTTCCTTTACACGCATCTTACCGCAGCACAGTTTACCGGAACAGCAACCAAAACCCGAACTAATCTGCGAGCTAATGTACCGTTAAGTGAAAGTAGCCGGCATGAAATAAAATAGCTCACTGCTCCCCTTTCCGGGTAGTAAACACGAATAGAACCGAAATCAATCAACGAACTTAAACGGGTAATTTCCTGCGAAAAACATGCGGTCGAGATAAATATCCGTGGAAAACTATCTGTGGTACTACCTAAAGAATGTTGGTGTAAAACGAATTTCTATAGGCCCGGGATATAGTTCTATAGATACCGAAGGACGCCAAACTGAACTCTATTATTAAACCTTCGCTGTCCGCCTGTCCGAGAACGAACTCAATCTGATGAACAGTAAAAGGTAGAGAGTTGATATTTTCACAGATTTATTTCTGTTGACGTCACAGCAACAGAAATACATGTAATGAAAAACACGCATAGAAAGCACTACAAGATAGAGCTCGTCTAAGCTGAAATGACGCGCCCCACTCCTTGGTTTCGTATTTACATATCATACAAAACCAAGGAGTGGGGCGCGTCATTTCAGCTTAGACGAGCTCTACCTCTATACCTCTTTTTAATGCTTTTATTCTTGTATTAGGGGACAAGTGTGGGTGAGTCCGACTCGCCCTTGACCAGTTGAACACGATTTTCCTGTTTTTCCAAACGACCACCGGTTTTCTCAATGTTATTCTATACCTATCCGACACCAGCCAGATGGAAGATTTCTAAAACGGTCGTTGTAACATTTTTGGTGTAAACTATTCACCTGTACAATCCCCCTGTCCTCCACCCCCCGGGTGTAGTGCAAAGAGTCCCCTGCCCATTACCCGGTGACAAATACCCGCCCGCCCATCACTGAGTCCCGCCCATCAGAGGTTCCAATCGCGGCGGCCAACAATAGGAGACCATTACCGATCTGATTAAGGGACGACGAAAAATCTAATATTTTGAGACAAACTTACGGGCGGCATAAAGGAGGTCGGAAAGGCGTATACTTGCGACTTCTTTAGACTTTTAACGATGAAAAATAGTTGCCTTTTGCCGTATTATTGCCGTATTTTGCCGTATTAAGTATTTACGCAAGATAAGCGTGCGGTGGCATGTCGAATTTACCTCAATCCTCCTCAGTCCTCAATGTACGTATACAGATTTACATATTAATTACGTACATGCCAGGTAATCATAAAAGTTGAAAAACTTACCTGCGGCCCTCATACCTCGACCTGTATCGTGAGTTCTGCGACCTGTAAATCAAGAACTTATTTAAAAGAAGTAACTATAAGCGCAGAATTACTAATAGCACTACGTATATGACATAAGTGAGAAACTGCAGAAAACGTTGTGAATAAATCTAAACTGTCTTGTCTGTCGACAAACACAGGAACTGATGCAGCTAATGTTTTCATCTTCAATCGTTTCAATAGCTTACAAACAAAAATCCCAAGACTCGTGTCTCTGTTGGTTACGACCATGCGGAAACGCGAAATCGTCTCATAAACCAGATATCGGCTCTAAGATTTCCGCTGACGTCACGCTCAACAAACGAGCCTCACCAGCCCCCGATCATAAGCCGAAACGCACATTCGCAGGTTTACACCCGCCCTAAATATACGCTCCAAATTGAGCAATCCAGAACCAAGCAGTAAATTTCATGTGCTGAATGGAAGCGGTAAAAAGACCTTTAGACGGACCAAAAAAAATGCCTATCCATAAAATATTATTACCATCCCGTATTCCAACTAATTCGAACTCGGCATTCTTCAATACTTATGTAGAACTATCTATGTTTTATCGCAACTTTATTAATCAGCGGGAGGTAGTAAAAAAGTTTCGTTAACTTGAGTAATGAGAAGCGAAAGCGGTTCACGTAAAAAAAGTTGTTTTACTGCTCCGTACTGTTTTACTGATGGTCGTAGAAGTTAAATGTCCAAGTTTGGAGCAATCGGCCTGGGAAAACAAGATATTGTTGTCTAAAGACCTATAAAAATACGGGTGACCCGATATGGAAGGAGGTATTTTTTTCAGGAATCAAAACGAACAATTGCCTAAGCCCGTTATTTTTAGATTGAGGGTTTATGAGCTACAATATTTAATTTGCCAGTACTATTACGGGAAAAAAATAGCATGTTAAATGTTGTGTGCTTAAATGTTTCTGATTCTGAAATTGATATTTAGAATTTCTGTAAAACAACATCTTTAATAGTAATAGATAGTTTAATAAGATTTATTAGAATAGTGGGATGATATAAATGATAGATACTACTAGAGATTTTACTTTGGTGTAAATTTTGATTTGGTGCCGAAACCAGCAGATTATTAAGGCCTGAGTCGTCTTAACGGGGAAGCCCAAAATACCCTTACGACTTAGCGCCCTAAGACTCTAATAAGAGACGAAGCGACCCCTGTCTAAACAAACTTTGGACCTTCTGTAAGTTTCCTATACTTGGGTGAATCCACAACTGCTCTGAGAGCCCCAAATATTAACGTGTATTTGTCAAAAAGCATACATTTTCCTCGCGACCCTTCATCAGACGGTGATTTTATAACAATTTCATTTTAATTGTTATCTGCCCATATTGGCCACTGTCACACGAGGGGTTATCGCCTAGTGATATTAGTGATTTACATAATTATATCTTATCTACAGGGACTGGCCATAAATCCAAGATAGACCAGGAAGTTAGTGTTCTACATCGCTTGGATTTGACCTATTACGGTGATGAAAAACATCAAAAAGGTCATCATTGGCATTTTCATCTTCCCAGATATTTTTACATATTAATTTGAGAGTCACGTTTTTTACTTGCTGTCACAAATTCTTTACATACATATTCTGCAAGCTGCCCTAAGTCATTGCAGTGTCCTGAATGTGGTTTGATTGAGTTTGAATAGGTACTTAAAAGGGTAAAAGACGACGCTAAGTTAGTTTTGTTTCTATACACACACCTTAACATGTTGTTACTATTGTGAACAAACTTAGGAAACACTATCCAAGCAGTATTTATAAATTTGACGCTACACAATGACCAAGTAAACGTTTGATACAACTGACTACAACAGAAACAAAACGTGAAATCCAATGTTGAATCCAACCTCAAAACTGTACCATATCTACGCACTAATAGGATTTAAACTGAAAGATTCAGCGGTGGTTAGTTTAGTCGTTTGGGAAACGAGAAAGGCCTCGAGACAAACGTACAGGCTATTACACACGTGCGGGGCGACACGTGACGATGGTTGTTGCCACTGGCCTGCCACTGACAGGGGAAAAATTGTCAGGAGAATCGTTGTTGGTAATCGAGTCCTGCTAACGATTTTTGTATTATCTTTTTAGAATAGGCAAAGGCACGAGGACACTGATAGGTAATAAATATTTCTTTCCACAAGATGAACACATGCGCAAAGTGAAAGAGCAGAAGTTCCTAACCTTTTTAGGGATTTTTACTTAATCTTACTTTTTATAAGAAAAATAATTATGTATTATAAAGCCCTGTTCCAAATGGTCTCGATAAGCCTATGCCTATGGAACAGATAAATCATTATGTATAATTGAAACAAAAAGTAAACTTTAGAAAAAACCGACTTCCACAAACCCTATTTGATTAGATTGAGTTTAATACTAACTGTAACCCCCTATCCCCCCCCCTTGGGGAATTAATTTTGTCAAATCCCATATCAGTGCTACCCCACGCTACTAAGGAACCCCTGTACAAAGTTTCGTGGCTCTAGGTCCACCGGTTTAGGCTATGCGTTGCCTGCCCGTCAGCCACGCATTGTATTTGTACCTAGTATTGAGCAGATCTGGTGGCCATATGTGGTCTTCATCAGCAGTTCCGCATCACAATATTATGCTTACCATGTGCATTTGCACGAGTTATTATGAAAAACACAAAAATCACTATAGGTCTGCCTATAATATTTGAAGAGTTCCCTCAATTTCTCCAGGATCCCATCATCAGATCCTGACCTGGTGTCAATGGGACCACCCTTGAGGTATTACCTATACGCCGAAAAAAGATTTGTTCAAATCGGTTCATAATTGGCGGAGAAATCGCGTAACAAACATAGAAAAAAAAAAAAAAAAAACATACGGGTCGAATTGAGAACCTCCTCCTTTTTTGAAGTCGGTTGAAAATGACAGATTATTCTTTCACAGAGAGAGAACTTAACTAGACTGTATGGAACAGGCCATAAACCTAGCCCATTAGCATTGGATTTATGTTCAACTACAACAAGAAGAAGAGTGTTTTTCCCTACGCAGTAGCAGAGGCAGAGGGAGTGGTATGTTGATGCTTGAATGACTCTGCTTAAAATCGCTCATCATCTTCCCGCTCTTCTCGTGGCACTCAGCGACAACCATGTCACGTGTGCCATGAACTCCTACAACCGAGATTTATTGGGTCAACTAAAACAAACGCGGTTACGTTTTGATCTCGCTTAAAACGATGGGTTCAAACAAACCCTCCAGTACGATCCGTCCACTTTTCCCATCCGTCCAGTTTCGCGATCGGTCCACTTTCCCTATCGGATGCCCATCATATTTGCAGTAGGTACGTCAGTCAGTTTCCATTAATAAAAACTACGATTGATAGAAAGGGATTGTCTTCATTCCTTTTTTTGTGGATTTCGTAAGTGTCTCCTGTAACTAGGCTTCGAAAATGTGCTACAGATGACACGTTACCGTGAACCTAATTTTAATTCGGCTGAGTTCACAATATGTTGCTAATTTTACCGATACACGACATTGCTCAAGGTCGGTCATGGGCATGAAGTTATGTTATTATGATAAGATGACAGCCACTACTCGTTATCATAGTACAATTATTATTTAGTTCTGTGATTCAAAACATGGTCTTGAATGTCGATGTTTGTGACTTCGCTAATTCTATAGCTCGGTTCTGTGTATCTTGACATGTTTCGATAACACAATTCCTGTAAATGTGTAGAATAGTCGCGTCCTGATTGGTCAAACCTTAATTTGCGAAAATTCTAAGGTGCCATGAACACACACACATGCAGACAAACAGACTGACGATTCAATCAAACAAATACCTACCACCCCTTTCGTCGGGCAAAGCGTTCTTTACATAGCATTGACTCAAAGAAAAGTCAGGTGGAATCTTTTTTTGAATTTCCACGAACGGATTCCAACGTCTCAACATTTGTAGTCAAATGCGGGTAGTTTAAACTGTAACCAAATGTCGTCTACCTGCCTTAGACGTCCGCAATATCCGCCGCCAGCTCATATCCGCTGGAGAGCGGGTTGCGAGTGTTCTAAGATATGAGGTGAAGCGGAAACGCTATAGCCACTGTAAGTCTTTGATAGAGCTTGTTCAAACTGAAGTGACGCGCCCCACCACCGCATTAATACACACAAGCATATCGCAAATGAAGGAGTGGGGCGCAGTTTGAACAAGCTCTACAACGACTCTTACTGTATAAACACTGCCAGACATTCCCAGTACATACTCATATTTTGCGTGACAGGGGCTAGCCCATCACCGCAGCTATACGATGTCTTCTATCATCATAAAAACGTCCGTATAACAAAGGACTATTTACTCTATAGTATAGTATAGTAGTATAGTATATTTATTGCCATAAATGTACATGTAGGTAATCTTACAATGTCATTTTGCCCTTTGGTATAAATGACTTTATTATCTCATTGGTTCATAGTCTGCACCGGGATTTAACCTGCATCTCCTGTATGAGAGGCAAGAGTGACCACGGGGCTCCGTTATTTTACTGATAGAGCATTTTATTTACACTGATAGAGCCAAAATCTTATGGCACGCCCCACACCGCTACTACACAGGATCTGCTCAGCTCAAAGGCGAGAGCCAGGTATAAGACGGCGATATTAACACGAGTAGGCATTCGGCATCCATTCCACTTGCCGCAGTCAGTAAGACCCGATCCGACTGAGGAGATTTGCGATCTATTCACGAGTTCCACGACTACTACAGCTGATATTAGTATTGGTTGATAGTGTTGCAGTGAAGGCATAGAAGATCGATATTGCAAACATTTTTAGAGATAAGCTCGCCTTTGTACATTTTTGTAAATGTTACGTGTCTTTTATGTTCTATGCATTATAGTATAAATGGAATGAAAAATGAAATGAAATGTCAAAGCAGTTGGAGTCTGTTGGACAGACAGGGAATCGTAAATGTTGATGCATTATGGGAGAATAGAATATGATTTGTTCCAGTGTGGCTCTGTTTCCAATAGGGATTAGCCCAAAGAAAATGAATTACTGGAACAATATGTGGGAATGTATTGTATTCATGGGCACCGCGATGGAATAACTCTCCCTCCGTACTGCAGCCCAAAGACGAATAAAGAGGCATAGTAAATAAATTGTTTATTAGATAAATCTACTTCGAACTTTTAAATATATAGGACATAAAATACGCACAAACAGGGGACAGAAAAGTTGGAAAAAGTGATAAACAAAACATCGGTGCCACCCACCGAGAGTGGTTTAATGGTCGAAAAGGTGCGATCCGATATTACCTTGCGCACAAGGAGGTTTCAGAATGGAGGCGTCATACTTGCCCCTTCTACTGAAGTAAATAATGGAGTTGGGAGGCAGTTGCTCATGAACTAAAGAAATACAGAAACAGCCCTTAAGATCCTTCCTGCGTAGTGCTAATGAGCAACAAATCAACACTAACATTTCCAGCGTGGTAGTGTCAAAATAGCAACTTATTTTTTTTATTTATTGGTTGTATCTTAAATATACATATAAAAAATCATAAAAAAGTACTCGTAAACCACTGAGGTTTGTCTGAGTACAGAACATTCGTAATGTCAGTGCGCACTTCATAAAGACAAATTACAATTTAGTTAGATTAATTTCATCATCACTCATTACCGCACATCACTAACAAACACTGCATATTTCACCTTAATTATAATCATCATAAGTGTTGCGTAGGTGTAGTATGATAAGGGTAATGCAATTATTTATATCCTATATATAAAGTACGATATATTTACGATTTCCTGATCTAGGTAACAGGCGGTGGGTGAGTCGGTAAAGCCAGCAGCGCGCGTTTGTTTAGCTCGCACGCGCCTGCTTGGGTCGGTATCAGTGGGGTATGCATGCATGCCTACCTATCCAGTATACAGCTACTTACTTGTGGCTGTGATAAACAAGTGGGCACTTTCTGTGTGATACCTTTGATCAGGTTACATATTAGTTACTATTTTATTAATGTAGTAATTTTCTAGAACTTGAGTATGTATATGTGTATTGTATTGTGCTATGCTATGTATTTAATTTAGTAGGTAGTAATTATTAATTATGTGTTTTTTATTAGTGATTGTTATTGTTTATTTTAGGCTGAGGGGTAGTTCATTTATTAGCCGTGGTATTATGTATTTGTTTTATACTTTATAAATAGTTCATCTCTTTTTTTGCATTCTAGGGATATTTGTTGTGGTTGTGGACAAAATCATAAAATTAAATTGATTTATTGACGTAAAAGTTTATTTTAGCTTATTTGCTAGTATCAATTGGCAACAAATGACAGGCTTATTCTGTAGTAACAAACAAACAAACAAAACAAGTATTGTGTTTTTGTTTTGTTTTGTTTTTAGGGTTCCGATCCTTAAAAAGAAAAAAGGAACCCTTATATATAGGATAGGATCACTTTGTTATCTGTCCGTCTGTCCGTCGGTCTGTGTGTCAAGACCTTTTACATCAAGAACGCGAGGATGCATCAAGCTGAAATTTATATCAACTGTTAAGGTCTGTGGTGGCATTTATCTGTAAAAAAACAATATTCTAAAATTGTTGGATTTCATTGCATGGATCCAAAACCTATAGGGTACTTCCCGTAGACCTGCAATCATGAAATTTGGCACAAAGAAAGGTCTTATAGCACAAGTAAAGGCAAAAATCTGACAACGCCTGTCTTTATACAAAAATATTTGATCGGAACCCTTGGTGCACGAGTCCTACTCGCACTGACCGTTTATTTCTGTAGTACATTTCTTTAGCCGCTTCCAGTCCTAATGACCTTCGCTCGCGCATGTAACCTGTGAACACGGCCGTATATGAATGAGTATGATTTATGAAGGTATAAATTTGAAAGCCCGTTGTTTGAAGCGTGTGTTTCTCACGCCGTTTATCAAAATAATGTCCCCGTGTTTAGGCCTTCGCGCTGTTAGATGAAATGCTGTGTTGTTCTGTACCTGTAGCATGGCCTGGAGTCTCCAAAAATATTAATTTGGTTAGGACTTATTACCAAGCTGGTTGGTTGGTTGGTACCAAGCTACCAGTATGGTTGAAAATATGCGGTTCAGATCATTGTTAACGGCAGACTAAAAATAATTAAGGGTTAATATATGTATGATAAGTAAATAAATGTCGACCATTAATGTCTCCATCGAAGGGCACAGGCCCTTACCCGGATATATGTAAGATTGGGTTATATTTAACCACGCTGGCTGGCTCTGTGCGGTTTGACCCGATCGTCAAAAGTTATCATGCTGCCCTGTTACTGTAGGGCCTCTGACACAGCTTTACGACTACTACCACCGAGTTGCGACAGCAGCCGGCGTTTGCGTTTTTGACCTATTACAGATACCTATTTATTAGTATTTTAAATTATTTCGGATTGTACCACGCCAGCCGCAGCCTGTGACGCTCGCGGGGCAACACCTGGCGCTGACTGAAAATCAGCGATGATCGAAGGCTTGGCCTTCAGCATATCGCTGAGTCAGTTGCCATTTATAATGACAGTGACACACCACAAACGTCATTCATGTGTTTTCAACTATTGATGATTGTGTGTGTTTAACTTTTTGGTTTCTTTTGTCTAACTGTAATGTGTTCACTGTCCTTGTAATAAACGTTTCTTTCTTTCTATTTAAATTTTAAGGGTTCTTATCATTGTCCTAACCCTAGCCTGCTGAAGCTATTGCTTAATCGACAACATAACTCTGAAATGCATCGAGCAGCATCACAAATCCGCAATAATTTTCCGCGTTTCGACCACCGAGCACTTGGCACTTTTCGATTATAATTTACGGCCTAGAATGAGAGGCGGCCGCGCTATCGTTGCGTACAGTGCACATAAAGCCTCATAAATACTGTCGTAAAATTGTTTTCCCCAAATCCTGGCTGGGTAATCTGATCACGTCGGGAAAGTGCTTTTCCGGTGGGCGGATCACGCAAAATGTTCTAATCAAGAGGCAACACATCGATTTTGAAGTACCTATACAGGTTTTTACTAAATCATGCATTAGCTCTATTTATTAAATTTATATCTGTTGACATAATCTTTCCATAGTTTCTTCTAACCTCATTCAGCTGCTTCTGAGAGGTTCTCAGAATCAAGGGGTTCTGAGAAACCCTCAAGCGTCAACCATTCTGGCCGCTGCAGCGATTCCTGGTGGTCTATAACCGTTATACATATCTAATAACTTTCTCTACAATTATAACCATTCAATGTAGTATCGAACACACACACGCAAACGTTCTCTAACTCCAAACGCCTATCTATACGTATAACTCATCCATTTCTTTCCGAAGCTAGAGCTTGTCTAAGCTGAAATGACGCGCCCCACTCCTTGGTTTTGTATGACAAGTAAATACAAAACCAAGGAGTGGGGCGCGTCATTTCAGCTTTGACAAGCTCTACCATCGTGCGTGCGTGCTGGTGGGTTCCGTCGCCAATCTTACACCAAAGGTGGGCAATTCTGCCCCATTAGAATTGAAAGCGAACACGACAATATTGTCATTTTTGTATGAAATGTAGTAGACAATTGGCGTCTACGCTTCGAGAATTCGCCTCGAGAATTGGCCTCCTGGGGTCCAAAATATCAGAAGTATACAGATTGAAGTAGTATTTGATGTTGTACACTTGTACAACACTTATCTACCTTTTCTTGATTTATTTCTCCTTTCCATCCTGGAAGAAATCTCTGGATAGAGTAAGCTCGCCTTCAATAAAGTATATTGAAATTGAAATTTATATTGAAATACAGTTTACAAAAAACTTTCGAATCTTGAATCTATAAATAGCATAAAGTAAGAAAATAATCGATGTCAGTAGCATGTTTCAGTCCCCCCCCTCCCCGGGCTGAGTTAACAAGCGCGCAGTCTTGCGGCGGCGGCGGCGGCGCGGCGGGCAGACTCAAAGGACGCGGGCCTTTCTCAGCTGACTGGGCAGAGGCACCTAGCTGTAGGGCTGCCAAGACTCGGCAACATAGCGTCACCACTCATCCCGTATGGGGTGGCAGAGGCGTTGTACCACGCTTAGCCTATACGGGGTAAGCCAGGGAGCACTTATCCGGTGGAGAGCGCATAGATACATTTTCCTTTGAAACACAACTCACCAATTTACGGGCGGCAGGTGACAAGGTAAGAGAGAGTGATTGGTCATCCGCTGCGAAACTGTCTGGCGGCCCGTCATCGTACATAGGTTGCGTATGCGAACGTTTGTTGAACACAACAAACGTTTGGCGAGCCGCATTCCCCCGCAGGCGCAGTCAATTGGATATCTAGTCTCTGGGGTAAGCCAATCGCCGCACCGAAAAATTCAAGTTCAAATAAAAAATTACTTTACTTCTGGAGAAAACAAGTGGAGTGTTGGATATGTGGCATAAATTGTGCCTCTGCCATCCCGTATGGGAAAAGGCGTGATGGATTTATTTCCCTGTGATCTAACAAGTCTGCAAGGCTTCCGAGACTTCACATGTAGGAAACCATTCATTATGTAAGTGCCTTAATAATAATGACCCTTTGCACACGGAGCTACTGGAAAGAAACCAAACCAAACCGGTTGGTAACTGGTAACTGAGTTATAAACGAGTCCTCATTAATAGCGCTGTGTGTGGCGTCCTGGGGCCTAATGCTGCTCTGAGAATTTCACTTATATTTCATTACTATTCCATTGCAAACACCCAAAATGGCGTCATTTGGTATTCTCCTAAATTATTATCCTCCTTGATTGGGTGTTTGCAATGGAATAGTAATGAAATAGTAATGAAATATAAGTGAAATTCTCAGAGCAGCATTAGGGCCCTGTTTGATTTCACAGGAAGTGACACTGTAACCTACTATTGCCTTACATGCAGTAATGTGCATACATCCTTAAGAGCGTAGCGTGAACCAGTTAAAGATTTTCTTTTCGCATTAAAAGAATCGAAGTTGTGTCTACTTGTCGCTGGCAGCCCTGTGATTCCCGAAGTGCACATTATAAGGCGGATTGGGACTCAACAAGTCTGTGCACACGGTTGCCGATCGTCGCCGGCTCACTGCCTGCACTGCACATGTGTGCAACCGGCTTGATAATGCAATGAACTGATGTTCATAAATGCGCTGGTTTCTTAGATGGCTGGTTATTTGTTTGATATTAGTGTGTTGGGATATAATGTAAGTGAACTTACCCCACACAAAATTACGACTATAGTAAACGAATACTTACTTTTGTTTAGTTTGTTATTGAATTGCGCCTCTACCACCCCGTATGGGAATAGGCGTGACGCTATGTATGTATGTATGTATGTAGTATTGGAAATGGGTTACTTTAAAACAAACATGGGTACATATAAAGTACGTACGTACGTCGTCGTACGTCACGATTTTTCTCGGTCGACGAGTCAAATAGCTAGAAACTAATGGACACTGTCGATCGTCTGTCAGACGATGACCCTACCAACTTTCAACTGATAGTTTTAATCAACCACCGAAGAGCTCTTAATAAAATTCAAGAATAGTAGGAACATAATCCTCGAAGACAAAAAGTGTGCCGCTCTTAATGCCACTCTCAAGCCTCGCGAAGTCAAGTGTGCGCTCGAAAGGCGTCGTGGGAACAATCCAGAAAATTCCGCGACTTCTTAACTTATTAAAGAAAAAACCGACCAAGAGCGAGCCGAACGCGCGCACCGAGGGTTCCAATAACTACAAAACTTGTGATAAACTTAAGACTTGCCATGTTTGTAGGTCAAGGGTTTGGAGTCCTGTAGATTTTGTTTCCCGTGCGAATATCGAGCAAATTCAGCAAATTAGAAATCGATAAATAAAATTTTAAAACCGCCGAACAGGTTTCTGAGAAAAAGAGTTTTGACAGGCGGATAAGCAAACTGAGACGGCCAGACGGACAGATTAACCGACGGACAACGAAGTGATCCTGGGTTCCTGTGTTACTCTTAAGATGCGTAACCCTCAAAATTTGAAAAATTCTAGTTCGTCACGTTGATGGTTCCACGGCAATTATACCTATATCCGAACCCTAACTAAAGAAGAGAGATTCTTCGCAGATTTCTTATGAAGTTTTAAATCGAGAGTTAATTAGTTAGCCTGCCAAGTTTTGTCTCTTTTGAGAAGCTATTCTACTTTGTTAAACACGGCTTTTGAATGTGATTCTGCCAAAAAATAACATAATTGGGATTACATCTAATTCTGTTTGTCTATCCCACCATCTTATTACACAAGAATATTATAATAGGCTTGTGGCCAAGGTAATCCAATAAATCCAGGAACAAGTCTTAAGTTGAAGCATTATGTACAAAATGGCTTGCCATTATCAGAATTGTATATTTCCAGCAGGTATATTTTATAAAGTCAATTTTGTGCAAAAAAAAGACAGCATTTGATGGCACTTTTAGATGACGTCATTCTGTTGCTATTTCATACAACTCAGGAACAAAACTTCCGTTTTGACAGTTCACAAAAAGTATCTATTTTGACTTGACAGGCTTGATACTTGACACGTTTGATTATAATAATATGAGATTGATTAACGTAGGGGATATTTCTGTGCTGCTGACAGAAGGATATAAGGTTAAAGGATAATTATATGAAACAAAAAAAAAACGGGGGAGTGGTTCAAGCCAAATCTAACAGAAAATCCTCAAAAACGCCTCACGTATTTAATGAACGCCTCCCAATAGAAAACTCTTTATCTACAAAAGTTTTACGAACGCATAACTTTACGACTTAAATATTATTCCATCCTTCAAGACAGAAAACTGGACATCTTCTGCATATTTTCATGGGCCGTTTGCTTGTGTAGTTTTTCCTGTAACATGCAATAAGTATAAATAAACAATAGTGACAGTTATACAGTAGGTAGTCAACTACTCAGCCTTAAGATCTTGGTTTACGAGCGCTCTTATTACGTTAGGGAGTGGTTCTTGGTTGCTTCCCAAGCGGTTACGTGATTGACCTTAAATACACGCGCCTTATGTGGCAGCTACCAGATAAATCCACCATGAACCGGTGAATACCTACTTACTTATAATGATAATAATAGTTACCTTTGGTGATATAAAAAGCCAAGATATTGTAACTCATTTTTGTCCCTGACAGTTAGGTGAAAAGGGTTTTACCCAGGTTTCACCACTTTTACAACGAGTACAACTAGCAGAAATAGTTACCGGGTCCGATAATATAGGTACTTTAGATTACTTTTATCTGATTGGTGCATGGTTATCACCGGGAATTTAACCTGCCTGCACCTCGTGCTCTAGTGATCGTGATCTAGTGTGTTTCACGCCTTGTCACGCGTGAAACACACCCTGATCACGGAGCATTTCTAAGCTCTTCCAAAATTCGTCCTTTCAGCCGGGATTCAAACGCGGGACCTTTCGCGTTACTTTGAAAGCAGAGACTCGAACTGGTCGTCATCAAAGGCGAATAGCCCACCGGCTTACGTTTAGTCAGGATGCGTCGTAAAGCACTAGATCGGGTATGTTAACATAAATGCCCGGGTTTATAGCCATGGAACGTTTATAACGAATTGCTGAAACTGCTGCCAGAGAGGGCACTTATTAATTTCTGGAAGGAACTCTCAGCTTTGGAGCCAACGCTCCTGGAATATTGCTGGCATTTCACCGAGTTCTGTAAACGTAATTTTGTAATGTTTGCGGATTATTTGGCGTTTGTGATGCTGAGTTGCTGTTGAGCTGGCCAAAGGATTTGCTTGGGATTTGCTGTGTTAGTCAATGTTAGGGTAGCTAATGGAGAATTCTCGGAATCTACCCAGGTTTAGAAACTCCCAAACGTAATGTACTGTACCTTTACTACTTTGCATACATGCTACGGATGATATCCGGTGATGTGATGATCGTTGGACCGGTCCATGGATATGTATATAAATAACCGCCAAGTGCGAGTAGGACTGGCGCACCAAGGGTTCCGATCACACTTGGAGAGCGCAACACGTGTAATTAGGTTTCCACATAAAAAATATAAAGTGTGATGTTATCCAAGTAAACCAAATTTAATATTTTTTTAGAAAGATAGAAATTTGCATTTTTCAGATTTTTCCCTTTACTTGTGCTATAAGACCTTGCTTCGTGCCAAATTTCATGATTCTAGGTCAACGGGAAGTACCCTCTACGTTTTGATTCCCTTGCGAATATCAAGCAATTTCAGCAAAATAGAGACAAATGCGGTATCTTTTGATTGCGTGGACCTAGAAGTTTAATTTTTTCACAGCTCTAAGGGACCATAGACTTGAGTAATCGATATTAATTTCAACATGATAGATACCTCCACGCGTTCCTGAGAAAAGGGGTCGTGACAGACGGACAGACAGACCAGACGGACAACAAAGTGATCCTATAAGGGTTCCTTTTTTTCCTTTTAAGGATCGGAACCCTAATAAAAATATTATAAAATTTGAAAACACAGACAGACAGAAAACAAAGAATGTCAAAATTAGGCAAATGTGGGCTCTAATACTCCTACTGGTATTCGTGGTGTGGGTATTGAAATATCCCTACCCCTAAAATCTAGATATAAGTAGATCAGTTTTCCGGAGATTTCTACGCATCATCGTCACCGCCTATTTGGCAACTAGGCGCAGGGCCGCAGGGCGAAGGTGAAAAATAGGCGAATAGTGGGCAAAGTTGCGAAGATTGCTTTTTATTAGGGCCATTACGCCCTCCGATAATTTATAGCCGGCCCGTCCTGTAGTTTTGTCTTCGGAGGATATTTTTCTCGTGAGCACAGATACATATCTTGCGACCTTCCTATTGTTGTGGTGTGATAGAGATATGCTGTTGGATTAGAATAGTAGAGAAAACACATTTCTTAATTGTGTAACTATTTTATCAAAATCATCCAATAGTTTCCAAGTTTGAACTTATTTTCTGAGGAATATTACACCTTATAACAACAAAACGTTAGCGCCACGTGAAAAAAATAAAAACAAACTCCGTTAATCACTGCAGCCAGTTCCCACCGGAATATATTAGCTAAGAGACTTTTAATTCCACCCAAAAATCATAATTAACCTAAATACGCCGTTTTGCCGCCAAAAAAAGAGAAAATGATAATTATTTCGTGCTAAACCGAATTTAATGGCCGCTGAAAGCGTCCTCTTCCCTCTGCAGAGCAATCCGGCTTCGTTCGTAATAAAACTGTAATGAATCGAAGTGGATGCTATTTTTTTTTCACCAAATGAAAATGTAACATGCGCACCGAATGGCCGCAGTAATGTCGCCCGAGGGCGAATACACGCGGAAATGCGGAGTAAAACAAGTTGATGTCACACACGTGGACCGTTTTCATCGCGGGCGGGTTGAAATAAATAAAATATTTCGTTTTGCCGCCGGCCGAAAGTGAAAAACGAGGGAAACTGTTTCAGTGTTAACATAGTTGCTATAGGGTGCACGGTTGTTAGGTGTTTAAATGTGAGCAAGATAAAAAATAAGAGATGAGTTCGCCTAAAACATTATGAGAGCACGATAGAGACAGAATAAAAAGAGATACTGAGCTGAAGTTATCAAATAACTAAAATATCGTATAAGTATATATAACTAAACTAAACGATGAGAGTGTGGTCGAAAATCAGAAAAGGTCGGCTTGTTCAATATACATACAAGGGGGATATGTAGAGGAAAACCCTTGAACATTTTCATCCAAAATGTTGTCGTAATCCCTTGATGGTATGTACCTATTTAAACGACAAGCAAATTCGGGTCCAAATTGATTGGCCCTAGATACTCAAACACAGTCTAAAATTTTAGGACGTAGGATCTCGCATTATACATTTGAATAACCTATATAATAGAATTATATTGTATGTAACTATTTTTGATAGATTCATTTGTACGAAGTTGTGAAGTTGTGGGCTTAGGGATGGAGCAAAGAAGGGCAAGAAACTCCCCCGTAACTCTTTTAAAGAGAGCCTTAAAAATACAATGTTATGTATTTCTAATTAAGTCTAAGGAAATACACCGAGGAGAGACGTACTGACTCAGTCCATCGCCCCTCTTTGGATTTCTGTGCGCTGAGATGGTAAAGACCATGCAGTTTTGTCATCTAAGGGTCGTATTCTAGAACGAATCTCAAGATCAGTCTCAAGCTGAAATTACGTAAATCCGACTCAAATTTGAGTTTCACTCTCAAGCATCTCCTTTATTCTGAAACCTTACTCAAGAGTGCATCGCTGTGAATCGAGTCTTGAGACATTCACAGAGTAATAATAGTAGATTGTTTACCAAGGGAGTAAAGAACTATTTTTAGGGCGAGAGTGTTTTTTGAATCCTGAGTGACCGAGGGATTCTAGAGTTGAGTCCCGAGTGTAACGAGGGACTCAAAAGTAGAATCCTGAGGGAGCGAGGGATTCAAAGTACATCACTCGAGCCAAAAATAGTTTTTACTCCTGAGGTGGACACTCTACTTTTCATCACCCTCTATGAGAAAAGTAGTAAGTAATCAATAAAATAACATACAGGGTGTCACAGAAAGGGGTGTACAAGTGGAAAGAGGGACATCATTCTGAACAACTTTCACTATGGGATCGACTTGATCAGAGCAACTTTATTTTTAACTCAGTACATTTCGGGCCTAGCGCTCAGCTGATCTGTATGGTGGAGTGAAAAATAATGTTGCTCTGATCAAGTCGGTCCCATTGTGAAAGTTGTTCAAAATGATGTCCCTAACAACCTTCTTTCGGCTCGTACACCCCTTTCTGTTAGACCCTATATTTATTTACACAATTTTCGTGATATGTTGTGTGTAACGGTTTGTTGGAAGAAATCTCTTGTTATCTATTATAAGTTTTCTGTATGTCATTCTTGTGTTAGTACAATAAAGAAATTACGAATTACGAATATGTCCTCCACATAGTTAAAGATTGTTTAGTATTGGCTAAATCTTGAAAATTGGTTGAAAAAGCATTTTCAGATAACCACTACTTTTTACATACCTATATTCCTCGTGATTTTATTGGTAAACATATCTTGTATTTCTCATTCGCGTTTGTTGTTATCATCTGGAGTTAGACACTCACTTTCACTCATATTCTTTACTCATATCCGCAAACGAAATTGAAATAATTGCAGCATTCAGATTTGGCGCGCTTTGTTTACAAATTTTCCACAACTTTTTTAATTATTTGGTCCGTGTTTCGATATCAATTCTGTAAGGTTGTTTCTCTGTTGTCACCAATAGGTGTCAATCGATTCGGCCGATCGGATTATCTAATCTGTGTCGAGAACGCATTTTAGTACAAACTTTTTTTTTATTAGCTGCGTTTAGAATCGATCTCTCTTTTAATTGGGTCTGTCAGCCTGAGTGGTAGTGAAACTGATTAGTGACAGCATTTTTTTCCTTTGTACTGGCAACAAAATTAAAAAGTTACTTTTAGTCCCTAGGGACTAAATGACCTACTTTAGTCCCTGTTTGCCGGGACTAAAGTAGATCTTTTTGAATAGATGTGATGAAAACTACTTTAGGCCTGTTTTCATTTACAATTTAGGGAGGGAGGGGGAGAGGGAGGGAGGGAGGGGAGAGAGAGAGAGAGAGATAAAAAAGAGAGAGAGAGAAAGAGAGAGAGAGAAAGAAAGAGAGAGAAAGAAAGAGAGAGAAAGAAAGAGAGAGACAGAAAGAGAGAGAGAGAGAAAGAAAGAGAGAGAGAAAGAGAGAGATAAAGAAAGAGAGAGAAAGAAAGAGAGAGAGAGAAAGAAAGAGAGAGAAAGAGAGAGAAAGAAAGGAAGAGAGAGAGAAAGAAAGAGAGAGAGAGAAAGAAAGAGAGAGAAAGAAAGAGAGAAAGAAAGAGAAAGATAGAAAGAAATAGAGAGAGAAAGAAAGAGAGAGAAAGAGAGCGAGAAAGAAAGAGAGAGAAAGAAAGAGAGAGAAAGAAAGAGAGAGAAAGAAAGAAAGAGAGAGAAAGAAAGAGAGAGAAAGAAAGAGAGAGAGAGGGAAAGAAAGAGAGATATAAAGAAAGAGAGAGAAAGAAAGAGAGATAGAAAGAAAGATAGAGAAAGGAAGACAGAGAGAAAGAAAGAGAGAGAAAGAAAGAAAGAGAGAGAGAAAGAAAGAGAGAGAAAGAGAGAGAGAGAAAGGAAGAGAGAGAGAAAGAAAGAGAGAGAAAGAAAGAGAGAGAAAGAAAGAGCGTGAGAAAGACAGAGAGAGAGAAAGAAAGAGAGAGAAAGAGAGAGAGAGAGAAAGAAAGAGAGAGAGAAAGCAAGAGAGAGAAAGAAAGAGAGAGAGAAAGAAAGAGATAGAAAGAAAGAGAGAGAAAGAAAGAGAGAAATAAAGAGAGAGAGAAAGAAAGAGAGAGAGAAAGAAAGAGAGAGAAAGAAAGAGAGAGAGAAAGAAAGAGAGAGATAAAGAAAGAGAGAGAGAAAGAGAGAGAGAAAGAACCGTCTAGCTAGCTGATATTTTCACCAATATCCACTGGTTTGTTTATTTTATGTACTAATATCACTCTCAAGCGTGGTCGAGACACCGCTCAAGCACAACAACACTGTCAAGAGAGGATCTCAACAAAAGTTTGACATCTGTAGTACAAAAAAGTTTTTTTTATTTGAATCTTGTTCAAGAATTAGTAAAATCTCTACTCACATCTGAGATTACTCAGATGAATTATGATTTTTGATACTAGTCTCAAGCATCAATTAAGAATAAGCGCGTACTCTTAAGACTACTCTTGAGTAGATCTCAGATTAGAGATTCGTTCTAGAATACGACCCTGACACATACTCCCATAAAAGAGTGAGCAACCTTACTGAGTCTGAACGCGGGCATAGCAATCTTATTTCTATTTCTAGTGCTAATACTATGATTATGACCTAAAAAAACCTATGTTTTTTCTGGTATACATGATATTTTCATAAATGTATTGACAGGTAACAGTAAGTATATTGATATTTTTGAATTTGTCCCTCAGTGATTGCCTAGCATCTAGTTGATAGATAGCCCGAATGGCCCTTTTTTGTTAGACAAATATTGTGTTTATATCTGCCGCTCTCCCCCAAAGCAGTATTCCGTAAGACATAATACTATGGAAATAACTAAAGTAAACCAATCTGGCAGTTCCTACATCTGTGATGTGTCTGATTTGCCTGACCGCATAAGCAGCTGAGCTAAGTCTTCGTGAGAGACTAGTTACATGAGGACCCCATTGAAGAACCCATTGAAGTTTCTAGGACGACATGGTCAGTGTATGTTCTTGTCCGACTCTATAAACGAATAGCGATAGTGAATCGATTTCTCTCAAAATGCCGTGTTTCTCCCGATTCTATTTTTATTTTATTTTTGTGTATGAAGGGATAAAAATTCATTTTAAATATGCCCGGGAGTCAGACCTCCCTGCTATGCCCGATTCTCCACAATGAGGTCCGGATGAGGTCTCCACCGTGAGGCAGAGACCACATTGAGCGGAGCACTCGTATGTGGAATACGGACTAAAAAAAAACCCAGTGTGCCGTTTTGTGCAGTTGCGAGTATGCATTACTGTTTCCATGGCCTCGGTTAGACGCAGAGGGCGTTCCACCTACAAGTCCTCCCGATTCTAGACTGACCCCCCACTGATACATACACTATTGCTGATCGTGTTTTATATATGACTCGGACCCTGAATCGGTAGCACATCTTGTTCTGTGGGACCCAATTAGCTGAGGCATGTCAGCCACGCCCCAGCCCGGTATATCGGACCCTTCGTGTGTTGTTGCTGGCTACCGTTGGATATCACATGCATATATAATTATGTAAACCATGGTCTGATTATTGCGAGGTCTCCCTTACCCGAAATGGGCGCAACACTGCTTCTGCCACCCCGTATGGGAAAAGGCGGGAAGCTGAGTTTAATTTATTTGTTCCCTTAACTTGTCCTCAAATATCGGAGTTGTATTTTAGCTGGGCCGGAAATGTTGAAAAGGCATAGATGGAGGCTTTTTGAATACACCGTATATATCAAATTGTAAGATTCATATTTTTACACGGAAAACAGGTAGTAAGTGATGTGTAAAGTAGTAGGAGCCCTCATTATCCCGGTGGGCTTATGAATGACCGTCATGTGGCCCACCCATCGCCGATTATTCAAAAACTTATTTCATAAAGTTCTTAGCGGTAGTCGGAAAACCAAAGATGTCATTTGGATACGAACACTAACTGTGAACGCACGAATCGGTGTTTTTGAGTTATTCGCTGGGCGCCCCGCCCGCCCAGATCGTAAATCTGCCGCCCTCCGACGCCTTCCGCCCAACCGCACCTAATAGCTTTTATGTTACCGAACCGCCAAATATTAATTATTTGCAACGTCGTATCATTGGGACGCTAACCTATCTTACTGATTGTGAGGGCAAATTTGTTGTGTTTTAAGACGAGATGTCAGTGTTAATGCACTTCTGTCTAAAGTGTTTCCAAGTGGAAGTGGAAACAATTGGTAATATGGTTGCACTATCATGTGTTGCATGTCGATTTGCACTCAGTAGCTCGATTCTCATCATCCGAATCGCAATCACAAAACACACTTTGCAATTATATTTGTCATTTCAAAGTGTCAATCAAAACGGAGTCGCAATATCTGTCAGAGAAACAATCGAGCTTCAGTTTTAGCCAGAATTCAATGTTCCTTTTACATAAAAGTGCTTTTATCCGAATTCATAATTTAGGAGCTCTGCAAAAGTAGAGGCAGCTGAAAACAGCTGGCACGAGCCGAGATTACAATCGCAGATTACTTCATAAAGAACGTGGGAACGACGACGGGTAACGAAGTCAGCGCAAAAAATTGGAAAGGTGTCGCCGATATTGACTGAACAGCGAATGTCATTGCAGTGAGGAAAATTGCATTTCGAGATATCGTGAGTCTCAGGATGCGATGCTGTAGAGGCATTACTAGACTGTGCCAATAGATACAACCTCGAAAATTGAGAAAACCGAAGTAGTCCGGCGGTGGATTGTATACCATTTCAGCGCTAGTTCGAATCCGACCGCAACTGCAGTCGACGTGTCGCGTGGTTGTGTGAGTGAGACACCGAGCGTAGCAACGATGCACTTGTTAACGCACGTATGAGAAAAACCGTGAAACTGTGCTTGTTTTTAGCACCCGACGAAAAAGGCGTGTTACGTGTTATAAGTACCTTTGTGTCTATGTCTGTATGTTTTTCTGTAGCACCCAGGTCCAACGGGTGGATGGATTTTAATGCGGTTTTCTGTAGACTTTCCTCGATGGTTCTTAGCCATGTTTTATTAAATTAAAATCGGTTCAGTTGTTTTAGCTCAACAAAAAAACAACAAGATTTTTGGACCTAAAGGCTTATTAGTTATTCTGTGCTTGAAGCTTCATTTGCCATGTCGGAGGTGCTTTAATTTTTTAATCAATCAAAAATATTTCAACGCTATGAAAATACACTACCGAGAGAACGGGCGAGAAACCTTAGTAAGATCGTACACCAAAGACCTAAGACTGATCTCCGGAGCTGGCTGGAACTCAGATTCAATATGGATAAATGTGATTGCTCACGCTTTCAAGTCCGCTGCTATTTTTCTCAGCCACCGGACAGCGACTGAGCTACCTCTCGTCGAGAGTCTCTTCGTTGGTGCACTTATCGAAAATAAATACACTAAATATAGAAAGGTGTTGCTCCACAGTTGCTGCGCTTGTATCGATCGGCCAAATGAGTAATTAATTACGGGGACCGACCGATTTCGGTCACAGGGTGACCGCTTTAACTTATCTGTAAGCTTCTTGCAGCGGATTTAAATGGTTATGAAATTAAATAAATAACTCTTAGCTTAGGAACTTAATTGCCATAGCAATACTGTTAACAATCAGATCATGTTTACCATTTTTTACCACCAGTTGGTAGATAGTAGCCAATATACACACTCTGAGGAAAACTGGAATCAAGTGTCTGCCTAAGGTTCAGGCTTGAATGGATTATTCCGAATTTATACTTTACTTACTTTATACTTTATTGCACACAAAAAATACATTATGACAATTAAAAATGGAAATGACATGTACAAAGGCGAGCTTATCTCTATCGAGAGATTTCTTCCAGCAAACCCAGGAATTTGCTTCACCACCTTTTAAAATCATTACAAATTCTTAACCTTTTCTCCGTTACATTATATTACAATAACCTGTTTAAATCGCCAAACACGCCGCCAAAAGTGCGTGCCAACTTAGCCAAGTTGCCACCATCTTGGCACTAAAGCGTGTACTTTGTGCGCTCCCGGCCACGGCCGGCGGCTTCGTCGAAATAATTTCCCAAGAGGCATCTAGCGGTGTCCCGCGAAACTGCTGCGATAAAAAAACTCACCAAAAAATAATGAGGACGAAGGTGCAAAACATCGTGAGCCGCACTTTAAGTAGGTGGAGCGATGGGCTAGCCCCCTGTAACGCGTAATGGAGTAAATATCTGGCTAACTGTCACACCGGAAAATACATGACGCTATGTTTGTGTTTTTAGAGTCTTGTGGTATAGTAAACACGCCTGTTACCATGAGATCTCATCGTGGATACAGACCCATATACATAGCAATAAATAGGATTATGAGTTTGAGCGCAAACGCTGAAGGCAACACATTACTTACTGTGGCTATCCGTGTGTTGCAAGTCACGAACTCAGCTGATAAATCATCTCTAGGATAATGATGATAAGATAGTAAAATTAAAAAGATGAAGGCGATATCATTTCTTATAGCATACCTACCTAAGATGGGGCACTGTCTGACTGTCACTTGACTAAGTAATAGGATTATTACATCAGTTCCCAAATAACACAGCATTCACCTAAACGAGTTTAACGTAAAGCCAGTTTACCACCCACATGACTCATACGTACAGAAAATTGTAGAGCCAGTTTACTCCATATCCGTACAAAGGTGTGTGGATACCGAGATATCTATTAACCGGAGAGCACACAGTGGCAACTAATTCGGAGCGCCGATATCCAAAGGCTGTTTTGCACGCGGGCCGGGAGATTTATTGCTAGGGCCGCCCGCCCAGTACTCGGATTCACGAATTACGAAGACACCAGGCAGGCAATTATGTTTGAGAGTAATCTTCGTTTTAACGGTGATGGAAACAATCGTGAGGAAACCTTCATTACTCCATAACTGCGGCGATGACCTAGCCCCCTGTCAGGCAAAATGGAGTATTTAATAACTGACTAAAAGTGCCTCTGTCACCCGTATGGGAAAAGGCGTGACGCTATGTTATGTTAACATTAATCTTCTTTTTCAGCATACTTTTGTCCACTGATGGATAAAATAAGCCTCCCCAAGTGACCTTCAATTGGTTCCATCTTCGGAATTTCCATTCTCTGTTCCATACATCGACCACTCATTTCACGAGTCCGTATCTACCCATGGTATCTACATAATTTCATCATCAGTAACGGGTATCGACTTCTTGAAACAAACAAGCAATCGGAAATGTGATGTGCCAGTAGGTATATGTAATCAACACATCATTGTTCAGTTTCTCGCGTATGTCTGTAACGTGTGTGTCTGCGTTTCAGTCTGTTTGGAATTTTGTGTAAAAGTACTTAATTACCTCATTGTATCACATGGTTTGAGTGTCTGTCGGTATGTCCATGTGTCAGGACTCAAGAAGGCGTATCAAGTTGAAGTAATATTGACATGGAATATTCACGGCAAAGCAAAGCAATGTATGTTTTGAAACTACGAAATCCAGAAGTCCCTTATCCAATACCGTTTCGTAGGTCGCCCTTCACACCGCCACAGCCGTGCGGCGTCCGCCAGTGAGCGTCACCGAAGGATTTGTGCCCGGGATTTAGACCTCCAACTTATACTGGTAATTGAAAATACAACGCGTGATATATGGACGCTTTTCGGATAGGTGCTACACTTTTATTTGTGAGTGTTTTATTGAGCGCCGGAAAGTGTCTCCGTAAATGAATCAGGGGCGTATTCACTGATTTTATTCAGTACACCCTTTTGATAAAGCTCTAACAATAAATACTTAGGTTTAGGTATACTTATACCTACAGGGTGTTTAGGTATACTTATACCTACAGTGTGTTTGCAGGCTCTACTCCTCGTCAGAGTAATTGTGTTCTGTGCCCTACTCCCAAAATTACGTCAGTGGCGTCATTACGGTGCTCTAACGTCCGAGTGAGGTGCAGAATTAATTTACCGGCTGTCAAAACTATAGTGCACGTCGGTCTCAAAAGTAATACTCTATCATTAAACAAAGGAAAGTCTTATGATATTAGAAGTCACACGAAAATAAGTTTACGTGTTGCCATTGTTTCTATGAAGGCGTGATCTCATTATGTTTTGTGTGTCGGGTCTTTCCTGTTTGTCGGGTCTTTCCTGTTTTCCGCGACAATATCAAAATAATTCCGAATGCATTTTGATCGTCTTGAAATGCAAATTTCAACCGCTATGCAACTCAGCAGTAGTGGCTGCCTGTTTGCTAGAGATGGAGGGAACCGCATTTCGGCTTTTCGACTTTCCCAAACTTTTAAGACGACTCTACGCTTACTTTTATGTTCTCGTTCTCGATACAATAGTCCTACCTATGTTTAAATAATTAGATATTATATCGCAATATCTAATTATTTAAATTAATCGACTGATTCGATTGCAAAAGTTTTTTGCTGCTTGATCAGATCACACAGTGATAATAAGGCCCAGAGTATACAAAAAAATACAAAAATCATTTATTCACTAAAATTCTTTCGTTTACAAAATATTATTGGGGCCTTGTACTAGATCTGACAAATCTGTGTTACAAGAGTAAAGAGATTGCAGGAAATTGTGCGAGTTTTTAACGAGGATCATGTGAGTGTTGTGCTTGTCACTTACATTTCATAACATTTACATACAGGCACATACATTGCTTCTTGCCGCACACTAAGATATCCTGTCTCGCGGGAACCAGAAACAGCCGCATCAAAAAATATTTCGACTTGTTTGTTTATTTTCACAAAAACTTTTTCTAATTTCAATTGTTTCATCGAATTTTTACACCGGATAGCGGAGGCAGTGTGTAAGTTAGTCAGTTATTCAATATGCATGACGGTAAAGCATTCCGTCTTTTAACCGGAGGCATTAACAGTACATCACTAGCAGACACACCTGCAGACCTGGCAGTCTGCAGTCGTACTTTGAAACGATCCCAACCCTAATAGGATTTATTGTACCGCTCTCGCATTATGAAAATCAGCTTTTGTTGGTTACCTCGATAGCAGGGAAACGGCTAAAGACTTGCCGGTGCATGGCAGTTTGAATGCGAACCTTTTCGAGCATCGTAGTTTTTAAAGTTGCTTAAGTGCTTCGAGAATTCGTTACTGCCGTATTTTAGGACTGACTGAAGTTTCATTTGGTACCTTCTTAGGTCGACTATTGTAGCTAGACTGCGAATTGGCAGAAAACTCGAGTAAACTTAGATAACTCGGAAAACTCCATACAAAATATACTCGAGTATATGCTTAGCTCTCCGTCCGAGCTAGAAAACCTTAGAATTACAAGGCGATTCATAAAATGCAGCCATTTGAGTTGTTGAGTTCCAGGCTAGCATTTATCATTCAGGTGGGCTCCTATCGAGTACTTAAGACATAACATAACGTCACGCCTTTTCCCATACGGGGTTGCATATCGAGTAAGTATAATAATATGGTGAATCCTCGAATGGAAGCAACTGCGACTGCCACCCCATTTGATCATTTCCCTTCCAATATCGAGAGCGCAAAGAGTATGTACCATCATTCACTTGTCAATCTACCGATAAAAATAGGAGTCAACGAAATGTCAAGCTGCCGCCACCCGATTCGACACCAATCGCGTTCTATTTTCAAACGACACAAACAAAAGATGGTACCCAAACAATGACCACATTATTATGACGTTTACAAATAAATATATTCGTAGAAATCGTGCTTTTTGTGTTCGAGAACGCTGTGTAAACACTGTTTCGAGTGTAAATTACTATGAGTGTGTTTAACTGAAAATCTGTGAGTGTGCGACTGTGACGATGAAGCCGGCTAGCATGACACGAAACAGGGGACAGGTATTCAGTATCGGGAACTATCTGATGACGGGAAAGGTCCTTGGCAAAGGACACTTCGCCAGAGTGGAGGAAGCGACTCACAGAGTCATCGGGAAGAAGGTACCTAGTCTTGATTTTGTAAATTCGCGCGATCTGCGTCGACCAATGATGCGGCTTGATTCAGAGCCAATGATTGGTCAATTCAGATCAAAGGTATGCTCAGGGGAATGTAAACAAAACTGTGCAATAGGTCCGTTGCATGCAACTCAAAACTCGATCGTGGAACTCGGATGTGCCTTTACGTTACAATAATCTTCACAGCTCTCCCACAAGACAAGGCAGTGGAGATTGGGGATAAAGAGCAGAAGTCATACGACGCACGAAATAAGTACGGTACAAAGTCCAAGCTCGCGCAAAAACTGGCTAGAGGCGTGATTCGGTGCTCGCCACCTCGCCAGATGCCTGCACTGCTGCACAGCACTATTAGATCCTGTACATACCTTACCTCGGTATATTGGTAGCTGTCTTAGCATTGCTGTTCAGCAATATCGCTCTGGGTTGCCGCGACCTCTATTAGTGATGCGTGCTTGACGGAGATAGCGATAGCTTTAGCATTGCTGCGGCAGCACTGGCAGCACTGGAAATCTGATATTAATACTAATTACTATGTAGACTCCTCCAACAAACTCCTGTGCCAATCATTCATTCATTACGTTACCCATACCTATCCTACGTACGTCATAATTTTCCAGGTGGCAATAAAGATCATCGACCTGACGCTGATAAAGGAGGAGTACGCCCGACGGAACCTGCACAGAGAGCCGAGAGTCATGGCAAGGCTGCGGCACCCGTGTATTGCCGCGCTGTATGAGACTATGATGGTAGGTGGCAGGGATCCGGATCTTCTTAATACACACGCCTGCGGCAGGGGCGATCTAGGGTGTAAAAGAGTGTTAAACTGGAG